>OX328123.1:20814324-21236518 GCA_946811695.1 Gonocerus acuteangulatus | reverse complement strand
TTAGTAATAGAGAGATCGCACAATCATCAAATTTATTTCTTCAACACGTTTTAGCAGAGAAATTTCAACAAAATGTGTCAACGCAGTATCTATGGTCAATTCATTACATTAATTTTAAATCCAGTTCATCACTAAATGAGCAGGGTAACACGTAATATACAGAGAAAGGTAAAGAAAAAATAAAAATAAAATATATTTTCAGTGATTAAAGATTACAAACAAACAATGGAGCAGAGTTGGGCAAACGTTAGCGCGCGCTAAAAGCTGATACCTCTCCGCTAATTTAGCGATACCGTAGAAACCCAGCGCTAATAATTAGCGCTTAGTGACGGCAGTGCGCCGTCATCTCTCTTTATGAAATATCGTGATTGCTAATTCCGGTTTCACTTCCGGTTTCTCAAAATGGCTTGCGGGTTACCAAAATTACTCCTGGACATTTTCCGGATGAATCTGGGCAACTTTTGACCACTTCCGGTTTCACTTCCGGGTTCTCAAAATGGCTTTCGGGTCACCAAAATTACTCCTGTACCGTTTCCGGATGAATCTGATCAACTTTGGACCACTTCCGGGTTCACTTCCGGTTGCTTACAATTACTTCCGGTTCACTTCCGGTTCACCTCTGGTCTATCATGAGTGCCTGGAAGGCCCAGGGGTACTTCCGGAAACTACTCAGGGATGAATGTAGGACCGGAAGTAACCTAGATTAAGGAGGGTCAGAGTGTGACATTGTCTGTGAGTGACCGGAAGTGAGTCAGTTCGAACAGGAGTTACCCAGTTATATGCATGAGTCGACCGGAAGTAACCGAAATTGACATTGATGTGATCGAAAATCCTGTAGATTGAAGCGGAAGTGGAACAGGAGTGAGGAGGAAGTTTCTCTGAGCAGACCGGAAGTGAACTTTGAGATGACAAAATGTTGTAACTATAGCTTAAGCTATTAGCAATCACGATATTTCGTAAAATAGATTAGCGATTAGCGCACTGCCGTCGCTAAGCGCTAATTATTAGCGCTGGGTTTCTACGGTATCGCTAAATTAGCGGAGAGGTATCAGCTTTTAGCGCGCGCTAACGTTTGCCCAACTCTGCAATGGAGTAAATGTAACTGTCATAACTTGGAACCAAATCAGAAAACCTGCCAGCTCCAGCGTAGATGATCCATGCTGATATACTAGGCAAAATAAGGATATTTGTGAAAAGGAAAGTTCCATCATTAATTTGGTTACAGTTTGTTTTGCAAACCATTCGACTGTGCATTCCACCATTTAGGTATATAAATCTGATCTATTTTTGGTTCTTTCAACATTGACTCAGACCTAGTCGAAAAGGTAATTCAATAGGAAAAGGTAGATCTCAGATCATCCTCATAAACCTTCTATACAAGAAAATAATTCGGCTTACAAGTGAGGGATTCTTAGGCGTGGCCATTCCTGTTACCACATTGCACAATACAAAATAAATGTAGATTGTAATAAAAATGTGAAGAAAAAAAAAAATCCAAAGGGGGCATGCATTATTAAATGAATTTCTATTACTCCTTCAAGACTTTTATTATAATAACTAGCCGGATACCCTTGCTTCGTCACGGCAGATAATTAGATATTTTATTGCGTTAAATTATCTATCAGCAAAAAATTAACGCTACTACATAATTTTAATAACACCATCACCAAGTATAGCGAAAACTCTCTAGTGAAATGAACCGCAATTAAAATGGTGATTTTGTCCCTCATAGAGTTTACGCTCTACATACAGCTACATACAGTTTATTTCAAGTAATTGAAGGTTTGCCAACATAGTTTAGAAATTAACCTCTCTTAAAAATTTATTTATTTTTTTAAATTTCAACGTCCATTTATTATTAACTACGAATTTTAGGACGGGTTATCTACAGGTTACCACCCTTTTCTAGCCAGGATAGGGGTGATGCCTTTTCTTTTTTTCGAAAGAAAAGCCACCTCCCCTAGTGGGAATCGAACCCACGACCTTTGGCACGGAGTGTTAAGTGCTCACGCCTTAACCCTCCCATCGGGCCTGATGAGGGTACTATCAAGAACCACGCAGAAGATAGCGAGGTGCTAGCGAAACCTCACATTCATATAGCGACTGCTTAGTAAGCGACGGTCACATATTCCGTCAATCGTGGAGCAGTCGCATGCAAAAATACTTCATAGTATTATTACTTAAAAATAATACTATGAAATAGATAATGTACGGTAACAGGAACCGTTCTTTATCGTCCTAGCAACGCATGCTACCTAGGCTTGCCTGCTCTAACCAACTCAAACTTTAAACCCCTCTAAAAATACTTAAAAAATCGAATATCAAAAAATCCTTTCTTAGCGAGTGCCTACGTTTTTTAGGGAGTGTCCATGCAAAATTTCAAATTTTTCTGTCGAGCGGTTTGGGCTGGGCGTTGATAGGTCAGTGAGTCAGTGAGTGAGTGGTATTTGACAAATATATTGTAGATTTTAAAACAAATTTTGAAGCCAATAAAATTGGACGATCCATTAGTAGCTCAGGAAAAGTCATTTGACGTCTGTCCCATGTTAGTCCCGTTTTCCATCAGACATCAATAATTTATGGAAACGGTTAAGTAAATTTCCATGATTGAAAACAGGGAAGAATAAGTTAAACATAACAAAATGCATATTATAATACAAAAATTTTGTTTTTTAATCAATCTGATTCATGGGGTAGAAGACGGACTTGATATATATATATATATATATATATATATATATATATATATATATATATATATATATATATATATACTACTGACATTTATTTGCCAGTTTACGCGAATTCAAAAAAAATATTCCAAACAAATTTCAAGATAATAACTTACAGCTTTTTAGAAGTGTAAAAATAATTGATGTGGAGGAAAATTGGGCATGGTTATAAAAATAACTTTATTTATCAAAAGTTCTTTGAAGTTTAGTAAGTATAATTTAAAAGGAGCTTTTCATCCTGGCTTTCAGCACAGAATGAAGAAAAAAAAATTCATTATAAGTTTGAATAACTTGGGCTAATATTAAAATTTCCAAGGAAATATTCCAGACTCCTCAATTTGTATTATGAACAGAAATCTTCGCCTTCCGAAAATATGGCCTCGCTAAGTATATTGAATAAACGAAAAGATACTGAATAAGGAATTCAACTCATATTTTCTTAAATAAAAATAAGTTTTTGTTTTTTTTTAAATTAATTTTTTAGCAGTTAAACTCCCGAACGGTAAAATTAAGGGTTTTTGACCTGAAATAACATAGGCAGTTTTATATAAAGGCTAAAAGGACCTTCAAGGATTATTAGAAATAGTTTTGTGTCGGACAGGCCGAATCGTGGTAAGAAAGATGTCCTTATTTATTATTATTTCTAGCACTGTTTTCTCCCCAATTCTTGTATTTTAACCCCCCAAAAAAGTTTTAAGACATTATTCATTAGTCAGTAGAATGAATGTAGGTTTTAACCTAAAAAAAAAAAAAAAACATAGCCTCATCAATTAATTATTTACATCCACAATATTTAGTAAAGTAAAAGTGAAATTTTTTAAATGAAAATACCAATAATCTATATTAAATCGGTTATAAAATAGGCTTGCCAAGGACCTGGTGTTCTACGATAAGGGCTTAATAAATATCGGATATCTATATCTTAAATGAAACTGTTATTTTTTATTTATTTTTTTTTTTAATAGATATCGAAGTACCAGTAAAAGAAAAATATTACCTCAACATTTATAAGTTTAATATACCATTTGGGAAAAAATAACAGCTTCATGGAACATTTCAATGCTGTTCTACACTACTACCAATTATCGATAATTTTTTCAATTAAAATAATACAAATAATTATTATTTACGAGCACATAAATATAATATCAGGTCCATTGATCAGACCAATTTGTCTGTATTTGCTGATTCTGAGATCGAGATCCATTTATCCGAATCAGCTAAATTTACGCTTTTTAAAGGCTGTAAGTAGCTTCTTATTACATTCCAATTCCAATAAATAAAAAGTCCGTCACACAGGAGCAATAACTAGGAAGTGTAAAGCCACCCGTAGTACCCAAATCAGAACCTTTATTCAACAACAACTTTTCCAGTTCTCTTCCTTAAAAATGGTTTCATTCCTTTTCCAAGAGCCAAGAAGCCTATAAAACGAGAACTTACAAGCGTAAGTTTGATTTTCGCTCCAAAAGCCATGTTCCGGTGGATGGATTCTGCTGGTTAACTTGACCTTTCAAATTATAAAAAAGACTTTTGTACCGAATTTCATCAAAATCTGACCATTATTTACTGAGATAGAGTGCGAACAGTCAACTTTATATATATATATATATATATATATATATATATATATATATATATATATATATATATATACAGAAATTTGAACCAACGTTATTATCGTTCTCTAGGGGTTCTAAAAAGAAAGATTTTCTTGTTGGCACTTCCGAATTTCGACATGAGGTCAAACTTATAAGCGGGTTTCCTCCCTTTGAAGGGACGGAGGAACCGCGCTAAAAGACTACATAATGCAAATCAAAATCCAATATATTCTAAAATCTATTATACAAAACAGTTTGTGCTTTACAAAGAAAATGAGCAAAATACATTATTTTGACATTTTTTATATATTTACACTGCAAGGAAGCAAAATCAAGCATATTCTACAATCCAGCCACTTTAATCCATTGTATTATGTCGATAATCTGACATTCTATAACTTTAATAATGTTGGTAACCCTTAAGCGGTTACTAACCAGGTCAACTGATTCTGACTTTCACCGTAATCTAATTTTATTTAATTATTATATTTTATGGCGCCTCTGTATCTAGGGCATTTGCGCCAAATATAATATAATATTGTTAGCTGTCTTACATAGTTCCATGAGTACATATTATAAAGAATTTTATGTTAATTCTATCGATGATGAGCATTAATGATGGTCCATAAGTTATCTTCAAAATGTAATATATTTTTTTTTTAAGTACATAGAATTATAATATCAATAAAATTAATCATTTTATAGGGAGAACCAATGGCCGATCAGAGTAATAACCAAATATATCAAATACATCATCGCTCACATATTTTATAATATATTCCTCAATACATTTTGAGGAATTTATTCCTCGAATTCCTCCTCCCACATTTTTTAAGCGTTTGCAATAATGTGAACCCTTATCTATAAATGTACGGGTCGTAACCGACCCACTAGGTATAAAACTGCGCATGTCTCTTCAAACACGCACTCCAATGTCAAAGGGCTGCAGGTACCCTCTCAATCAGTACCGAGGAAGCAACGGACCACGTTTACGTCTGTCAGATAAGAACAATGTGTTTTCTAATCAACTCTCAAAGTAAATTTTTCCCTAACCAGGGTCGGAGACGACCCAGTGTTTATGGTAATTAATGTTCTTAACTAAATATATTATTGTTCTAGGTTTTCATTAAAAAAATCATGGTTTCTGGAGAAAATAAATTATTTACTAACATAGAAGATGTTACAGCCGAATTCAGGTGACAAGAGGAGCAATTTGGTGCGGAATTAGATCACCAAATTGATCAAATAGATTCAGAGTCTGACGATGGTATTCTCTCAAATGATCACGAAGGAGTCGAGGAGCTCTCGAATCAATAAATAGAATATCAAGATTTAGAAGATATTTTCGACCCACGTATGTATATATTTGTTATTACTAATTTCTTAACGTCACCTAAACTGTTTACTATATTTTCTTATTTATTTATTTATTTTTTTTTTTTTTAGAATTAATTTTACTTTCCTGAACTCAAATCCTTGTTTTCTTTTATGAATTGTCTTTTATGTTTTTAAAGTTTATAGTATTCGCCTAATATTTGAAAATAAATGAGTAAATACCAATAACTTATTGCATTCCTGCCTCAAAAATGGCTCTATTAAGTACGGGGTAGGATAAGACCCAACGTTTATGTTTGAGTGTCTAGTTTAAACGTTTATAGAGGAAGGTTAATAAGGAAATCTTGTTGCTGTTCAAGTACTGACGCAATAAAATCCTCGGTTCATATAAATAATATGATGCGATAGCTAAAATAAATTAAGTAATCGCTCAAAAAAATTAAATCACTTAAAAGTAGTGCGTTTTTGTAATTTAATTGCAAGGAAGAGAGTAGTTAAAAATGTATTTAATTGGTCTTCAGAGAGATAAGGGTTTCATTAATTAATTCATAAAAACAACGAACTTTTTCCTCGTGTTAACTTCAAGTTGGGATCAAGTGGTACATTTCCTCCTTGTGGGGAGAAGAAAAAGGAAAATCTGAACAGTTTTAATTAAAAAACAAAAGAAAAAAAAATTGACGCACTTCTAAATTCAAAAATAAAAGATAAATCGTTTTGAATTACATGAAGTCAAATTAAAAATAAAAGTCATTTAAGGGTAGGGGGGTAAATACGTGACAGGTTCTGTGTAAGCACACTACACAGGAGCGCGCTGTCTTCCTTATACCCACCGAGCCATTAATTAATTTATTATTGAGTATCTGTAAATGGGGAAGTCAGGTGGCTTGACTCAGTACTGACCACTCTATTTCCCTACTTACGGACGTACGGTGAAGAACCAGATACATCTACAGTATTTGCCCCTCTGGTCACTTTTACGTGTTATGGTGCTAATTATTTTATTGCTACAACAAATATAAAAGGCGTAGTTATTCATAAAGTAAAGTATCATATGCCTTTCTTTTTTCTTTTTTTTTTTTTTTTTTTTTTTTGAATGTAGAGTTTTGTACTTTTTCTCTTCCATGTAGTTTCGCTAAAAGTTTTCTGCACTGTCGACCTACGATTCATCAAAAATAAAATTAATTTCATGCAGGGTTGCTCATAAAAAATACTTGTTCAACGAAGATATATGACGAGTTCGACATGTGTCTGTGGTGTAGCATTTCCTCAAATTTTCACAGAGTCTTCCGCCCCGGCATCAAAATGTAAATCGAATAAAACGATATATATATATATATATATATATATATATATATATATATATATATATATATATATAAAGACATACATCCTTACTGCATTTGCACTTAGTATTAACATGCATCAGTTTCATTTGGATCCATACTTTGCAAAAACGTAGACGTTTTATAACTAAAAAAAAAACACGTGGGATCTTATGAAACCATTTCGAAGGTCTTATCTATAACCGTTGTTTAGAAAAATGGAAAAATTCTTATACATCTCGAATGCGGTTGGCAAATCTTAATCAATGTAAAGTGGATAATACCAAACAGGTGAAGAATAACCCTTCAAAAAATTTTTCAAACTTTACATTTATTTCTCCATCACAACGTTTCGGACACACAGGTCCATCCTCAGGCAATCTACAATAGTATATTAATTTCAGACATTACATCCTCCAAAACCATTTACTAAATTTTATTGTCATAATTTTAAACTCACCATGTCCTGTTCATTACTATAGTTACATTAAAACAGTCATGCAATAAATAAACATGATTCCTGTAAGGAACCAAGTCAAATTACACCTACATCAATTAAACACTCATTATCACAGCCATATTAGACTTTATCAAGCTGCCTAGGCCTATTATATTTGGTATAACTAAACATTAAATTAAAACATTAAAATTCAATTAGTCAAAATATATAATAAATTATGTATGACATATCACAGACAAATTGTGTAATCTCTACTTAACATTTGTTTTATTACCATATTTAATATACAATACACTGAGGTATGTAACCCAGATATTTAAACTGTGAAAGTAATCTGTTACACTGTCATCAAAAATTACTTTTATTTAATATGTCAACATAATGTTGTCCTATACCTTTTAATGTAACTATAGTAATGAACAGGACATGGTGAGTTTAAAATTATGACAATAAAATTTAGTAAATGGTTTTGGAGGATGTAATGTCTGAAATTAATATACTATTGTAGATTGCCTGAGGATGGACCTGTGTGTCCGAAACGTTGTGATGGAGGAATAAATGTAAAGTTTGAAAAATTTTTTGAAGGGTTATTCTTCACCTGTTTGGTATTATTAATTAATACCCTTCATTTAGTAATCGTAGTAAAGTGGATATTTTAAAGCCTATTAAGTACTCTACAAAGAATATTCTTATGTGATTTTTTTATATAGTGATAGGAGTGATGGAGTAATTTCCGCTTGAAATATTGTCAGTTTCCAGTTGAGGTTCCTGTTGATTTTGCTTTCCTTTGAGATTTTTTCCTTTTACAATTTTAGTAAAGTTTGCATTTTTCAAGAAGGGTTTGAACACATTTTTTTTTTTTTGTTTTGTTTACGCTTATACAAATCTGAGTAATTCTAACAAGACTACGCACAGCTGAGGATGATATTGAAGGAGCAATGGAGGGGCGAGACAAGACTCGACTAGGTGTGACTAATAGCAGAGGGTGTTGGTTTGTCGGGACTGACTTAGGGTCCATTGTCTTAGCCGGGCTAGATTGTCTGCTGAATGGACTCCCAGCTTAGTCCGGTCTCCTAGCCTTGTCTCAACCACAATACCTCCTTTCGGCTATCTACCTCTAGATAGGGCTGTGTAGAGGGAAAACATTACTAGTACAACAAAATTCTGCTTGAAAAGATGTTTATTTGTGAAATTCTATCGAAATTTTATAAATTTGTAATAATTTTCTTAATAGAAAAGGTCAAAAAGGAAATCCTTTCAAAAAGGTACTCAAAGAAACGATAGTACTAAATAATTCTTTATGATATACCATTTGTACACAATGTACATACAGATTGCACAGTTATTAGCGAGATATATCGAGCAATTGTAGGAGAACAAAATGGGATACAAGAAAATAAAATAGCTCAGAAATTAGAGAATTAAATCACAAGATTTTAAATTATTTTTGAAAGAATCACATCCTCCATAACGACCTAAATATCCTTTTTGTCCAAGATATAATCCCTAACCGCTTCTCATCTTTCCATAGTAAATTAATCAATCGTCCTAATCCTATAGCTCAATCCTTATCCAGCACCTATCATCCTTCCTCTCCACCAAGACGTCTTAATATCACTGCCGAGATATACTAAGGCAGTGAAGTGTTGTGGACAGCAAAAAAAAAAAAAAAAAAATCCGTCACGCAGGAGCTGCATAACTAAGCACTTTCCTCAGAATTTGGGTAGTATTATGCTTTCCAGAATAATTTCTCTCTCTCTTCAGTGGTAGAAAGCGCTCCTTGCGGCGGCCTGGCGGGCTATTCTATTGAAATATATTACAAAGTAAACCCCCCTTTCCGATAGACCGATTTAGATCATTTTTACAAAACGTCTTTCTCATGAGTTACCTACGACGTGTACCGCGTTTCGTTACAATACAGCAGAAATTACGACCGGTATGAGTATATTTGTATTTTGGGTCCGGTGTAAACCCCCCACCCCTCCTAATAAACCGATTTTGTTTATTTTTACAACACATATTTACCTGTATATTACCACTAAGAATACGGAGTTTCGTCGAAATATAACAAAAATCACGGCTGGTAGTGGCGAGTTGGTATTCTGGGTCCGGAGTAAACCCCCCCCCCCTCCTAATGAACCGATTTAGTTTATTTTTACATCTCAATTTTCTCTTTATATTACCACTACGAATACCAAGTTTCGTTGAGATGTAACAAATATTACGGCTGGCATGGTCAAATTAGTGTTTTGGGTTCGGGGTAAACCCCCCCCCTTCCGGTGGACCGATTTTAGTAGCTAACGAACTCGTTCAATCGTTTGCTAATTGAATGCTATATACCAAGTTTCATGAAGAAAAAACAAAAACTCTGGCCGCTATCATGTTAACAGACATATATATATATATATATATATATATATATATATATATATATATATATATATGTTTCATGTTATTTTTCGTCGCTGGGATAGTATTTTTAGATGGAACGGCATTTTTCTCCAGCGGTGGTACTCCTCACTTCTTCCCGGAATATTTCGATGGATTCATCTCCATCTTCTTCAGCCAGGTAGTTGTTTCTTCCTCGGTGGTAGCCAAGGGAATGATCATCATTCCCTTGGCTACCACCGAGGAAGAAACAACTACCTGGCTGAAGAAGATGGAGATGAATCCATCGAAATATTCCGGGAAGAAGTGAGGAGTACCACCGCTGGAGAAAAATGCCGTTCCATCTAAAAATATATATATATATATATATATATATATATATATATATATATATATATAGAGAGAGAGAGAGAGAGAGAGAGAGAGAGAAGAGAGAGAGAGAGAGAGAGAAATTTTGACGGGGGTCATTTTCGGTGTCTACTAGGTAGGATCGATAAAGATTTGAAGAAATTTTTCAAAAATTCCGTCATGAGAGCAACCTCAATAGCTACTTTCCTTCGGAGGAAAGTGCTAAAACGATTATTCGTGGAATGATCGATGAAATTATAATTCTATATATTGAGAGTTATATCGATGGATATTTTCTCTCCTCAGGAAAACACAGCTCACGTCTTATTCGCCTCCAATCCTCCCTGCTAGTCGCAGGCTGTTGTTGGATGGCGTAAGGTAAACTCCAGCTCATACTAGAATCCTTTCTAAACAAGAAAAGTATTCGGCTGAGGACACCTCAGGCGTGGTCAAGCTACCTTGTATATCAAATTACATAATGCAATTGAATGGTAACTTGTGATATTCCTGAAAATAGAAAATATACATAAATAACAATGAAAGTAGCAATTTTTGGACACTTCATTAAAATATTTATGAACCGAGATTTTTTCTTGAAATTTTAATCATGTTCATTAGAAATCCTAGATAATAATTTAGACGATGAATAGAGAGAAAAAAAAATTTAAAAATACTATATTTAAAAATGAATTTATAAGTAGTAACAAAACCACGCGAGCGGAAATATTTTTGAAATTGAGCGTCACGATTAGTCAATATGGACCTGTTGAGCTTTGTGGGGATCTGTTTCATTCGGTTCAATGCTGATTTCATATTTTAATTCCCCAGCCTTAAAAATATGTGTAACTTTATTCAAATCAATTTTGATAAATGATGGAGATATTCGTTTTGATCAGATGCTCCTTATATATTAAAATATTAGTATAAAAACGGCTGGCTAATCGCTGCCATACTGGAGTCAATCTCTCTGTGACCAGTCCCGACGTGGAAGGCTCTTCTTTTAAGTTGAGATTATAAACTTTTGAATTTATGACTTATTGGAGCTGAAAATGCTCCAAAAGCTCAGGAGAGATATAGCGAAGGTAGGAAATAAATATATTTAAAGTATCTAGTGAAATATTCCGCCTATTATTATTATTCTTAAATTAAATTACAATAAAATATTACAGTGTACATAAACATTAGAATGAATACTTTGGTATTTTTCTAATCAAGACGTTCACATTATTATTTATTTATTATAGAGCTGGCATATGTAGCGACACGCTCTTATCCAGATGTTCGAAGTAGATACCAGTAACAGTTAAACAAGTAAAATACAAGTATTTGCAGTTATTCTTGTAAAAAAAAGGTTAAAAAAGTTTAGAGCAACTAAAAATAAATAAATAAATAAACAATAAAATAAAAATTGTAAAAATTTTACACTATTGAATTATTCCAAAATTTAGAAAGAGGTAATACGTGAATGTGTATTACACATTTTAGGTTTTTAAAAAAAACTGTGTCTATTACGTAACTTCTCGTTAAGTCATACATATTTTTATAGATTTCATAATGCGTATTTTTTAAATGTAATTGTAAATGTTTGTATCTTTAAGATAAGTGAGTATTGTGTTTATGTGTGGACTGTTTTCCGTCAAGAGTTCATTCAAGTCGTCTGGTAGATTTAATCCGTCGCGTTTTTTGCAGTCAGTTAGTATGTGTTTTATAGTCAAGTTTCTGTTGCAAATGTCACAAACTGGTCCGTCCTGTCTCGTCATTAAATGGCGATGTGTCAGCAACGCATGCCCGATACGCAATCGAGTAAGGACCACCTCGTCTCTTCTGCTCGATCGGTTGCTGGAGGGCCAAACACAAACTGTTTTCTTGATTTCTTTTAGTTTGGTGTTTGTCATGTTCGTCCATGTTTTTTGCCATTCATTTTGTAAGTAAGTTTTTTATGTTAGTGTGTATGTCTTGTACCGTCAATTCTTTCATGTCGACTGTACATGTTTCTGTAACTTGTTTTGCATATTTGTCAGCTTCTGTGTTCCCTGAGATATCCATGTGTCCGGGTATCCACAAAAGCACTACTTTTATGCTGTAAGTTTGTAAGTCGTGTATTTCTTGAAATATCTCTGTCACTAGTATGTTTGTCTCGTATATGTTAATGAGGGAGAGTGGAGAACATAAGATGATTGTCTTATTTGGAACTATAGTTATATTTCTTAAAGCCAAAAGTATTCCCTGTAATTCTGCTGAAAAAACGGTTGATTTGTAGTTTAATTTGACGCCAAATTTTGAATTTCCTATTATAGCTGCTGATCCAGTGCCTTCTCGAGATTTCGATCCGTCTGTAAATGCTAGGAGTGCATCTGGATACAGCGATAGAAGATAATTAAAGTTATTATTGTAAAACAGTTTAGATAGAGGGTTAGTTTTATTGAATTTTGATAAATTTGTATTAATTTCTAAGTTATTTATTAAACACATTATTAAACACATTGAGTTATTCTATGTTCCATAATAAAGAGACTGAGCGATCCTGTAAGACGATGGAGGAACATTAGTCAATGCTGGTGTTGCCGAGGCCTCTGGCTTATTGCCTCCGTTCCAAGGAACTTAAAAATGATTTATGTACTTCAACTTGAATTAAGTCCAAGCCTCTATCTTCCTTCTCAGTAACCCTGTTGAAGCGTTATAAGTTGCTATAATAAAACAGTATAAATGATGAATGAAGTAGCAAACATAAAAATAATTTTCTTTTATTAGACTTTATTAAAATACTTTCATCAAAAAGCCACCAAAAAAAAAAAAAAAAAAAAAAAAAAAAAAAGATTGCTCACAGAAACTGCTTTTAACTTAGCGTGTTTCCTTATCAAGTGTGTCATTTGGAAATAATAAGCATAAACAGTTAATATTTTCTTTCTATATTTTGTGGTGACTCCCTGTGACCTAACCTAGACCTAAAGGCCCAGATGTCGGTGTAACTTAACCCATTAAATACCATGATCCCCAATTGGGGATTATCAGTTTTATTTATTATTGAGGTGGCAGACCTGACTATTTAGATATACTCAAGGAAATTTTATCTTTGTTGAAGCCTTTGTTTACAGTATCCACCAACAGTTTTCATATAAGTGTGTTATTCTTGTGATTATTACCAAAGAAAGACCAAAAAGCCAAGGTATGTAGCACAGACCAAACATACTGTTTTTTAATTGATTCTATAATAGTTATGAAATGACTTATATTCAAATAAGCCTGCATGCTGTTAGCACATATATCTGTGATTGTTAAATAGTTTTTAATTTGTGCCTAACAATTTTATTAATTGATTTGCCCACCATTTTATGGAGGTACCCATTTGGGGATCATGGTATCATACAGTATTAGGCAAAAATTATTCAGAATGATGAATAATGATTAATGAATAAATGTATTATTTCATTCATGAATGAAGAATAATTACTTTTATTCATTATTCGTTATTCTGTGAATGAAGTTTATGTTTTATTCACAAATTATTCGAATGATCATTCAGAATAAACATGTTTTAGTGAATAACGATAGATTTATTATAATGTTGGCAGCCAGAAATGCGTATATATATGTGTGTGTTATAGTAGGATTATTCAGTAGACCAACTAGAAATAAATAATAACGAATGATGAATAATGAATGATGAATAACGAATAATGAATAACGAATAATTCTGTGAATAATTCATGATGTACTGTGTGAATAAGATAATTCAGTGAATTATTCACCATTCACAAAAAAAATTTATTCGAATGATCATTCGAATAATAATTTATTCGAATAATGCCCAACACTTGTACCGTAGGTTGTCTTTTCTTTTTAGAACGGCAGCTAAGCAATTTTGAACAATGGTCGAATTGGAGGAAGTATTGCATGATCCAAACTCTTTATTACAATTTGATGATGATGATGCGGATTCAACTATTGATATTGAAGAACTTCAGCCTGATAATGTGGATATTGTTACTGAATAAGAAGATATAGATGAAAATTATCTGGAACCTTCATATGTAACAGAAGTACCTGAACACTCAGAAGAGTGAAGAGATTTTCTACACAATCTAAAGGAAAAATAACAATAGACCAACCACACTTCATTGCTCAATATAACAAATATATGGGTGGCGTAGATAAAATTGACTGACTGGTCAATAAGTACCGTGTAAAACTCTGCGGGAAAAAGGGTACTTCTCTATCTTTACAAAAATATTAGACATAACTATAGTGAATGCTCACATTTTATATTGCTTTGCAAACGACTCAATTCCTCTATTGGAATTCGGAAGGAAAATTCCCCTGGTTTACCTGACGGTGCCATCTATTTCGAACCCACACAACTCTGGAAGACCGTCACTTACTTAGTTATCATGAAAACGAGTTCCTGTTGAGGACAGAAGACAAACAGGGCGCTTCGACATATGAATGGAAACAAAGGAAATGTGGAGTTTGCAATAAGAATACAACGAACCAATGTCCACAATGCAATGTTCCTCTTCATGTAGAATGTGCGAAAATGTGGCACAATTCTTATAAAATAGTATTTTTGCATTTCATGTTTGTTTTTTTTTAAATTATGCCCATTAAAGCTTTAAATATTTTACAATTATTTAAATCTGTGAATATTCATATTAAATTTATTTTAAAATGTATTTTTATTTTATTTATTGACACCCTTATGAGCCATGATCCCCAAATGGGACATCATCAAAACCTACATGATTCATACCTTGTAAAGCATTATTTTCAAATATTCAATAATTTTATGTAGTTTTAGAAACAATTCAATCAAATAATCAAAGAAAATCAAGAAAAAAAATTGGTACTTAATGGGTTAAGAAAAAAAAATTGTGAAAATTTAAAAGCCTACTTAAATGGAAACCTGAACAACAGGAACATTTTAGGCTCTTAAAATACCGCAATGCAGAAATACATCATAGCAGCCCACTCTAAGCAGGGTTTACCCAATATTTTTCCTTGATTTTGGATTTCCGGTTTTGGATTCTGAAACATTAAAAATTCTAATCGGAAAAATGCGGATTCCGTTATGAGATTAGCCTAATAAACAAGTTTCCTTTCTATGGAAGGAGGGAGAAAAACGCGCTCAATCTAGATTTTTAAATTATTTTCGGATACATTCTTTCATACCTCGGAACCGGTTGGGAAATGTTAATTATCAATTTGAACCCTCATTAAATTTCTTACAAATACGGCTCTTACGTAATTTCTGACAGAGCTATCTCATTCGGAGATGTCTTTGCTTAAATAGAGTAATTTATACTTAGGATTCCTTTTTTGGCGTTCTTACTTTGCTTTGAGATTTTATTTTACATCTACCGAAAGATTATGAGTGTACGTAAAAGATCCATATAACCATAATAATAATAATTATATATATATATATATATATATATATATATATATATATATATATATATATATATATTAGGGTGGCCCTTAGCTATAGGGAATTTTTTTGAAAGTCAAAATATTCCTGCTCCGACCCCCCAATTCTGTTCCAATCAACAAAAAAGTCCGTCTCGCAGGAACTGCATCATCTTAGCGCGGTTCCGTTCATATCCCTAGTCTAATTTGGAAAGAATAAAATAGAAGCAGTTATTATTTTGGTTCCACCAGTCTTTGTTTTTAATTAATTATTATAATGGCGTGTCAACCCTTAAGGTCACTAACGCCATTCCTGTGTGTAGTAAAGTCTTGAAAGGTCATGATTTACAATCTTACCTGGAAGGGTCGGCTAACACTAGAAACGGGCCCGCTAGTGACAAGGTCTTGGAATCCTGGAAATCTATATTTCTAACAATAAATTGTTTTTGTTATTTTACTTAACCAGTTTTATTGTCAAATACATTATCCAACTATAAGCAATTAAAAAATAACAAGGAAAACGGACAAAAAGAACCATTCGAATAAACGAAATCAATTAATTTAAAGTTTTAAGCACTTATTTCTCCGATTGACATCGCCTAATTAAAACTTTCTTCAGAACCTTTTTTGTAGAACATTTAGTAAGCTTTCGAATGGTAATCTTCCGCTTCACAAGATTGTCAACGGGTTTCGAGACAATCAACGGGTTTCGAGATACTAACGGGTTTAGAGATGTCAATGGGTCCCAGATACTAACGAAAGTCCGGCGCTAATAGCCAAATAGTTGATGCGCCGTAAAAAAAAAAAAAAAAAAAAAAAAAAAAAAAAAAAAAAAAAAAAAAAAAAAAAAAAAAAAAAAAAAAAAAAAAAAAAAAAAAAAAAACTAACGAAAGTATGCAAAGATACCAAAACTTTTTTTTGTCTGTTAATAAAATATTTTATTCTAACCCTTCATTTACTCTAAACGTAACCAAAATTTCAACATATTAGTTTTAATGAAATTCGAACATGCAGAAAATGTTTCAACTGAATCCCATGATTCTAAGTACCCAAACCAAAAACGGTATTCAAAAACTATTTTTCCAATTTACTCGAAAACGGTTAAAGCTATCGCCTTTAAAATGGTTTCATTCGTTTTCCTAGCCCAAGAAGCATATAAAACGCGTACTTACAAGCTTATGAACTCAAAAACGTAAGCGTTACGATTTTTTTGCGCGAATTTCGCCCCAAACGCCATCTTCCAGTAGGCGAATTTTGCTGGTTAACGAACTTGACCTTTCAAATTAGACGAAAAAATTTAATCAAAATCGGACCATTGGTCTGGGAGCTACAGAACGAACAGACAAATATATATATATATATATATATATATATATATATATATATATATATATATATACAAATTTGAACCACCGTCATTTTCGGTCTCTAGGGGTTCTGAAACGCGAAATTTTCTAGTCGGCACTTCCGGTTTCATTGTATCAACCTTATAAGCGGGGTTCCTCCCTATGGGGGAGGGAGGAATCGCGCTAAAAACTACCTGTGCAAAATTTCAGGGCAATCGGACAACTGCTAGGCGACCCGCAAACGGTTTGAAATTGAAACATATTATACGGAGCCATTAATTCCGTTAAAAAGGGATATACTGTTATATCTCAATCAATTTCTCAAAAAACATTTACGTAGTTACATCAAGGCGACCCCAGAAATTGTTTAACATCATTATGAATCAAATATCTCAAATGTGGACTCTAAGGATTTTTGGAATAACATGAAAAAATTTAAAAAATATGAGAATTTTACTAATGCAAACTAGGGTGGCCCCTAGTTATTGGGATTTTTTTTTAAAACTCAAAATTTTGCTGCACCCACTCCCCAGTTCTGTCCTCATTAACAAAAAAACTACCTGTGCAAAATTTCAGGGCAATCGGACAACTGCTAGGCGACCCGCAAACGCTTTGAAATTAAAACATAGTATATGCAAGGATTAATTCCGTTAAAAAGGGATATACTGTTCTATCTCAATCATTTTCTCAAAACAATTCACGTAGTTACATCAAGGCGACCCCAGAAATTGTTTAAAATCATTCTGAATCATATATCTCAAAATTTAATTCTAAAAATTGCAGGGATAACATGAAAAAAATAAACAATATTAGGTTTTTAATAATGCACACAACTTTTATAAGATAACCGCATTTTTATTTAAAACAAAAATTTCTATATAATCAAGGCATAATGTGAACAATAAAAAAATACAAATATTGAATATTATGTTTTTCTGAGGAAGGATTTAGTAGCAGTTGGGTATTTTCTCCGGTCCCGGGCAACGATCTGCAAAACAATATGAAAAAATCGATTTCTGTGAAGGTAGAAAAATCATTTTGTTGGAGAACGTAGCTCTACAGTTGATTTTTTTCTTCTTCCTCTTCTTCAGCATTGTCTGCTTTCAGCAATAACTTCAGCTATATTTGCCTTAACCGCTGTTGGAACGTTGGCATCAAATAAGGATGGAGCAACGGTTTCGGGAACTAAGTACCAGAGATGATGGGAAATTATGTTTGCGGCAGCCTTAGTAATTTCTGGATCAATATCCTAATAATCTCTCAGTTTATGCATGAATAGAAAGTCTTGATATGGTGCTTCAACTGGGTCTGATGATAGAAACCAGGGTCGAACGTAAATTCGCGCAAAAAAATACATGTTATTCTTAAACAATTTTTCTCACTATGAGATAACTGAAATTGGTTTTGAAACAGGTACATTTTGAATGCCTAAATCGCCTTTGCCATCCGCCTAGCATGACATACAGCCCCTGGTAATCGAAATGATACTCCTTTCTTCCCGTGCAAACCAGTGCGTTTTCAGGAAGCAGGAACAGACTTGATTGTTTATCTTTCTATCCAACATTAACAAGAAAACTACTAATTTAATTTCCATTTGTGCTTACCTGCTCAAAAGTGATTATAAAATAAAATAACTTAAAAAAAAAAAAATTACAATCGGACAAAAATGTCAATATTTCAAGGTCATTGCGGGTCGCCTAGGATTTGTTCGATTTAGCTAATATTTTGCACAGATAGTTATTTTGTTGATTGGAACAATATATTGCAGAAATTGCTTCCTGTTCGCGAAAAAATAAGACATAACATAACTTGTTTCTATTTTAATTTTTCGAAATGACTCTAGCACGCTAAGATGACGCAGTTCCTGTGAGTTTGGCTTTTTCTTTTACTTTTTGTACTATTATTTTTTCAGCTACACTCATAATGTTCATTAGATTCGACTATTATATTTTTTTTTATAGTTTTCTAATTAATTAATATATTATATTCTTTTCCGTTAAAACACCTGAATGACAAAATATGTTTAAATGCAGATTTACTACCAAAGAGTTGATTCATAAATTTTGAGGAACTCTGAAATAAATAAATAAAAAATACAGCTAATAAATAAATATACATTGTATATGTAGTAGATGGATTAGATATTCTCCGTTGATTCTGGCGACAAGAAGGATGAATGAGAGAGCCTGAAGGAGTCCATTAATAAAGACCGATCAGCCTATTCGTATTCAGGGAGGAGGTGATATGTTTTATTCAGATTCCCGCACCCCGGTGTAGCTCTGTCGCCAATCCTTACTTATACTCATATACAAACACACCGTCAACCGATGGGAAATTCCTAACAAACTCTATGCCTAGTTCCCTGCCATTGTGTGCAATCATATCAAAAAATATTTTATGCTATTCAAAATGGTGAGCATTTACTTGAATAGGCAATCCGCAATCTTCAAACAGTAATCTCAACTGAAAATGTGTCACTCTTGCCTGTGTAGGGGACATAGCATTAAGACAGGAATAGTGACACAAGTGCCCTCTGGTGTAGAAGCTCTGAAGCTAGATAAACACAGTGTTGATGGTTGATAAAGAGGTATTCACTACGTCTTTCATAGTCACAACTGAAAAACACCGATTTTTGAGTTGTGTCACTTTAGAAATACTTCTGTGATACATTACTTGCAGTGCCAATGACCAAAGCAGTCGAGGCACCCAAATAATAATAATAAAAAAAAAAAAAAAATTACTTGCATGCCCAATATACAACCCCTATAGAGCCTCTTATCTCCCAGATATTACAAACATCCTTCCCTATCTATTTTCTCAAAGATTTGAATGAATATCAAGTTCGAAATCTATACTATTTTACGATGGCGTCCCTAAAACTCCGAAAAATTGCACTGGAATCTTGAAAATGTAAGCTCTATCTGTGGCATATCTTTTTTTTTTTTTTATAATGATATGATATTATGTTATGATTAATTTATATAGTCAATTGTGTTTTTATTTCCTTCTAGTTTCTGTTACTTATTAATTTGTATTAATCTGTTAGATTGTAAGCACACACCCCTTTTTTTATGGCAATGCCCTAAAAACGAAGTATATGGCAATGCCCTAAAAACGAAGTATATGGCAATGCCCTAAAAACGAAGTATATGGCAATGCCCTAAAAACGAAGTATATGGTAATGCCCTAAAACGAAGTATATGGCAATGCCCTAAAAACGAAGTATATGGCAATGCCCTAAAAACGAAGTATATGGCAATGCCCTAAAAACGAAGTATATGGCAATGCCCTAAAAACGAAGTATATGGCAATGCCCTAAAAACGAAGTATATGGCAATGCCCTAAAAACGAAGTATATGGCAATGCCCTAAAAACGAAGTATATGGCAATGCCCTAAAAACGAAGTATATGGCAATGCCCTAAAAACGAAGTATATGGCAATGCCCTAAAAACGAAGTATATGGCAATGCCCTAAAAACGAAGTATATGGCAATGCCCTAAAAACGAAGTATATGGCAATGCCCTAAAAACGAAGTATATGGCAATGCCCTAAAAACGAAGTATATGACAATGCCCTAAAAACGAAGTATATGGCAATGCCCTAAAAACGAAGTATATGGCAATGCCCTAAAAACGAAGTATATGGCAATGCCCTAAAAACGAAGTATATGGCAATGCCCTAAAAACGAAGTATATGGCAATGCCCTAAAAACGAAGTATATGGCAATGTCCTAAAAACGAAGTATGTACGTAAATAAATAACTCTTTAAACATAATAAATCTTAAGAAAATAGCTAGCCTAGCATACAAAAATCAAGGAATCCTTGGGTTTCGGCTAAGAAAAACAGTCAAATGTATCGACAAATCCATAATTTGGTCTTTTCTGCGTTCTCTGAAGCAATTCTGATTCTAGTAGGGAAGATTTCATTCTAACTTGATCGCTTCTATAAAAGATCGGCCCTTGGAAATTGATTCAAAAGATCGATATATCGTATTGAAAACATCGATCTTTTAAAAGATTGATTCAGATCCCCGACCATCACTAGCCCCCTCCTACCGTAATGTTTAATGTTTTGCAACGAAACTCGGAATACGTTGTGGTTATCTAAGGATGACAAAAAATATTTTTCTCTTATCGACTGTTCTTTCTAGTATATTTTAACTAAATACGATGTGGGTATCTACAAAGAATAATGTGTTTCAAAAATTAACTAAATCTTCGGCGTTAATAGCTCAATTGTTGATACGCCGTTAAACACGAAAAAAAAAATTAACTATATCGGTTCATTAAAAATTGGGGTTATTTCTGTATTACGTCCGAATGAATTAAGCGGCTCGGGCATTGGTTGTTGCTTCTACCACTAGGAGCGCTGAAGTTGGGCCCTGTACCCGGCTTCTGCTGTTCATTAGAAATATAAAATACCAAAACTAATCATGTGTATATATATATATATATATATATATATATATATATAGTTTTTATTAAGCAAATTATTTAGGAATACAGTGTACTCTACCCTTCTTCTGAAATATGTACTTAGTCTTACGGGACGGACTTTTTCCTAAGTAAAAAGATCCTGCCTGTTTCGTACACAACTATAAGACTTAAGAAATATCTATTCATAGATTATCCGATTCAGTGAACATATCATTCAAAGAGGTGAACTCATTTAGGAAAGTTTTTTTACTTGAATTACCCATAAGTAAATGTTGCAATAGTTTTCTGGACCAATCTTTGTCTTGATAGTGCTAAGAAATTCATAATTTTAGTTTGTAATTGTGAATAGATTATTTCAGATTTCGGTACCTTGATTCCAATGATCAGGTACATTTTATTTTAACTTTATCTTCAATCAATTAAACCACTATAATTTTTTTCAACTACGTACCCTACTATTAGATAAAATATCTTAGCATTTTATATATCTACAAATAAAAATTTAAAATTGCACGGCATACTCTGGCTATTTATCCTTCTTATTGGAGTTCCTATATACTGGAATGATAGGAGGAACAAATCTAAAAGATAAAGGAACGGATACCAGGGTTAGTACATATTTGTTCCTGCAGAATGCGGTTCTGTGGCACATGTACCTACCCGCCATAGAACAACACAGGCATTCTCTCCCGCTGTAGAGCACTCAATTACCGCGTTCCGCTGCTTGCTCAGAGGGGAATAGAACTTGTTCAGTTATCCTATTTGTAGAATGCTAATTAAGGTAACTAATTAACGTGTCTATTATCGGAAATGTGTCGCAGTACTATCCTTTTACACCTCACCTGTTTTAGTATGATAATGTTTCGAATCAGCTAAAGATAGGGGCTGTAATTAACTTGTATATTGGTTACGGTTAATTTTAGCCAAATAGAAATCCAAGATAAATATATTCCATAATTGCATATTAATATAAAAATCAGTCCCAAAAAAAGGCCAAAAAAGACCAGAGGAGCAGATGCTGTAGACGTACCATTGACCATACGGCACAATAGTGTGGTCAGAACTATGCTCCAACCTCTTGATTTTCCTCTTTCCAGATACCCATTCATAAATTAATAAAAGGCTGGGTATGCCTAGGGACATCCACACTGTTGATTTGCGAATATATATATAAGCAAACACATACATCAATTTCCAACAAAGAAGTTCATTTAAAGTATGGTCCAATTCCGAATAGAAAAGGAGCCATGTCCAATTTTCCGTTTTTTTAACGTAGACATATTTTTTATTTAATAAGAAAGGATTGCTCAAAACCCGTTGAAGATAATTAAATGCTATTTATGCCGCCATAAAATAGATAAATTTTACATGAAGAAAACAATAATTTAATTCACCAAACCCATTGATAAAAGATACATTCTGGACGTCCAATAACGCACTTTTGCTTTTCTTGATGAATCACTGGTTTTTCGCAAAGTTTTTCTTCACCCCCCTAACGGGCTAAAGATTCACTACTTATAGTAAAAACTTCTACATTTAGTTAGCATTAAATCTATGTAAATGAAGTGGATGTTTATCGAGGGATAGGTTGAACGATTGGCTCCTTTTTCTCAACAAATGTGGAATGTAGTTTTGTTTCTGTCAAATCCTTTGTGCGAAGAAATTATAAATTATTCATTATTTATTGGCCAAACAGTAGGAACCCATTGTCCTGTCCGGAAGCAATAAAAAGTAACTGAAAAAAAATATTCGAAAAGTTTTTCATTTGAGAGATAAGTCACATTTTGTGTTTTCCAAATTTTTATTTAAAGCATTTTTTTTAATTGTTATTGGTATTGATAGTTAATCGGAACTATTGATTATAGTCAAACAAAACCAAGTCCTCCCCATGGTGTCTTTTACCTCTGATGAAACAGAAATGATTTTATTTTAGTTATTTATGGGGACGGGGTAGTGTGTCTATACGATTTTATGGATCGAGAAATCCGCATTAAGAACATGTTCTTAAGTCAATTTAACAAATAAATGGAGAGGGTGTCATTTATCTCCGGGATATATAACATATAGTTTTACAAGGAAATACTTAGGAATTCAGTGCTTTGATGTAGAAATGTGACTCGAATATTGCCTTAATAAGATTACATATCAATATACCTAAATATTTATTAGTGTGTACATCCTAAGTTGAAGACTAAGATGTTACAGGAAGTTGGTAACAGCTTTATTCACTCCTCGAATATATTTTCTTATTTTCAAGCTATATAGGGCGCGGAATGCCGCACACTATGTTATTTAACACGTTAAGTGCGGCTGTTGTTTGGCCATACTTTCGCTGTGTGCGGTGCATGTAACCTTCCTATCTGTATGCTTTTATTTATCTAGCAATCAATGAAAAGAGGTAATGCACTGATTTTTCGCAGAATCATTGCATCTAACATCAGTAAATATACATTCAAAGCAGGAGGAGGCTTTGGAAATATGATCAAATAAAAAATTCTAAATAATTAAAAAAATGTATTTTACAAATATACGGAATGTTCTATTGCTCTAATGTAAGTAAATAAATTAGTACCACTTTAAACAACATTATTACAATATACATTTTACAACAATACAATACAAAAAAGTACAATATTAAAAAAGTATTTTAATTTAGTTCAAATAACTCGACCCCGAATTCTCAATATGCATCCTAATAAAGGCACTAATTATTATGATGTCTATTGAAACGGTCTAAGCAAAGCCCTGGATTATTGGGGCACGAGTCGCAATAACTTATAACACGCCTGACGTTTTTCGTAACCTCCCTGCTGGACATGCTTTTTTGTAAATTTTGTTAACACCCAATTCAGACTCTTCTTTTTTCCTTCCAGGCCCATCCGGTTTTATAAATTTATGTTGCCTTAAACTTTCTTCTCTTTGAGATTTTATTTTATATTTTTAAGGAAAGATCAAATCCTACCAAATAACTGCTTCTATTTCTTTACTATAGCACAAGGGATGTGAACGGAACCGCGCAAAGATGACGCAGTTCCTGGGAGTCGGACTTTTTAATGTATAATTATCCATTATCATTTGGTTATCACTATTATTATTATTAAATCTTGTGTGGATTACGGGCAAGCACTGCACTGGATGAAAGAAGTTATGTCTCCAGTGCGGCATATGCCCCCGGGGGCATGTATGATAAAATGCACGATTTCTCTTTGTTACTTCGCAAAACAAACGCGCTGTTAACACGATAGCGGCCAGAGTTTTTGTTTTTTGTCACGAAACGTGGTATATAGCATTCAATTAGCAAACGATTGAACGAGTTCGTTAACCACCAAAATCGGTCCACCGGAAGGGGGGGTTTACCCCGAACCCAAAACACTAATTTGACCATGCCAGCCGTAATATTTGTTATATTTTAACGAAAATTGGTATTCGTTGTGGTAATCTAGAGAGAAAAGTGAGATGTAAAAATAAACTAAATCGGTTCATTAGAAGGGGGGGTTTACTCCGGACCCACAATACCAATTCGCCACTACCAGCCGTGATTTTTGGTATATTTCGACGAAACTCGGTATTTGTAGTGGTAATCTACAGGTACAAATTTGTTGTAAAAATAAACTAAATCGGTTCATTAGGAGGGGGGGGGGGCTAACTCCAGACCCAAATTACTAATATACTCATTCCGGTCGTAATTTCTGCTGTATTGTAACGAAACGCGGTATACGTCGTGGGTAACTCATGGGAAAGAAGTGTTGTAAAAATGAGCAAATTAATAATTGAACAGTTACTCATTACAAAATTAAAAGAGAACTATTCATGTTTTTATTTTATTTATGTAGGATATTTTAAGCAAATTGTTCTGGAAACCAGTCTAAACAACCTAAATTCTGAAGAAAGTGCTTAGTTATACAGCTCCTGCGTGACGGACGTTTTTGAATATGCAGCTAATATCATGTCTTGAGTCTGCTTCTTTCATGGAGGACTGAATGTGCTGAACTGATTCTGTATGAAATGCACATTTATACAGATTGAAAATGGCTTATAGCTGAAACGTTTCTGTAACATATTTTATTTAACTTAGTGTGTGGCACGCCGCACCCTATGTAGCTTGAAAATAAAAATATATTTGCGGTCTGAATAAAGCGATTACCAACTTCCTACAATATTTATCATATAAAGAACATATCATTTGATGCTTTAATTTGCTAATAAGAACGAATCAAATGACTATTATTTTTTTGAACTATAAAACCACCCATTACATAAAATACGATGGAATTTATTTTCTTCTCAAAGAAAAATATAATATAGGAGAGCATACTCGAGCCGTTTATCTTTCTTTGGAGTTCCTTTATACGGGAAGAAAGAAGAAACAAAGCTAAAAGAGGAAGAGATAAATACTTGTAGCTAGTAGGTAGTTGTTCCTAAAGGCTGCGGTAACAAACGAGCTTGCTAGAAGCGGAGACAAGGCAGTCTTTCAGGGAGTCTGAATAAAACATTGCTATTTCTCCGGAGTCAACTAAGGTGAATCACTTCTTATTAATGGTGGCTGTTGGGTGTCACTTAATCACTCCAAGGTATGGACCAAAGGGAGAAATCGATAACATTTATTATTTATAATAAAAAAGTGTACATATTGAAAATGCTGATAATCACAACAAAATGATATACATATTTCCAGTAATTTTGCTGGTTTTGGAACAATAACATTGTAAGGCATGATTTTGTAATATGTACAATTGCATAACCCACTACAATAATAAATTTTGAGCATTGCAGATGGCATGTTAAAACAAATTGTCTCTAGGCCACCGCTGCTTTAGCCTTCTATGAGGATTTTCTGGATTATGGAACGAGGATAGAAAGTTTATCAAAGGATTTGGATGGCCAGGGAGATTGGAATGACACTTCTGATAGACTGATTTGGCCAGGGATTGGATAAAGGGATTGGATTTTGAAGTCATTACGCAGGGTTAGGTTCGACACGTAGTAACCAGCATTGGATATTCTTCGTAGGATTTTGAATTGCATTGTTTGTATTCTGTAGGAATGGCAAGGTTTAATGGAGCCCCATTGTTCTAATCCATAAGCCCATATTGGTCGGAGTAGTTCATGAAAGTTTCTGTTAATGCAGATATTATGTACAATTTGACAAAAACGGTAAAAGTAAAATAAAAGAAAAGAAAAAATAATACAAAATATGTAAGAAGACAACCACTTTTGGCACTTCCAGAGATGTCTTGGTAAATGTTTTAATGGTCACGATAAGATCAGATGAATAAATTCTCTCGAGGCCACTGCCTCTTGAGCCGCCTGGGAGGATTATCTGGATGGGATTGGGATGATAAGGATAAACCTTCAGAATTAGGATGGTAAGACAATTTGGAGTGGAACATATGAAATCGGGTTTTAGCAAGGTCAAGGACAAATGGGATGTTGAGGTCATTGTGAAGGAAATATAGAAAGGAGAATTTACAATTTTACGAAGTACTTTTGACCGGAATGCCTGTATTCTGTTGATGTTAGATGGTTTTGCAGATCCCAGAGTTCAATCGTTAGTTGTATATCGTTAGTTTGTTCTGTATCGATAATTTAGATGAGGGTCCAAGGAGTCGTCTAAGTAGTCCGTATCGTTTGTTCAGTTCCTGTCTTTTCAGTCTCGTGTGAGGGTTCCATGTCAGTCGGCTGCCAAGGTATAACTCTAGATATCGAACCTCGTTAGATTCCGGGAGAGGAGTGTTTCTGAAGTAAACAGGAGGGCATGATCTTCGGTTGAGAGTGAATGTCACTTGTTTGCATTTTTCTGCGTTGATTCTTATTCTCCACCTTTCACTCCAATGTTGTATGGCGGAAAGATGTTCCTGCAGGTTTTGGGATGCTACTGAAAGGTCAGGGGAAGTTGACAGGATGGCTGTGTCATCAGCGTATGTGGTAAGTAGGGTTTGGGGGTGTGTGTGGGAATATCCGCAGTGTAAAGAAGGAAAAGGAGGGGACCGATAATACTCCCTTGGGGGACTCCAGCATTTATGGAGCAGGTTGGGGAAAGGGTTGTAACTTGTTTAACTTGGAATGATCTGTATGACAGGTAGGATTTGAGGATAAGGAAGTAGGTGTGTGGAAGTATTTGCTTTACTTTGTAAAGTACTCCCGGGTGCCAAACCCGATCGAATGCTTGAGCAACGTCGAGAAAGGCACTCGTGCAAAAACTCTTACGTTCAAGCGAGGAGGATATTGCGTCTACGACTCGTAAGCACTGCTGAATTGTGGAATGTTGGAAGCGGAAACCAAATTGTTCGAGGAACCGGAATTATGTTCGAGGATTCTATGATAGGGAGGATTCTTTTGTAAAGGAGTTTTTCGAAAACTTTGGACATTAATGGTAGAAGGCTGATAGCTCGATAGGAAGATGGGGAATCGGGAGGTTTGAAGGGTTTGGGAATAACGATAACTACTGAATGTTTCCAGGAATTCGGGAAATGGGTTGTTCTTAGGATTGAGTTGAAGAGATATGTAAGGAATATAATGGCCTTCTGGGGGAGGTTTTTAAGAATTGTGGAGGTGATAAGGTCATAACCGGGAGATTTTTTAGGGAGGTGTTTGTTGGTATATTTTACTTCGGAAGGATGAAAAGTTTTGGGTGGGAAAGACAAAGGTAAGGGAGAATTGAGGTAATCTTCGATGTCTTCATCCAGGGAGGGGCTCGTTTGAGGATTAGGGGAAAATACTGTAGTCAGGTGTGTGGAGAGAAGCGCCTTTTCTTCATCACTTCTGGCCCAGGTTCCATCGCTGAGTTTGAGAGGGGAAGGCATTGGGTGAAACTTTAGGATTTTACGAGTAACTGTCCACAAAGAACAGTCATGTGTAGAGAGGGATGAAAGGTGTTCGTTGAAGGATTCTGAGCGGAATTGGGACAAGGAAGATTTCAGTTGTCGTGTCAGTCTGTTGTACGCGTTTCTGTCCGAGGGATCACGTGATCTTTGCCATAGAGCTCTAGCCCGTCGCTTGCCTGCAAGAAGTTCTTGGATGTGGGCTGGGAGTTGCAGTTTGGGTGGAGGAGGGAAATTTGTTCTTGGTCGGCATGAATTGCGGGCACAGTCCTAAACAGCTTTAGTGAAAGCTTTGGTAGCTTTGTCTAGTTCTGTAGGGGTTTTTAGGGAAATGCTTAGGTCTATGGAGCACTCTAGGTTGATCTGAAATGCTTGCCAGTTGATAGGACCAGGTGTAAGGGTTGGTTGTAAAGGACGGGGTATATAAGAGGAGAAGAGGGTTAAAAGAATCGCAGAATGGTCCGACGATAGGTCGAGGAGCGATTCAACAGAAGTCGCTATACCTCCCAAGCCAGACGAGATGAAGAAATCGACTAGGTCAGGGCTGCAGGATGGGTCGGTTGGCCAGTATGTTGGAGTGTTGGGAGATATTGGACGATATTCTGGGAGTTAAGGATATCGTAAAGGATTCTGCCACGGGAGTTAGCTGAACGGCTTCCCCACATGGGGTTTTTCGCGTTAAAGTCACCCCCGGTGAGGATACAAGGACCAAAGGATTGGAGTATTGACAGGAATTCAGGATGGTAAATGGTGTGGTTGGGAGAACAATACGCTGCGGACAGTATTACATCGAAGTGAGAAAGGGAAAGGGATATGGATGTTACCTGCAGGCTTACTGATGCGATGCTGGACTCTTGATTGTGCTTGATCTGGTTCTTGATTAGAATTAGAGTCCCATGCTGCGCCAGAGATGGATGGTCGGTTCGATAATAGGAGTAACCCTTGACACCGAATGACATCGATTTTTTCAAGTGTGTTTCAGTTATTAATGCTATGTCGATGTTTTTGTCCGTTAGTAAGAGCGTGAGTTCTTGCCTTCTTGTTGTAAGTCCGTTGGTATTCCACAAAAGGATAGAAAGATGGGGATTACGGAAGCGGTGCATTTTGGGATTTAGGAAGGAAGTGAGCTATATGGGCGGTCATTAGGTTTATGAGTGGAGTGAGGAGGGTTTCGAGTTTGTTTAGGAAGGAGGAAAAGAGGTTGATAGGATATTGACCATGATACTGAGGGATTTGCTTAGACGGTATAGGAGGAGTTGGGAAGGTAGGCTGATTTTGGGGTTGGGAAGGAGTAGTTGAAGAGGTAGGCTGGGAAGATGGTTCTTGTGGTTTAGCTACATTTTTGGGAACTGGTGTTGGGACAGGTGGCTTCTTCTTCTGGAGTGACGAAAGTAAGGAGGAGTAAGTCACATTCGGCCGGCGAAGAGCAATATCCTTTGGAGCAGGAACAGGTCGTAGAGGTGGGAAGTGGGATGATCCGCTCGGTGGAGATGTCTTCTCAGCTTCTGTATGATGTCTTAGTTGTGATCTCTGCCTTTTCACTCTTATTGTTTTAAGTGCTTTGTACAATTCGCATCCTCTGTAGCTGGCGGTGTGATTTTCTCCGCAGTTTGCGCAGCTTGGAGGGACGTCTTGTGGCTTGGGGCAGTTCTTAGAGGAGTGTTCGAGGCCGCATTTGACACATTTTGATGTGTGATGGCAGTACGAGCGTGTGTGATTGAATTCTTGGCAGTTTTGGCACTGTATTACATCACTCCGGCGTCGTGGTTCCTCAACTTTGATTTTATTATACAGTAAGTTCTGTTCACGGAAAATGTCTTTGCTCTTTTCGTTTTTTTCCAGGTCGACGAAGAAGAGAGGTAATTGCGCGTTTGTGACTGGATGCCGTACGTTATGAGCTCTTTTTACGGAGTAACCTTTCTTGGAGAGCTCACTGATACCACACTGTAAGATTTGTCTTCGGGTAACTGGTAGCAGTGAAAATCTGCTTCCTTGCTTTCCAGGTGCCGAATAATCATTCATAATTTCTTCAAATTTTAGGATAATATTCTCCAGTGGATCTGCTACCACTGTGTCACTTTTCGGTAACGGGGGACACCTCGATCCACTTTAAAAACACTAGTTAAAAAGAGCTTTATAAGACGCTGTGTCGTAGGCTATACCTGGGACAAGACTCCTTCATACTTAATTGAAAATAAAAGCCTAACTCGCAGGGACTGCGTCATGGTGGCACGTTTTGATAAGGCTTTTATCCCTAGTGTCATTAGGAAATCCTGAAATAAATATAGTTAAAATGTTTTGTATTAATAAAAGCAACGAAATCTTCAAGGAAAAATAAGATTTTAGGCATTTACGGAAATAGTTCGCTTGGCCTTTTCAATGGCCTATTCACGCTAGACCGTGCCGGGTCCGGGCCGGGCCCCGGACGGGGCACGGACGGGACACGGTGAAACAATCACACCACTGTTCTTAATGGACTAGTCGTGTTACCAACTTTATCATGAGCTCATCGCTATCATTACGAAGCTCATCATAAAATAAAATAAAAAAAATAATGGACTAGTTCACGCTAGACCGTGCCGGGTCCGGGCCGGGGCCGTGCCGAGCCCGTGTCCCGTCCGGGCCCCGGTGAGAAATGCACGTAGACATTCTTTCCCGTCCGGGCCCGGCCCGGGCCGGCTCCCTCTTTTGTTTGTTTATTTATTTATTTAACTAGCTGAATCCGCGAACTTCGTACCGCCTAAATAGCTACGAATCTTCGGAAATAACTACGTATTTATTCGGGGAGTGTCACAGGATGGTTTATTTGGGTTGTCTGTCTGTCTGTTTTTTCCTTATACAAATACACACAGTTTGGCCAATTTTGACTACACTTTGCACAAAGGTAGGTTTTTAACCGGGAAGTGGCTTAGAATAGGTCAAAATCCTCAATCAGCTGTCTGTATGTCAGTTTGTTCATTATAGGAATGTACACCGTTTGACCAATTGTGACTAAACTAGAGACACAGATGGGTCTTTATACTTGAAGAATGTTAGGCTAGTTCAAAATCGTCTATCGGCTGTTTGCCTAACTGTTTATTCCTTAAACAAATTCACATGATTTGACAGTTTATGATCAAACTTGGCACACGGGACAGGTAGGTCTTGGCCCGGGAAATGGCATAGACTATGTCAACATCGTCTATCAGCTGTCTCTCTGCATTTTTGTGTCTTACAAAAAATTCACACCATTTGATCGATTTCGACCAACATTGGCACACAGGTAAGTATATTTCCGGGAAGTGTCACAGGCTAGGTCCAAATAGTCCATCAGCTGCCTTTCTGCATTTTGTTGAAAAATTGACAACATTTGACCGTTTTTGATCAAACTTGGCACACAGGTAGGTCATAGTCAGGGAAGTGGCCTAGACTAGGTCAACTTCGTCTATCAGCTGTCTCTCTGTATTTTTATTCCTTACACAAATTCATACCACTTCAACAATTATGACCAAAATTGATAGACAGGTAGATATATTCTTCCAGGAAATGGCATGGACTAGGTCAACATCGTCTATCAGCTGTATCTCTGCATTTCGTTCTATACACAAATTGAGAACATTTGATCTATTTTGACCAAAATTGGCGCACAGGTAGATCTTGTTCGGGGAAATGACATAGACTAGTTCAACATCGTCAATCAGCTGTCTGTCTGCATTTTTATTCCTTACACAAATTCACAACATTTCATCGATTTTTACCAAAATTGGTTCACATGTAGGTATATATATCCGGGAAATGGCATAGACTAGGTCAACATAGTCTATCAGCTGTCTGTCTGCATTTTTATTCCTTACACAAATTCACAACATTTCATCGATTTTTACCAAAATTGGTTCACATGTAGGTATATATATATCCGGGAAATGGCATAGACTAGGTCAACAGAGTCAATCAGCTGTCTGTCTGCATTTTTATTCCTTACACAAATTCACAACATTTCATCGATTTTTACCAAAATTGGTTCACATGTAGGTATATATGTCCGGGAAATGGCATAGACTAGGTCAACATAGTCTATCAGATGTCTGTCTGCATTTTTATTCCTTACACAAATTCACAACATTTCATCGATTTTTACCAAAATTGGTTCACATGTAGGTATATATATACGGGAAATGGCAGAGACTAGGTCAACATAGTCTATCAGCTGTCTCTCTGCATTTTGTTCAGTACCCAAATTGAGAAAATTAGACCAATTTTGACCAAAATTAGCTGACAGGTAGGTCTTAGTCTGAGAAATGGCATAGACTAGGTAAACATCGCCTATCAGCTGTCTGTCTGCATTTCGTTCTACACAAAAAATGACCGTTTTTGATCAAACTTGGCACACAGGTAGGTCATGGTCCGGGGAATGCACTGGCTAGTTCAAAAAGGTAATAATGCAATTTAAATTAATTTATATTTGCGTTAACGAGGAAAAAAAGAACCCACTTTTCTATATTCCCGTACAAAAGATTCGCAATAATACTTAAAAGTCAATTTCAAATTTAATACCATACCACAAAGTTTTAGTGTTAGTGAAGAGGTTCAGGGAAAGCCAAACAATTGAGTGACATTAGTGTACTCAATTGTAAATATGTCAATATTTGAAGGGCTCATTGCCAAAGGTGACTATCCCGAAATTAGAAAATACTTAAAAAATCGAATTTAAAGTAAATAGAATCTAAAATACATTGTGTTGGTGACAAAAATGATTTCAATTGGAGAAATTTAAGTCAATTAAGTCATCAACAGTAATGTTTTTCAGATTTTTTTAGTTATTACTAGTTTTTGGCACTCAGCCCTTCATTTATACGATGGTAACATTAGCCAGAAAGAAATTGTCTATAATTAAATATAAATTGTCTGTGGTAAAATGTCACTTGAAATGTAAACATCTCTTTGCTGTGCATCTATAATATTAGTAAATCTAAAAGCCACAAGTTTCTATAAAATTACTAAAGTGTTGTGTGTTTGTGACTTACTAAATATGACTCCTATAAGGCATCGGACAAATTTAGGCAGAAGAACCCGAAATGCAAAGAATCAAATTAAATATCGATGTTATTGTACTGCCCAGGAACGTGAAGATTGCAATGAACGTGAAAGAATTCGGTTAAGACAGACTCATGAAGAGCGACATTCGACTAATAATGGTGCAAGTTTGAATCGAGCTGCTGTGAATTCATTACAGTGCCTGCAGCTGTGTTGCTATTGGACCTATGAACTACGTTTGACTATAAACAAATTCCAGGGGCAGTCATTATGTGTTTGTGGTATTCATTTAGAAAACCCATGTTTCTCGCATGGTCAATTGTATGTCGCCTTTTCCCGTGGTGGAAAAACCATCTGCTCTGTTTGTTTACGCGTCAGGTAATCAAAGAAAAATTATCGCGTACCATAATAAACTACAATACAAATGAAACTTAATTTAGAATAGGCAAGTAATAGTAAAATGTAATATAACAAGTAGATATAATAATAAGAAATCAGAAATCGTAATTTTCATTGAGATTTTTTATTGACTATTAAAAGAATTGTAAGTGTTTTACAATTTCTATTTATTTTACATAATTTAATCGTTGGCTTATCAACTTTCTTTTTTTATCTTACTAGTAGATATTGTGTCCCGAATAACAGAATAAGAAATAAATAAAAGAAATTCGAACATGCAGTAAATATTTTAGTCTAGTACCATGATTCTATGTAACCAAACCAAGAACTTGATGTAACAACTATTTTTCCGATTTTCTTGGAAACGGTTAATGCTATTGCTTTATCCGGTTCCAGTCATTTACTAGCCCAAGAAGCCTATAAAACGAGTACTTACATGCATGTGATGTAAGCGTAAATTTTTTTCGCTTCAAAAACCATGTTCTGTTCGTTAACAAACTTGATCTTTCAAATTAGACGAACGATTTTTATACCAAATTTCATGAAAATCAGACCATTTAAGACAAGGAAACCGCGAACAGACATATATATATATATATATATATATATATATATATATATATATATATATATATAGGGGAGGGTGTTGTACCTTTGAACACTTTGCACAATTGAATTTTTTTCAGATTGAATATTAATGGTAAATTCATTTTTTTTATTTGGTTGTAATTAGTATTATATTGTTTATCATATATAATTTTTTCAAGGTTCTAACTTTACATTTAATTTTTTTTATTAATTCTTAAAAAAATAATCGTACAGTGGTCAAAGGTACAACATGTAGTTGTACCTTTGACCACGGGGTGTTGTACCACTGACCACCTAAAAACAACACAGCAGTGCAGAAAAACAAATTGTATTGAGTAATATTATAAATAATTGTAAGTTTAATAAATACAGGACATGGGTGTAAGCATAATAAAAAGCTATTATTGATATTATGTTATGCTTAATATGCTGAAAAATCCAGTCTCCAATCGATAAACGTTTTAACTGTCAAGCAGATCCACTAGCAATAGTAAGGTATGGAAGTTTAACCACAATGTCTTCAACATCAATATCATACGAATTTTCATCTTCTCTCGTAAACTTGTAACTTAAAGTTTGTTTTTCAAATATTGTATCCTAAACATTGGACATTTAATACCACAGATCTCTGCGACTAAATATGTAGTAATCTTTTTACTTTTATTTTTAACTCCTTTTTTTCAAATTGTTGCTGGTTCATTGACTTAATTCACGGCATTCATTAGACAGATAAACGTCACTTTCTCCTGAAGAAATTTCGGTGTCAGTATCAAAATCTGAATTGTTATTAGAATAATTTTCTTTTTATTTACCACTTTTTAAGGGAGGGGTTCATTTGTGTATGGTTTCTTACGTTTAGAGTGTGGCTTTTGTTTTATTTTTTCACTTTCAATAGTTATCTTTACAGGAATATCTGTCGGAATACGAGTTTTCCCTTTAGGCCGGCCCCTATTTGACATTTTCCTAGTCTGCACTTTTCGATGGCGTATTACAACTTCAAGTGGAACGATAAGGGGCGATAGGATTGAACTGCTACACTGAGGATTAATAAAGCCAGCTTGAACTTATTTAATTTATTATTTTTTAAGTTCTTTGAAAAATTGAAGCAACCAATATTAATTTAAAAGATATTGTAGCAGAAGAACAAAAAAAATGAATTATGTAAAAATCACTCAGGTGTGTTGTACCTTTGACCTGGTCAAAGATACAACACCTAGTCGTTGTCAGAGGTACAACACACTGGTAGCGCAAATTAAAAAGCATGCTAAAAATGTTAGGGTTAAGATAAATCAATTTCAGAAACTACACCATGTTTCTTATTGTAATAGCTACTTTGGCAAATGATTTCCATCTAAAAAGACGTAATACAAAAAAATTATTAGGCAAACCGTTATCAATAAATAACTTACATTTTTATAATAAAAATGGATAAGTATTTTTTGCAAGAATATTCTTTGACTTGAACTATCCAAAGTAGGTTACACAAGCCCTTCAGTGAAGGAGCTAAACACTAATCACACCAAAATTTATAAAATGTTGCTACGTGCCGCGACAGCCCCGGTGGTCAAAGGTACATGACGGTCAGAGGTACTACACCTTCCCCTATATATATATATATATATATATATATATATATATATATATATATATATATACACATATACATATACTAGCTGTTACCCGGCGTGTCATGCTACACCTACTTTCTTTATATAGAACAGCCTAAATAAATTAGGAACAAAATAAGTATTATTAAAATATAATAACACGGATCTGTAACTGTTTTGAGCCCGTGACCTCTCAACTGTGATTCCTAGACGACTTTGACCTACCCTATCACACCCACGTATCAAGACATACATGTATGCCAAGTTTGGTAATAATCGGTCTAACGGTGTGGATTTGTATAAGGCACAAACGTACAGACAGACAGCTGGAATTTTTTTTTACCTAGTCTAGGAGATTTCTCGAATCAAGACCTATCATTATTCTAAGTTTGATCAAAATCGGTCAAACGGCGTGGATTTGTATAAGTAACAAACAAACAAACAAAATGACAGACAGACAGAGATATATGGGGGCGAGGTTTGCTCAGTGGTAGAGTACTGGACTAATAAGCTGGAGGCCTGAGTTCAAATCTCGAGCAAGCACTAAAGATTTTTTCTTCTAGTGTGTTCGTTCATGGGTTAAATTCGGCCTCCCTGACCGTCCCTAGTCCAACACAGCATTTAATTAATTTAAAAATGGGTACCTTGGTTGGTGCTAATGACTCTAGCAGTCGAAGTAGCTAAGAAGAAAATCAGGTAGCCAGAGCATAACCACACTATCTCCCTAGTATGACGTATGGTCATGAATCAGATACCTCTATAATATCTGCCCCTCAGGGCCCTCGTGGCCTGTTAAGGGGCTGATTTTATATATATATATATATATATATATATATATATATATATATATATATATATATATATATACACACACACACACAAATTTGAACCACCGTTATTTTCGGTCTCTAGGGGTTCTGAAATGCAAAATTTTGTATTCGGCACCCACCGTCATTCTGGAAGAGACATTCTCATATCATATAGTTTATATTAGCATAAATATGCTTTAACCGATGACTAAACTAAAAACAAATTACACAAACGTGTCCACTGGTATTCGCGCATGCGCAGTAGCCATGTAAGAAAAATAAGACTGTAATTTATACTGTAGTATCAACTGAAGCTACAGCATATTTATTTTCCTGAATTTGAGCAGAAGCTCTAAACGATTTTTTTTATTTTATGTAATTTATTTATTAGTTATTTCCAAAGATGCGTAGCTATTTAGGCGGTACGAAGTTCGCGGATTCAGCTAGTTAAATAAATAAATAAACAAACAAGAGAGGGAGCCGGCCCGGGCCGGGCCCGGACGGGAAAGAATATCTACTTCCCTTTCTCAACGGGGCCCGGCCGGGACACGGGCTCGGCACGGCCCCGGCCCGGACCCGGCACGGTCTAGCGTGAACTAGTCCATTAAAACCAGTGGTGTGATTGTTTCACCGTATTGTTTTACTGGTAAATTAATTTTAATGATAAAATCAATTAAACCTTACGAGATGGCAACTCGCACGACCTTTGAAGCCCGTGGAGCTGAGTAGGGATAGGCGATAGTCGATAGTTACTAGCGATATATCGATAGTTCATGACTATCAATAGTAGCTATCGATAGTCATGATATCGATAGATTTTTTACTTTTTTTCTAGTATTGAAGTTCTCAGCATCTGGAGGGCTGTGGTATTAAATACTGACACATCTGGTGAATTACATACTAAAAAAGAACCGTCAGGTGAATATATCCAACTACATAATGTAGCCAGTAAATACTTTTGTGTTCCAGAATCGCCTGTAGCCTGTGGCGTTCAGTCCCGAAGCGATGAAATGGCCTAGTCTCGAAAGTGGCTAACAGGTCACAGGGCGTTTTGTTGTTACGTAAGTGGCTATCAGTCTCGAATGAGTTAACTCGTTAGCTTCGGCACGAAATTACAGTGGTTCGTCGTTGGGACGGTATGGGACACTTGAGTCCCGTAAGGATTCGAACAGCTCAGCGGTACGGGACAAATGTGTCCCGTAAACATCTATTCACATAATGTACATCTCCCGAAGTCAAAAAAAGTGTATTTAATTTAATATTTTTGTTAATGAAGGTTACATGATAACTACTTTGAAGCAGGAGTGGGATTAGATCACAAACAAATAAGCTCTAATAATGCGAAATACGTGCATACGTTATATTCTCAAACTTTACACATATTGTATATAGAAATCGTAAGAATCAATTTAAATATTTAAAAAAATGTTTGAACAAGTTTCAGCTTTTAACAAGGCGTAACAATGTGAAAATTATAATTCAAATATTTTTTTAAAAACCTGACTTAATTGTTCGATTGGTCTTCATGGTCCATATTAAAACAATTTAGGCAATAACCCGGATTCCCTACATACTCTGAACAAAGTTAATACGCGTTTTTTATCGGCTGGATACTCTGGAGTCCCGTATACCGATTTTGTTCTTTATTGTAATTTTCGGGACATATCTGTCCCGTACTTTCTAATAACACTGTTCTGCAAAAAAAAAAAACTTTTCTCCCCTCCCTTGAACAATTTTGCCTGTTTCTCATATTTTCAGGTGTGCTGAGTCCGAATCTGAACTCAGAAAAATTCTATCACCCTCTGATTTTGAGAGAAAAGAGGAGAAACTGGGAAAAAATGAAAAATTGTATTTGAAAATTATTGTCTTTATTATAACAGATTTTTTTTTCTTTTTCAACGGTAAAATATAATTAATTGAATCCTGCATGCTATCAGGTATAATACTAGATATGACACAACTCAAAAAATATACGCACATCGTCAATGAGTATTTTTTTTTTCTTTTGTACTCTTCCTCCTCTGTCTCCCGCTGCAGTGTCCAGCAGTAATCCGCCAGCATCTTCTCATTCCATTTGCCAGTATATCTTTTCTCCATTCTGGATATGTCTTGGTGGAATCGTTCTCCATGTTCGTCCGAAACTGCACCCAAATTTGGGGCGAAAAAGTCTAGGTGACTATGCAGGAAATGTATTTTTAAGGACATATTGCATCCCAATGTTTTATATGAAGTAAGCAGTTCTTGGACTAATTTTCGGTAGTCTCTAGATTTTTCGTTTTCCAAAAACTTAGGAAATACCTCTCGAAAAGCAATCCAAGCCTTTTTCTCAGTAGTATTTAACTTTGCTTCAAAAGTGAGGTTCTTGAGTAGATGTCGAATTTGGGGTCCTACGAAAATTTCCTCCTTTATCTTAGCATCGCTGAGATGCGGAAATTTTTGTTTTAAGTACATGAAACCTTCTCCTTCCTTGTCCATCGCTTTTACAAAGTTTTTCATTAGCCCCAATTTTATGTGGAGTGGGGGTAAAATTATTTGGTTTTTGTCCACTAATGGAGGATTGGTAATGTTTTTTTCACCTACTTTTTCCTTACGCTCTGGCCATTTTTTACGACATAATGGTCTCCTCTTTTTCTGCTGTCCCACTCGCACAAAAAACAACAAAATTTAGTGTAACCTCCTTGGAGTCCTGTAAGTATGGGTACCACTTTAAGATCTGCACAAATGCGCCATTTGTACTCATGGTACTTGATTTTGTGTAGAACTATCTTCATGTTGTCATAGGTTTCTTTCATGTGGGCCGAATTGAGCTACTGGGATAGATGGATGTTTGTTTCCATTATGAAGGAGTACTCCTTTTAAACTAAACTTGGAGCTGTCAATGAATAGTCTATATTCCTCTGGATTGGTTGGCAGATCAAGTTCCTGGAGCAAATTAAATACATCATTGCAAAATACAAGATTTTCTTCCATCGAGAAAAAGCATAGAACTCCTGATTCCCGTTTTCTGAAGAAAGATATATTCACGCCTCCTTCCAAGAGATTCCATTGTTGCAACCTTGACCCAAGCAGCTGAGCTTTTGATTTTGGGAGATCTAAATCACGAACAAGATCATTCAATCGCCTCTGATTTATGAGCTGTGGCTGAGTTTCAGAGGGGCTGGACGAACTTGAAATTTCTTCTTGTTGACTGGTTCCAGGTTGAGGTGAAACGCTTTGAGAATCGCTGCACTCCTCAGAACTAAGACGGAACTTACTCAGATTTGGTGGGATGGGCATAGAGGCATCATGTGGAGCTGGTCTCATGGCAGAGGGGATGTTGGGATAAACAATTTTTTTTTTGCTCTTGAACGAGAAACCTTTGATTGTGGTCATGCAAAAATAACAATCGGTCACGTGATTTGTAGGTTCTCGCCATATCATGGGAACTGCAAATGGCATTGACTTATGTGTCCCATTTAGCCAACCAGTCAGAGAACGTGAGCATGAACTACAGCATATTTTAGGAGCCCAGGATTTGTCCTGATCACTTACTTTACATCCAAAGTATAACTCGTATGCCTTCTTCACCAGCGGAGTCAGAGGTTTCTGAGTGGACTTGAATGTGACTTCACCACAAACATAGCAAAAGGAATCAGGCTTATTTATACACTGTCGTGACATTACAGAGAAAAAGTGAACTGTCCCCAGAACAATGATAGCACAACTGAATATCCAAATAAGTGCGTTTAGCGAAAGCCTCGAGAGTACTGATCAAATCCTAGAAGAAAATAGTGACAAGAGAGGGGCTGAGTGGAAGGGGGGGAGTTGGGGTATTGAGGGTGAAAGGGGGGCAGGTAAGGATTTGAATGAAAAGGATACCACCATAAAAGAGAAAGGAAGGTCATTCCCCTAAAGATCCAGGTAGAGATCAAATCCCTGCCTCAAGATCAAAAACTGAAAAAACACTTTTAGCCATATGTCTTCAACCACTTGTAATATTCCCATCAAATTTTTTTTCGTTCAAATATACTTCATTGCGCTCAAAATCATCGGGCTTTTGAATTTTTTTCACTATGTTTTGATGCCAAAAAAAAGTCGTCAAATTTACAAAAAACTCACATTTTTGGACAAAAATCTAGAATTTCTCAAGAAACTGTGCGTGATAGACAGAATCTGACTTCAAATTCGTGTTCAGCACATTTGAAAACAGTAAGAAAGCATGTTTTGGTTTGAAGGAGGATTTTCGTGCAGAACAGTGGAATTTGTTTAATTTCTGCGCATCTGGACTATGAGGCTTTTATTATTTATTTTGTTTTTTTTTGAATAATTTATTATGGCTTGTAAATTTTTTCTGTAATATAATTTGATTTGTAATTGAGCTATGGACATAACGAAAGGCTTTATTATTATTATTATTATTAATTGATTTTGGAGAAGTTACAGCCATCGTAAGTTAAGGGAGTTGGGCTATTTTGCCTGCCTTGCCTCAATGACGGGACATATATTTCCCATACCGAAGCCAACGTGTTAAAAAAACAACAACAAGCAATAAAAAAAATTGAGGAAAACAACAACACAAATGACCGTTAAAAGCAATGAAACTAACAATTTTGAGGTTTCAAGTACTTATTTCTAGAAAGTTTTAAAACCTAGTAAGTTACTACAACTTCCAATCCGTTTTCGAGATATTTAAGAAAATTGAGGTTCACGAGTGTAACCTCAATAGTAGCATTCCTTCTATAAAGGTCTAAATAATAATGCGGGGTTACCTCCATATAGGGAGGAATGAAACAAACTAAAATGTCAAGCTTAGTAGATTTGTTGAGAAAGACGTGTTATGCTATACTCGGAAAATAAATGGCCATGAGTTGTGTAAACCGCAATCCTTCTAACAAGGTGACCGCAGATTAAATTATGTTTCATGTTGGAAAATTGTGGGCTGCTTCTAGATACAATTGAACGGAAAGCTACTGTGTACGAGTTTTCCAGGTCACCTGCTATATATATACCACTTTGACCTTTCGATTATCTGTTAAATTTATAATGCGCTATTATGAGGTGGTAATATTGAATTATATTACTATTTTCACAGTGAAGTTAATTTTAATTTCGTCTCCATTATTATAATCGACTTTTCTTTAAATAAAATTCATTGCACCACTAATACAATGCCCAGAGACCACTATAATTTACCCACTAATTTACTTATTTATGAAAAGCTTTTATTTCTATTTTTTTTTTTTTTGTGAGTGTTTTTAGAGCCCTCTCCGGAGCAATCCATTTTATTTGTAATTAAATGGGTAAAATCCATCAAATCCAAGTACTTAAGTAACGGAAGCTAAACTAAATACAAGAAAAATTAATAACTAACCCATTAGTGACCGTAACTTTTTTTCCCCAACATTTTTTCTTGAAACATTTTTTAGTACTTCAAAAAACACCTGAAAATTGTTTTTAAAAATATTGACACCTTAGATTTTGCAAAAGGTGGTGTACCCAAATTAGCCTTCCGGACACTCAGCAACCTCCTTCATCCATTTTTTTTTTGTAATATCAAGCAATTGCTAATTTAAGTATTATTTGATCCCTTATATGTTCAACAGTAATTTAGATTACTGTTTGTACGCATTATATAATTGCACGTTGTCTCGTGCGTTGTTTCTAAAATGTACTGTTTGTTCGGATGGTTTGGTTAAGCACTTGTTTCATTTAGGCAGTTAAGAAACGTGTTAATTAACGGAAACTTCACTATTCATTAGTTAGTTTTCGGGCAATTGCCAATTACTTATTTCTTAACACGTTTCCTGTCAACTGTATGGAACATGAAAACAACCCGGCAAGCTTTATTATTTAATTTTTATAAAAAAAAAAAAAAAAGGCTCTCTATGGTATCAGAACACCATATTAATCCCTCACGTTATTTTTCTAAACTTTATGACTTCCATATCGAGTCTAAGCTTAAATCTACGCTTGTCCAAGCACAGCAAATATATTTTGATAGAAATTGAATGCACCCCGTGAGCTACATGTGGTTCATGAGCTTTGTGAGACGTCCCATTGTCCCATTTTGAGAACCTCATGTGGTTCACGGGACAGTGAACTTGTTAAGAATATACGTACGTTGTACAACCGAAGGACTCAATGAGAAAAAATATTGGATTGCCTTTTATTAAATAGTAAAAAAACAAAAAAAAACAAGACAATGGCTATAACCCACCTGCCAGGTTGTACATAACAACACAACAGCATTACCGTTGTAATCAAAGAAAGCTCTTAGTAAACAATATTCCAAGCATTAAATAAAATAACGAGCAGTGCAAAGAACATGCTAAAATTTTACAACTGATAAAGTAATTCAAAATAAAATGTTAGTATATTGAATATCAAAAAATCTATTAAATATTGTTCATTCATCTTAAGCATGAACAAGTATTATTTGAAAAGGAAAATTACATTTTTGTTTTAAATACAAAAGTAACACGTTCACTCTCACCATCAAATGTAATCACGAAATACAATGGGCTTTCATATCCATTTGGAAAAAACAAGCAATTTTTTTTTTTTTTTTTTTTTTTTATTTATTTTAGATTCCCTCTCATAAATCACAAGGGTGCTACTTTTTCCGACATTAGCACTCTGTTATGGAACTCGGTTAATGGAAGTTTCCCTTTTTTCACCATTCCGCGAAACACTAAACAATATGCGTTATAACCTTTCAAACATTTCACCAACGGGAAAACTCGAATTTCCATATAAATTGGTAAACAAATTTTAGTTCTAGGAAATCATAATTTATCCTTATTTTAACAGAGAGTTAGCTTTTTTTTTATTTCTTAAAAATTATATTTTCCTTTTAAACGAGCATTTAAAATTGATGATACATGATTTAGTGTTCCTTATTGTTTGATGATTTAGTGTTCCTATTTGTATTATTAAAGCTCATCAACTGAACTAAATAAACAGCTTCATCGACCCATTTTAGATTTTTGCCGGAAATGTGTATGCTTCCTCTTCTTGCATTTGTCAGAAGTACAGTTTTTTCCTCACTTATAGTCAGCCCAGCTATTTTACTATTACAATCTAATTCCGATATCATTGACTGTGTTGATCTATTGATGTTCCGAAAATACCTACATCGTCTGCAAACCGAAGGTGAGTTAGCCTAGCATTATTTATAAGTATCCCATATTTCTTATCCCTCCAATTAAGCAACTTGAAAATTTCTTCGACTACACAATTAAATAGAGAGGGCGAAAGCGGGTCACCTTGCTTTACTCCAATATTGATATTAAAGAATGGGCCAGGAATGCCTGTAGCTATTCTAATTGGAATAAATGTATTTTATTATATTGATATATTTGCACTACACAAATTCTGAGGAAAGTGCTTAGTTATGCAGCTCCTGTGTGACGGACTTTTAAAGTCTATAAATGCGATATAAAAGTGCCAAAGAAGTAGGTAGAAGAATTGCTATGGGATGGAGAAAGTATTGGTCTTTAAAATTTATTATGAAGAACCCTTTAGTAGATATCAAGAAAAAAAGGCCAAATATTGGACCAAAATGTTCTCCCTTGTCTACTATATGGATGTCAAGCATGGGCTTTAAACTTTAACTGCATCGAAAAACTACAAAGAACTCAGAAGGCTATGGAAAGAAGTATAAAAGGAGTTCGACGGCACCAAAAAATAAGAAGTTCAACTATTAGAGGAGAGACAGGTTGCGCAGATGTTGTAAAGAAGATCAACTCAAAATAATGGAAATGGGCCGAGCACCTCATCAGGAATACAGATAATAGATGGACGAAATTGGTGACTCTTTGGAAACCCCTTATGGAATTAGGAAGAGAGGAAGACCATTCACAAGATGGGAAGACAACATTAAAAACCATGCTGGTCCGTTTTGGTACAAGATGGCCAAGGATAGATCCAAATGGATGGAATTGGGAGAGGCCTTTGTTCAGTGATGGACCTTTGTTCCTTAAAAGAAACTGAAAGTATTTTATTCATTTATTTGGTTATTTATTATTATGGAAGTAACAAAATTTAACGGAAAAGTTTTGTTTAATAGTACTATTATATTTTGTTTTGCTTAATATTTTTTTGTTATAATGGAACAAATTATTATTATAGCTTTATTATTATTATACGGGGTGTGTTCTTCTCAGTTTCCTGGAGTAAATTCTTTCGGGAGCTATTGCCAACCGAAATAATTGTTGTTTTTATTAGTTTTTTTTTTTATTATTATTGTTTTTTTTTATGTTTCATCTGACGGGCGTTCGTTTAAGAATTTTCAAACTATTCTCGCAGTATTATTATTATTAGTATTATTATTATTGTTGTGTGAAATAAAAAAAAATGGAAGTAAAAAACGAAACGGTTGTATTTTAGGAATTATTGGATGATAAAATTCATGTTTACAATGATAAATAATGTGTCAATAATTATTTGATTTTATTTTACGGCGACATTTTTAAATAGTTATAGACATAAGCTATTTTTATGAATAATATATACATTTGTAAGTTAGTTTTTTTGTTTTTAATTTGTAATTTAACATAATATTTTTTAAGTTCAAGGGTTTTTTTTTTTTCATTTATATTGTGTGACAGTGTTTAGTGTGACAGTGCTTGAAAATGTTTCTAATATTTTCCAATAAAAAGGACACTGCAAATATTTGGCCTCTTGTTTATCTCAAGGAAACGACTTAACGTTTTAGAACCGAATCATAATTTTATAAATGACATAATAACCATGATAAATGACATAATAACCATGATAAATGACATAATAGTTGGAGTGCTAATGACCTTAGCAGTCGGAGCACCTTTAATAATAATTAAAAAATAATATAATAATAATTAATAAATAAATAGTTGGCGATCTATTGTGCAGTTGTAATGTCACAAATAATGAGGATTAAAATACATATTGTGCATCGGTAATTATAAATAACCAAAACTGAAATGTCAGAAACTTTTCATATAGTCAGTGTGACTACATTTCATTACCTGTAGATCACCGAAGTTAAGGAACGTCGTGCATGGTCAGTACCTGAATGGTTCAAAAGAGTTGCCAATCAGGTTACTTGTCTTCATATTATAGATTAGTTGAGAGGTAAAATATCTATTAGATCCGGATAAAAACACTAATATACATCTATCCTTTCCCTAAATAAGTTTACATTTCAACATATAATATTTTATCTTAATCTTAATCCTACCTTATCAGGAAGTCCTCTCGTCATGTTGTATAGCTTGTGTCAGGCGTAGTACTGAAAAGTCATCTGTGGTAATGAATATGACTGCTTTGTATCGATTCTTTTGCTATTTTAATGGTATCGATTATTGGTAAATTTGTTTGTGTGTTTGTTCTAAAAAGTTTAATAAACAATAAAAATCATTAGTAATACGATTGCAACGAATGCTACATTGGGGAATCGGCACAGCTATTGCAAGAGAGAATCCTGCAACACGCAAAAAGCATAGACACAAACGAGAACAGGACAACATTGACAGAACACGCACTAACTTTAACATTTTAAATAAAGAGAGGAACACATTAAAAAGAAAAATCAAAGAAAATATCTATATAATTAAAAATTCCAACACTGCCATAAATAACAGATTTAAAGAATGTGCACCAAATTTTCCATAGTATTATAAATTAAACCTCACAAACAAATTTACCAATAATCGATACCATTAAAATAGCAAAATAATCGATTCAAAGCAGCCATATTCATTACCACAGATGACTTTTCAGTACTACGCCTGATATGGACTTCCTGATAAGGTAGGATTAAGATTTAAGATAAAATATTATATATTGAAATGTAAACTTATTTAGGGAAAGGATAGATGTATATTAGTGTACAAAATTTAAATTTATGACTTACAAAAAAATATTGTTGCATAAGAAAGCCCCTGAAGAGGTGCGAAGAGGCACGAAACATGTCGGGTGAAACAAACCAAATAAAGTAGTTAATGTGAACCAAGTGTGTACTACATTATCGACCCCTTACCAGATAAAGTCCGACTCGCAGGAACTGCAGCATCTTAGCGCGGTTCCGTTCATGTCCCTAGTGCCATTTGATAAGCTTAGAAAAGAAATAAACTTATTTTTTTTTATATATCTCGTGAAAATTGTCAAAATCCTCTCGAACATCTCGAATAAAAGTGATATTAAGGCGTCAGGGACATCGACAGTAGCTAACTTTTACACAGAAGCGGAAATTACAGAATCTGGCTCTCATTCTAAAGCAAAGGTCTATAAATCAATACAAAATATGCCTAATAAAGCCTTTCTAGTGGATACAGAAGCATGGGCGTATATGAGGGGGGGGGGCTGAGGGGGCTGCAGCCCCTCCCGAAATTTTGAATTGATGATAAAAACTTCTCGTAAAACCCTTAAAAATAAATTAAATAAGATCACTTAGTTCATAAAACATATTTTATTTTACGTGCAATAGCGTTTTAGTTGCCTAAAACTATTCCAAGCTCTAAATATTTAGTATTCCATACCCTGGAAATGGTCTCAGCCCCCCCCCCCGAAATTGTTTTTATATACGCCCATGTACAGAAGGATCAAGAAGAAGTACACAAGATTGAGTAGAATACCCTGCCTAATATAGCCTATATAGAATAATATGCCGAATAAAACGTATCTAGTAAATACACAAGGACAAATAAAAGTCTTGACGAATAACAAGTCAAAAAAAAAAACTTTATTTAACAAAATAAAACAAAGTTTAGTTGCCCAACTACAATAGAATAATATACCTAATTAAGTCTACGGAGTAGACACAAATGGACCAAAAACAAGTCTTGTGGAATATTGATTTTTTTCTAATTAAATACTTTTTATCAATATTTAGTATATAACCTTTGTTGAAAATTATTGATTGCTAATTGATGAATCGGTTTACAACTAAGTAGTCTTTATGAATATTTAGTATATAACCTATTTTTGGATCTGTGTTTTTGGGGTGCTCTCCGCCTAGGCTTTGATTTGTGTCGGCAGATACCTGGGGTATATTTACAGCTCTTGAGGATTAACTCTTAGCAGGTAAATTTCCTGCGGCCCCATTGTGTCTACGGGCATTGAACCGCCATATACGCTCATAGTATCTAACCGTTGTGAAGTTTATTTTTTGGATTTAGGACTTAATATACATATGTAGACTAAATCATAGCAAGAAGTAATCCTCCGTCGTCGGTTCTTAACTATGTAGACTCGCTAATGTTATCCAATCTTAGATACATCGTATTTAAAATCCACAGCAAAAACATGACATTTCATCAGAATCCCCTGCTGAATAAAACTTATATAGAATAATATGCAAAATAAAGCCTAACTAGTGGATAAAAATAGAGGAAAAAAGCCGTTCGTGGTGGTAGAAAATCTTAAAAGTATTTCGCCCAGAAATCTCCGAAATATTGTCACTAATTTTACGTATCCTGTTTTATAGCCAAATAGATTTATATTCTATAATCAATACGAAAAACCTACTAACAATAAAAAACTATGGGTAACAGATGAAAATAGGGAATACCAAGAATAATTCTAAAGAACGAAATCAACACCAGTACTGTAATCTAGATATTCATACGGCATCTTCGAATTCTAACAAACAAAATATTGATTCTAATTATACGTATCCTGTTTTATTGACAAATACATTTGACTACTATAAGCAATTAAAAACACTAGGGAATATGCCAAAGAACTTAGAGTAGGAGCCTCGACAGTTTCAAGACATTTGAAGGAAATCGACAAATCCAAAGCTGACATTACTTCGCTTATTCAAAACTTTCCTTAGAACCTTTCTTGTAGACCATTTAGTAAGCTTTCGAATGGTAACCTTTCGCTTCCCAAGATTTTCAACCGTTTTCGAGATATTAAGAAATTATACGAAGTTCCCAAAACTTTTCATTATTTCTGACAACAGAAAATTGGTCTCATTTTACCTATCCTGTTTTACACACACATACATTTTCCTTACAAATACAACATAAGAAATTAAAGAAATAAAAAGCAATAAAAAACCAAGGGAAAGAGACAAAAATTACAAAAAGAACGACAAAAACCCGTTCATAAGAACAAAACAGACGTATTTGAAGTTTTAAGCACTTATTTCTCCGATTGACATAACCTAATCAAAAATAGTTTTAGAATCATTTTTGTAGAGAATTTAGTAAGCTTTCAAATAGTTTCAATCCACTTACCACGATTTCCCAACCGTGTTCGAGATATTAATGAAAGTATACGAAGTTTCCAAAACTTTTCATATCTGTTCATAAAATATTTTATTCTAACCCTACCTTAACTCCAAACGTAACATAACTTTCAACATATTAGTTTTAATGAAAGTAGAACATGCACATAATGTTTCAACTGAACCCCGTTATTCTAAGTACCCAAACCAAAAACGGTATTCAAAAACTATTTTTCCAATTTTCTCGACAACGGTTAAAGCTATCGCCTTGAAAATGGTTTCATTCGTTTTTCTAGCCCAAGAAGCCTATAAAACGAGTACTTACAAGCTTATGAACTCAAAGCTTTTTTTTTTTTTGTGAGTGTTTTTAGAGCCCTCTCCGGAGCAATCCATTTTATTTGTAATTAAATGGGTAAAATCCATCAAATCCAAGTACTTAAGTAACGGAAGCTAAACTAAATACAAGAAAAATTAATAACTAACCCATTAGTGACCGTAACTTTTTTTCCCCAACATTTTTTCTTGAAACATTTTTTAGTACTTCAAAAAACACCTGAAAATTGTTTTTAAAAATATTGACACCTTAGATTTTGCAAAAGGTGGTGTACCCAAATTAGCCTTCCGGACACTCAGCAACCTCCTTCATCCATTTTTTTTTTGTAATATCAAGCAATTGCTAATTTAAGTATTATTTGATCCCTTATATGTTCAACAGTAATTTAGATTACTGTTTGTACGCATTATATAATTGCACGTTGTCTCGTGCGTTGTTTCTAAAATGTACTGTTTGTTCGGATGGTTTGGTTAAGCACTTGTTTCATTTAGGCAGTTAAGAAACGTGTTAATTAACGGAAACTTCACTATTCATTAGTTAGTTTTCGGGCAATTGCCAATTAATTATTTCTTAACACGTTTCCTGTCAACTGTATGGAACATGAAAACAACCCGGCAAGCTTTATTATTTAATTTTTATAAAAAAAAAAAAAAAAGGCTCTCTATGGTATCAGAACACCATATTAATCCCTCACGTTATTTTTCTAAACTTTATGACTTCCATATCGAGTCTAAGCTTAAATCTACGCTTGTCCAAGCACAGCAAATATATTTTGATAGAAATTGAATGCACCCCGTGAGCTACATGTGGTTCATGAGCTTTGTGAGACGTCCCATTGTCCCATTTTGAGAACCTCATGTGGTTCATGGGACAGTGAACTTGTTAAGAATATACGTACGTTGTACAACCGAAGGACTCAATGAGAAAAAATATTGGATTGCCTTTTATTAAATAGTAAAAAAACAAAAAAAAACAAGACAATGGCTATAACCCACCTGCCAGGTTGTACATAACAACACAACAGCATTACCGTTGTAATCAAAGAAAGCTCTTAGTAAACAATATTCCAAGCATTAAATAAAATAACGAGCAGTGCAAAGAACATGCTAAAATTTTACAACTGATAAAGTAATTCAAAATAAAATGTTAGTATATTGAATATCAAAAAATCTATTAAATATTGTTCATTCATCTTAAGCATGAACAAGTATTATTTGAAAAGGAAAATTACATTTTTGTTTTAAATACAAAAGTAACACGTTCACTCTCACCATCAAATGTAATCACGAAATACAATGGGCTTTCATATCCATTTGGAAAAAACAAGCAATTTTTTTTTTTTTTTTTTTTTTTTTTTTATTTTAGATTCCCTCTCATAAATCACAAGGGTGCTACTTTTTCCGACATTAGCACTCTGTTATGGAACTCGGTTAATGGAAGTTTCCCTTTTTTCACCATTCCGCGAAACACTAAACAATATGCGTTATAACCTTTCAAACATTTCACCAACGGGAAAACTCGAATTTCCATATAAATTGGTAAACAAATTTTAGTTCTAGGAAATCATAATTTATCCTTATTTTAACAGAGAGTTAGCTTTTTTTTTATTTCTTAAAAATTATATTTTCCTTTTAAACGAGCATTTAAAATTGATGATACATGATTTAGTGTTCCTTATTGTTTGATGATTTAGTGTTCCTATTTGTATTATTAAAGCTCATCAACTGAACTAAATAAACAGCTTCATCGACCCATTTTAGATTTTTGCCGGAAATGTGTATGCTTCCTCTTCTTGCATTTGTCAGAAGTACAGTTTTTTCCTCACTTATAGTCAGCCCAGCTATTTTACTATTACAATCTAATTCCGATATCATTGACTGTGTTGATCTATTGATGTTCCGAAAATACCTACATCGTCTGCAAACCGAAGGTGAGTTAGCCTAGCATTATTTATAAGTATCCCATATTTCTTATCCCTCCAATTAAGCAACTTGAAAATTTCTTCAACTACACAATTAAATAGAGAGGGCGAAAGCGGGTCACCTTGCTTTACTCCAATATTGATATTAAAGAATGGGCCAGGAATGTCTGTAGCTATTCTAATTGGAATAAATGTATTTTATTATATTGATATATTTGCACTACACAAATTCTGAGGAAATTGCTTAGTTATGCAGCTCCTGTGTGACGGACTTTTAAAGTCTATAAATGCGATATAAAAGTGCCAAAGAAGTAGATAGAAGAATTGCTATGGGATGGAGAAAGTATTGGTCTTTAAAATTTATTATGAAGAACCCTTTAGTAGATATCAAGAAAAAAAGGCCAAATATTGGACCAAAATGTTCTCCCTTGTCTACTATATGGATGTCAAGCATGGGCTTTAAACTTTAACTGCATCGAAAAACTACAAAGAACTCAGAAGGCTATGGAAAGAAGTATAAAAGGAGTTCGACGGCACCAAAAAATAAGAAGTTCAACTATTAGAGGAGAGACAGGTTGCGCAGATGTTGTAAAGAAGATCAACTCAAAATAATGGAAATGGGCCGGGCACCTTATCAGGAATACAGATAATAGATGGACGAAATTGGTGACTCTTTGGAAACCCCTTATGGAATTAGGAAGAGAGGAAGACCATTCACAAGATGGGAAGACAACATTAAAAACCATGCTGGTCCGTTTTGGTACAAGATGGCCAAGGATAGATCCAAATGGATGGAATTGGGAGAGGCCTTTGTTCAGTGATGGACCTTTGTTCCTTAAAAGAAACTGAAAGTATTTTATTCATTTATTTTGTTATTTATTATTATGGAAGTAACAAAATTTAACGGAAAAGTTTTGTTTAATAGTACTATTATATTTTGTTTTGCTTAATATTTTTTTGTTATAATGGAACAAATTATTATTATAGCTTTATTATTATTATACGGGGTGTGTTCTTCTCAGTTTCCTGGAGTAAATTCTTTCGGGAGCTATTGCCAACCGAAATAATTGTTGTTTTTATTAGTTTTTTTTTATTATTATTGTTTTTTTTTATGTTTCATCTCACGGGCGTTCGTTTAAGAATTTTCAAACTATTCTCGCAGTATTATTATTATTAGTATTATTATTATTGTTGTGTGAAATAAAAGAAAATGGAAGTAAAAAACGAAACGGTTGTATTTTAGGAATTATTGGATGATAAAATTCATGTTTACAATGATAAATAATGTGTCAATAATTATTTGATTTTATTTTACGGCGACATTTTTAAATAGTTATAGACATAAGCTATTTTTATGAATAATATATACATTTGTAAGTTAGTTTTTTTTGTTTTTAATTTGTAATTTAACATAATTTTTTTTAAGTTCAAGGGTTTTTTTTTTCATTTATATTGTGTGACAGTGTTTAGTGTGACAGTGCTTGAAAATGTTTCTAATATTTTCCAATAAAAAGGACACTGCAAATATTTGGCCTCTTGTTTATCTCAAGGAAACGACTTAACGTTTTAGAACCGAATCATAATTTTATAAATGACATAATAACCATGATAAATGACATAATAGTTGGAGTGCTAATGACCTTAGCAGTCGGAGCACCTATAATAATAATTAAAAAATAATATAATAATAATTAATAAATAAATAGTTGGCGATCTATTGTGCAGTTGTAATGTCACAAATAATGAGGATTAAAATACATATTGTGCATCGGTAATTATAAATAACCAAAACTGAAATGTCAGAAACTTTTCATATAGTCAGTGGGACTACATTTCATTACCTGTAGATCACCGAAGTTAAGCAACGTCGGGCATGGTCAGTACCTGAATGGTTCAAAAGAGTTGCCAATCAGGTTACTTGTCTTCATATTATAGATTGGTTGAGAGGTAAAATATCTATTAGATCCGGATAAAAACACTAATATACATCTATCCTTTCCCTAAATAAGTTTACATTTCAACATATAATATTTTATCTTAATCTTAATCCTACCTTATCAGGATGTCCTCTCGTCATGTTGTATAGCTTGTGTCAGGCGTAGTACTGAAAAGTCATCTGTGGTAATGAATATGACTGCTTTGTATCGATTCTTTTGCTATTTTAATGGTATCGATTATTGGTAAATTTGTTTATGTGTTTGTTCTAAAAAGTTTAATAAACAATAAAAATCATTAGTAATACGATTGCAACGAATGCTACATTGGGGAATCGGCACAGCTATTGCAAGAGAGAATCCTGCAACACGCAAAAAGCATAGACACAATTCTTCAGGGAGAATTCTTCAGGGAGAATTCCTTAGCCCTCTTTTTTTCTTGCTTTATATAGCAGACATTTTAGAATTTTTTAAAGCAATGAACATGGAAGGTGTTTCAGTGATAGACCTAATTGAGATCCTTTTAATTCTATATGCCGATGACTTAGTGATCCTGGCATCAAGTTGGAAAGATGCTCAATTTAAATTAAATGTGCTGGAAAAATATTGCCTTTGGAAGCAGATTAAAGTAAATGTTGACAAAACTGTAGTTCTGCCTTTCCACAGAGGTGGCAAATTGGGGAAGCATCAGAAGCTCATTTATCAAGGCCAAATTGTTAAAGAGGTGAATATGTTTGTATATCTGGGAGTGCCATTGTCCACATCAGCCAAATTCTCCTTAGCTCCTGATTATTTTCTCTCTAAATCGGCGAGAGCGAACAGTGCTGTTCTGAATATTCTTTCCAGATCCAAATCTGAGTCATGGCATACAAAAGTCAGATTGTTCCAGGCAATGACTGAGAGCACATTGCTCTATCTTGCAGAAATATGGGGGCCAGGATATACCAATGTCATTGAAAAAGGGCAATTATCTTTCTTTAAAAGGCTTCTCCATTTGCCTATCACAACACCAAACAGCTATGTCCGAATGGAAACTGGCCAAACACACCTACAACATAAAGTGTTCCAAAGAATGTTTTCCTGGTGGCAACATCTCCTGGGAATGCCTGAAAGTGAGCTCCCACGTATTGTTTACTCAGGCCTGGTGAAAATGTTAGGAGTTTTTGATATTCCATATAATTGGGCGGGCATGATGAAGGCTAGCCTCTCAACACTTGGATGCGATGACATATGGAAAAGGCAGTCAATACAGACCAGTGAATCTAAAAGGAGCATCCTTGAAAAATCACAAAATTCTCTAACAAGTAAAGACATAAATAACATTTTAAATAGTTCTTTCAGCCAAATCTACAGACTCCTGTGTCCTTTTAATCTTTTCGGCCCTTGCTTGCACACAAAACTCAAAATAAAGTCTCTCCGATTGATAACTCAGATTCGACTAGCTGGACATCATCATACAAAATTATTTTATAACCACTATAAACATACTTTCATAGCATCTGAGCCATGCCCGTTATGTAAAGCTGATACCAATACAGTATTACATCTGTTACTCAACTGCCCAATCCTCCAGTGTCTTAGAGTAAAATACATCCCGATGGTTTGCAGAGGAGATGTACAAGACCAACTAATAAGTGTTCTTACTGCAGAAAATAAAGAACTAAATAATTTATTAACATTTATAGACAAAAGTTTGCAGCTCAGGAGATTATTGTCAAAATAGGTTTACCTTTAATTTTTGTTATCATAAGAATTTTTTTTTTCTTTTTTGACCTGAAATTATTCATGTATGTATCATTTTTGTGTAGCTTTTTTTTTTTTTCTTTTGGTTATTTTTTTTTACTTAGACTTTTTTTGATTCAAGTTCCTATTTCTTTCTTTGTCATTACATTTAGAAAATATTTAATTTAGTTGAGGAGTTAGACTAAAGAATTATTTAGAATACTTTATTGGTGTATATTAGTATTTCACCTTGTATATTGTAAGGAATTATGAATTGTATATACTTTTTTTATTATTATAAGGGTCAACCCTTGCTATAAATACTTTTGTATTAAAAGCAATAAATATATCTATCTATCTATCTATCTATCTATATAATTAAAAATTCCAACACTGCCATAAATAAAAAAACAGATTTAAAGAATGTGCACCAAATTTTCCATAGTATTATAAATTAAACCTCACAAACAAATTTACCAATAATCGATACCATTAAAATAGCAAAATAATCGATTCAAAGCAGCCATATTCATTACCACAGATGACTTTTCAGTACTACGCCTGATATGGACTTCCTGATAAGGTAGGATTAAGATTTAAGATAAAATATTATATATTGAAATGTAAACTTATTTAGGGAAAGGATAGATGTATATTAGTGTACAAAATTTAAATTTATGACTTACAAAAAAATATTGTTGCATAAGAAAGCCCCTGAAGAGGTGCGAAGAGGCACGAAACATGTCCGGTGAAACAAACCAAATAAAGTAGTTAATGTGAACCAAGTGTGTACTACATTATCGACCCCTTACCAGAAAAAGAAACAAGAAAAAGTGGAAAATATATATCGGGTCATCTTTCATAAGAATTTATTTATATATATATATATATATATATATATATATATATATATATATATATATATATGAGTGTGTGACAAGCACTGATAATGAGTAAATAATCGTCACCCTTATTAGTAACACCACTATGGATAGTGACTCTTTGGGGCTGCTACCTTCTGGAGAGGTTGCTAAGGAAAGCCGGTGTTGTGGGTTATGGAGTTGCCAGTCGTAGTGTAGTGAAGACAACGATTAAAAATAAATAAACGCATGCGAACACTAAATATCTGCACCTTAGAATTAATCTAGTATGTAAATGCATGATTATTTTTTTATGTTATTATGATTTATTAGTCACTAGCATGAGAGGTATTATTTATAAGGTTTTATATATATATATATATATATATATATATATATATATATATATATATATATATATATATATATATGTGTGTCATAAATCCTATAAAAATAAATTAAATAAGATCATTTTGTTCATAAAAAATATTTTGTTTTGGGTATTGTAGCTACAATACCAAGTTCTAGATTGTTAGTATTCCATACCCCGGATGTGGTGTCAGCCCCCCCCCCGAAATTATTTCTTATATACGCCCATGGTTTAAATCCCTAGAGATATTAGTTTTATCATAGTTATTTATATATGACGCTTTCTGTAGCTAAAACATTAGACCCAATAGATATTTTACCTCTCAAGATATCTATAATATGAAGTCAAGTAACCTGAATGGCAACTCTTGTGAACGAAAAAATTGGATTCATATCCTCGCCTGGCTAGTTTTTTTTGTGTGTTTTTTTTTTTTTTAACGGCGCATCAACTATTTGGCAATTAGTGCCGGACTATCTACAGGTTGCCACCCTTTTATAATGCCAACAGCACGTGGTCCGTCACCCATTCAGGCACTGGTCACGCCCGACGTTGCTTAACTTTGGTGATCTGTGGGAAGGGGTGCATTCAACGTGGCGCTGGCCGTTGGCCCTGGCTAGTTAGTTTTACTAAAAAAAGAATTGAAAAATAGGATTAAATCGTTGGTAAAATTCTGCTATTATGAAAGGTATCATAGTATTTTTTTGTGCCGTTGAATCCGGCAGCGAACATCATAGATGTCTATAGAACGTGTTCTCTAAGGCTTTCGTGACGACTTTTGAGCGATGTTTCAGAGATGAAACAGTTCGTTAAGTCATTACGAAGGCCAACTATGTGGAACTTTATTTGATTATGAATATGGCAAAAGGGATATTTAGACCACGCTGAACGGTCCTTTCATGGTTAAAACATTGTTACATGGATGAGCGATTGTTTTATCTTGCGGATTTGGGATTCTATTATTTTGAATTGGCGTGAATTGAATTTGTCAAATTATCATCGTTCGCAGACGAAAGGTTAATGAAACCATATTAAAATTAACAAGGCCTTAAATTAATTAAAATTGTATATGTTTATGGAGTTGTCCCTTGCTGTTTGTGGTTCGAACCTTTAAGTTTGGCTGTATGTACTTTAGCTCCTGATGAGGCGTCTAACGATGTGAAACAGGTGAAACAATTTCAATTAATTTACAAACTTTTTAATTTTAATTTTGTTCTCCTCAATAAAATTAACTCCCGCCTACAGAATGTGTAAACATTCTTTATATTTTACCTTTGTATAGAATACAATGTATTTAATTTATTCAGTTTTTTGCAAACATTGAACCATAAAGACATTATGGTTATTATTCCTTTAATGCCCGCAACTCTGATTAGATCTAATAATCAACTAATTTTTCTTTTTTTTTTTTTTTTAAATTAAATACCCATTATCTCGGTTCTGAAGCATTTTCATAACAATTATGCCCATTTACTTTAAAAATTCAGTGTTTTTTTTAGCACTTTCCTCCAAAGGAAAGTATTTTTAGCTATTGAGGTTGGACTCATGATGGAATTTTTGAAAAATTTCTTTAAATCTTTATCGATCCTACCTAGTAGACACCAAAAATGACCCCCGTTAAAATTTATATATATCTACATATATATATATATATATATATATATATATATATATATATATACATATATATATATATATATATATATATATATATATATATATATATATATATATATATATATATATATGTGTGTCTGTTAACACGATAGCGGCCAGAGTTTTTGTTTTTTCGTCACGAAACTTGGTATATAGCATTCAATTAGCAAACGATTGAACGAGTTCGTTAACCACCAAAGTCGGTCCACCGGAAGGGGGGGGGGGTTTATCCCGAACCCAAAACACTAATTTGACTATGTCAGCCGTAATATTTGTTATATTTCAACAAAACTTGGTATTCATAGTGGTAATATAGAGAGAAAAGTGAGATATAAAAATCAACTAAATCGGTTCATTAGAAGGGGGGGTTTACTCCGGACCCACAATACCAATTCGCCACTACCAGCCGTGATTTTTGGTATATTTCGACGAAACTCGGTATTCGTAGTGGTAATGCACAGGTAAATATGTGATGTAAAAATAAACTAAATCGGTTCATTAGGAGGGGGGGGGTTTACTCCGGATCCACAATACTAATTCGCCACTACCAGCCGTGATTTTTGGTATATTTCTACGAAACACGGTATTCGTAGTGGTAATCTACAGGTAAATATGTGTTGTAAAAATAAACTAAATCGGTTCATTAGAAGGGGGGGTTTACTCCGGACCCAAATTCCTAATATACTCATACCGGTCGTAATGTCTGCTGTATTGCAACGAAACGCGGTATACGTCGTGGGTAACTCATGAGAAAGAAGTGTTGTAAAAATGAGCTGAATCGGTCAATCGGAAAGCGGGGGTTTAATTTGTAATATATTTCAATAGAAAAGCCTTCCAGACGTAGGTACACAAAGCCGCCGCAAGGAGCGCTTTCTACCACTAGAGTGACTGTATCCTGTTCCTGCCGTAGATCAAAATACGATAATATGAGGTTTTTTGTATTTATTACGTAGTGTAATAGGTACCATGTGTAAACATAACTCTGGAAGTAAATTAATAATTGATCAGTTACTCATTACAAATTTAAAAGAGAACTATTCATGTTTTTATTTTATTTATGTAGGATATTTTAAGCAAATTGTTCTGGAAAGCAGTCTACACTACCCAAATTCTGAGGAAAGTGCTTAGTTATGCAGCTCCTGCGTGACGAACTTTTTTCTAATTGTTTTAAATCATTATATAACTTGAGTAAAAGCGATGATCCAAAACAATCAATTTTTTCCAATATCTCTAAAATAATCACACCTGATTTAACATTTACTTTTACTACGTTATTGAAAAGACGTTTATATTTGTAATACATTATATTTGCAGGCATTTAACGAAAAATACCTGACATTTTCTAATCTGATGTATTTCTTATCCAATTAAGTTTATTTACTTTTCCCATACGCGAATATGTAAGGTGCATACTTACATCTCTTCAGTGGCCATTATAACTTAAACTTTTCTTACATCAATTTATATGGTTGTTGGAAGTTCCTCAAAAAATTTAAGAAAAAATTGATTCGTTACAAGTTTACAATTGATTTATACAAATTCAAATAATATTACCGGTACTAAATTAAATATTATTACCGCCAATTGCGATTCCCCTTTCGAAACGTCTCTGAAGGGTTATAATCCTATTTTTGTAAATTTCACTGTAGAATTTCCCCTGCAGAAAATGTATTTGGGAGGCGAAAATATATGTATTAGGTAGTAGCGATAAACCTTTTCGATGCAATGTGAGAAATTCCCTCCACAGGCGGACCAAACTTCCTCACCTAGGGCGGCCGTACGCACCCATATTTCTTTTTTTTTTTACTTAGGCGCTCGTTACTAATCATCATTTTCATGTTTATCTTACGTGAACGACTACGAATATCACTTGAAACGATTTATTTACCACAATTGAGGTACGCAGCAAACCTACAATTACTAATACTATTATTATGGAAGTAACAAAATTTAACGGAAAAGTTTTGTTTAATAGTACTATTATATTTTGTTTTGCTTAATATTTTTTTGTTATAATGGAACAAATTATTATTATAGCTTTATTATTATTATACGGGGTGTGTTCTTCTCAGTTTCCTGGAGTAAATTCTTTCGGGAGCTATTGCCAACCGAAATAATTGTTGTTTTTATTAGTTTTTTTTTTTATTATTATTGTTTTTTTTTATGTTTCATCTGACGGGCGTTCGTTTAAGAATTTTCAAACTATTCTCGCAGTATTATTATTATTAGTATTATTATTATTGTTGTGTGAAATAAAAAAAAATGGAAGTAAAAAACGAAACGGTTGTATTTTAGGAATTATTGGATGATAAAATTCATGTTTACAATGATAAATAATGTGTCAATAATTATTTGATTTTATTTTACGGCGACATTTTTAAATAGTTATAGACATAAGCTATTTTTATGAATAATATATACATTTGTAAGTTAGTTTTTTTGTTTTTAATTTGTAATTTAACATAATATTTTTTAAGTTCAAGGGTTTTTTTTTTTTCATTTATATTGTGTGACAGTGTTTAGTGTGACAGTGCTTGAAAATGTTTCTAATATTTTCCAATAAAAAGGACACTGCAAATATTTGGCCTCTTGTTTATCTCAAGGAAACGACTTAACGTTTTAGAACCGAATCATAATTTTATAAATGACATAATAACCATGATAAATGACATAATAACCATGATAAATGACATAAGAGTTGGAGTGCTAATGACCTTAGCAGTCGGAGCACCTATAATAATAATTAAAAAATAATATAATAATAATTAATAAATAAATAGTTGGCGATCTATTGTGCAGTTGTAATGTCACAAATAATGAGGATTAAAATACATATTGTGCATCGGTAATTATAAATAACCAAAACTGAAATGTCAGAAACTTTTCATATAGTCAGTGTGACTACATTTCATTACCTGTAGATCACCGAAGTTAAGCAACGTCGGGCATGGTCAGTACCTGAATGGTTCAAAAGAGTTGCCAATCAGGTTACTTGTCTTCATATTATAGATTGGTTGAGAGGTAAAATATCTATTAGATCCGGATAAAAACACTAATATACATCTATCCTTTCCCTAAATAAGTTTACATTTCAACATATAATATTTTATCTTAATCTTAATCCTACCTTATCAGGAAGTCCTCTCGTCATGTTGTATAGCTTGTGTCAGGCGTAGTACTGAAAAGTCATCTGTGGTAATGAATATGACTGCTTTGTATCGATTCTTTTGCTATTTTAATGGTATCGATTATTGGTAAATTTGTTTATGTGTTTGTTCTAAAAAGTTTAATAAACAATAAAAATCATTAGTAATACGATTGCAACGAATGCTACATTGGGGAATCGGCACAGCTATTGCAAGAGAGAATCCTGCAACACGCAAAAAGCATAGACACAAACGAGAACAGGACAACATTGACAGAACACGCACTAACTTTAACATTTTAAATAAAGAGAGGAACACATTAAAAAGAAAAATCAAAGAAAATATCTATATAATTAAAAATTCCAACACTGCCATAAATAACAGATTTAAAGAATGTGCACCAAATTTTCCATAGTATTATAAATTAAACCTCACAAACAAATTTACCAATAATCGATACCATTAAAATAGCAAAATAATCGATTCAAAGCAGCCATATTCATTACCACAGATGACTTTTCAGTACTACGCCTGATATGGACTTCCTGATAAGGTAGGATTAAGATTTAAGATAAAATATTATATATTGAAATGTAAACTTATTTAGGGAAAGGATAGATGTATATTAGTGTACAAAATTTAAATTTATGACTTACAAAAAAATATTGTTGCATAAGAAAGCCCCTGAAGAGGTGCGAAGAGGCACGAAACATGTCGGGTGAAACAAACCAAATAAAGTAGTTAATGTGAACCAAGTGTGTACTACATTATCGACCCCTTACCAGAAAAAGAAACAAGAAAAAGTGGAAAATATATATCGGGTCATCTTTCATAAGAATTTATTTATATATATATATATATATATATATATATATATATATATATATATATATATATATATATATGAGTGTGTGACAAGCACTGATAATGAGTAAATAATCGTCACCCTTATTAGTAACACCACTATGGATAGTGACTCTTTGGGGCTGCTACCTTCTGGAGAGGTTACTAAGGAAAGCCGGTGTTGTGGGTTATGGAGTTGCCAGTCGTAGTGTAGTGAAGACAACGATTAAAAATAAATAAACGCATGCGAACACTAAATATCTGCACCTTAGAATTAATCTAGTATGTAAATGCATGATTATTTTTTTATGTTATTATGATTTATTAGTCACTAGCATGAGAGGTATTATTTATAAGGTTTTAAATATATATATATATATATATATATATATATATATATATATATATATATATATATATGTGTGTCATAAATCCTATAAAAATAAATTAAATAAGATCATTTTGTTCATAAAAAATATTTTGTTTTGGGTATTGTAGCTACAATACCAAGTTCTAGATTGTTAGTATTCCATACCCCGGATGTGGTGTCAGCCCCCCCCCCCCCCGGAATTATTTCCTATATACGCCCATGGTTTAAATCCCTAGAGATATTAGTTTTATCATAGTTATTTATATATGACGCTTTGTTCTGTAGCTAAAACATTGGACCCAATAGATATTTTACCTCTCAAGATATCTATAATATGAAGTCAAGTAACCTGAATGGCAACTCTTGTAAACGAAAAAATTGGATTCATATCCTCGCCTGGCTAGTTTTTTTTTGTGTGTTTTTTTTTTTTTTTTTTTTTTTAACGGCGCATCAACTATTTGGCAATTAGTGCCGGACTATCTACAGGTTGCCACCCTTTTATAATGACAACAGCACGTGGTCCGTCACCCATTCAGGTACTGGTCACGCCCGACGTTGCTTAACTTTGGTGATCTGTGGGAACCGGTGCATTCAACGTGGCGCTGGCCGTTGGCCCTGGCTAGTTAGTTTTACTAAAAAAAGAATTGAAAAATAGGATTAAATCGTTGGTAAAATTCTGCTATTATGAAAGGTATCATAGTATTTTTTTGTGCCGTTGAATCCGGCAGCGAACATCATAGATGTCTGTAGAACGTGTTCTCTAAGGCTTTCGTGACGACTTTTGAGCGATGTTTCAGAGATGAAACAGTTCGTTAAGTCATTACGAAGGCCAACTATGTGGAACTTTATTTGATTATGAATATGGCAAAAGGGATATTTAGACCACGCTGAACGGTCCTTTCATGGTTAAAACATTGTTACATGGATGAGCGATTGTTTTATCTTGCGGATTTGGGATTCTATTATTTTGAATTGGCGTGAATTGAATTTGTCAAATTATCATCGTTCGCAGACGAAAGGTTAATGAAACCATATTAAAATTAACAAGGCCTTAAATTAATTAAAATTGTATTATGTTTATGGAGTTGTCCCTTGCTGTTTGTGGTTCGAACCTTTAAGTTTGGCTGTATGTACTTTAGCTCCTGATGAGGCGTCTAACGATGTGAAACAGGTGAAACAATTTCAATTAATTTACAAACTTTTTAATTTTAATTTTGTTCTCCTCAATAAAATTAACTCCCGCCTACAGAATGTGTAAACATTCTTTATATTTTACCTTTGTATAGAATACAATGTATTTAATTTATTCAGTTTTTTGCAAACATTGAACCATAAAGACATTATGGTTATTATTCCTTTAATGCCCGCAACTCTAATTAGATCTAATAATCAACTAATTTTTCTTTCTTTTTTTTTAAAATTAAATACCCATTATCTCGGTTCTGAAGCATTTTCATAACAATTATGCCCATTTACTTTAAAAATTCAGTGTTTTTTTTAGCACTTTCCTCCAAAGGAAAGTATTTTTAGCTATTGAGGTTGGACTCATGATGGAATTTTTGAAAAATGTCTTTAAATCTTTATCGATCCTACCTAGTAGACACCAAAAATGACCCCCGTTAAAATTTATATATATCTACATATATATATATATATATATATATGCACATATACATATATATATATATATATATATATATATATATATATATATATATATATATATATATATATATATATGTGTCTGTTAACACGATAGCGGCCAGAGTTTTTGTTTTTTCGTCACGAAACTTGGTATATAGCATTCAATTAGCAAACGATTGAACGAGTTCGTTAACCACCAAAGTCGGTCCACCGGAAGGGGGGGGGGGTTTATCCCAAACCCAAAACACTAATTTGACTATGTCAGCCGTAATATTTGTTATATTTCAACGAAACTTGGTATTCATAGTGGTAATATAGAGAGAAAAGTGAGATATAAAAATCAACTAAATCGGTTCATTAGAAGGGGGGGTTTACTCCGGACCCACAATACCAATTCGCCACTACCAGCCGTGATTTTTGGTATATTTCGACGAAACTCGGTATTCGTAGTGGTAATGCACAGGTAAATATGTGATGTAAAAATAAACTAAATCGGTTCATTAGGAGGGGGGGGGTTTACTCCGGACCCACAATACTAATTCGCCACTACCAGCCGTGATTTTTGGTATATTTCAACGAAACTCGGTATTCGTAGTGGTAATCTACAGGTAAATATGTGTTGTAAAAATAAACTAAATCAGTTCATTAGAAGGGGGGGGGGGGTTACTCCGGACCCACAATACTAATTCGCCACTACCAGCCGTGATTTTTGGTATATTTCAACGAAACTCGGTATTCGTAGTGGTAATCCACAGGTAAATATGTGTTGTAAAAATAAACTAAATCAGTTCATTAGAAGGGGGGATTTACTCCGGACCCAAATAAATAATTCCTAATATACTCATACCGGTCGTAATTTCTGCTGTATTGCAACGAAACGCGGTATACGTCGTGGGTAACTCATGAGAAAGAAGTGTTGTAAAAATGAGCTGAATCGGTCAATCGGAAAGCGGGGGTTTAATTTGTAATATATTTCAATAGAAAAGCCCGCCAGACGTAGGTTCACAAAGCCGCCGCAAGGAGCGCTTTCTACCACTAGAGTGACTGTATCCTGTTCCTGCCTTAGATCAAAATACGATAATATGAGGTTTTTTGTATTTATTACGTAGTGTAATAGGTACCATGTGTAAACATAACTCTGGAAGTAAATTAATAATTGATCAGTTACTCATTACAAATTTAAAAGAGAACTATTCATGTTTTTATTTAATTTATGTAGGTTATTTTAAGCAAATTGTTCTGGAAAGCAGTCTACACTACCCAAATTCTGAGGAAAGTGCTTAGTTATGCAGCTCCTGCGTGACGAACTTTTTTTCTAATTGTTTTAAATCATTATATAACTTGAGTAAAAGCGATGATCCAAAACAATCAATTTTTTCCAATATCTCTAAAATAATCACACCTGATTTAACATTTACTTTTACTACGTTATTGAAAAGACGTTTATATTTGTAATACATTATATTTGCAGGCATTTAACGAAAAATACCTGACATTTTCTAATCTGATGTATTTCTTATCCAATTAAGTTTATTTACTTTTCCCATGCGCGAATATGTAAGGTGCATACTTACATCTCTTCAGTGGCCATTATAACTTAAACTTTTCTTACATCAATTTATATGGTTGTTGGAAGTTCCTCAAAAAATTTAAGAAAAAATTGATTCATTACAAGTTTACAATTGATTTATACAAATTCAAATAATATTACCGGTACTAAATTAAATATTATTACCGCCAATTGCGATTCCCCTTTCGAAACGTCTCTGAAGGGTTATAATCCTATTTTTGTAAATTTCACTGTAGAATTTCCCCTGCAGAAAATGTATTTGGGAGGCGAAAATATATGTATTAGGTAGTAGCGATAAACCTTTTCGATGCAATGTGAGAAATTCCCTCCTCAGGCGGACCAAACTTCCTCACCTAGGGCGGCCGTACGCACCCATATTTCTTTTTTTTTTTACTTAGGCGCTCGTTACTAATCATCATTTTCATGTTTATCTTACGTGAACGACTACGTATATCACTTGAAACGATTTATTTACCACAATTGAGGTACGCAGCAAACCTACAATAACCATTTAAAACAAAGTTTACGTTCTTTTCTTCCCTATATTTCTCTTTCTACTTCATTCCGAAAGCACAGCATAATTTTAGACGTGATTTTTAAATGTAGCAATGAAAATGTTTTTTATTTATTATAATAAGTTAAAGGAGTAGCCTTATAATAATTACAGTTTCTATGTTATCTATAACATTGAGAATTTGTATGTACCAGTTAAGGATTAAACCAGGAAATATCCCCCAATCCTGCTAGAGCACTCTCTACACTCTCAAGGCTAAAGAGGGCTCGCAATCAAGAGATACAGCTGTGGCGAGAATACTCGGGTGTCGCCTTGGAGGAACATCTTTCTCCGGCCAGTATTGTCGGGCGTCGCATCGAAGGGGTTAAAGGCAAGTAGGATGGATGAAGTAAACCATACTATCCGAACCTCAAGAAGTGGTACCGAAAAAAATGAGGCCGAGCATAGTCACGTTGAAATATTACACGTTTCCCTTTATTTCTGAGACTTCTTACTGCGCCCAATTGGGTAATATATATATATATATATATATATATATATATATATATATATATATATATATATATATTATCCAATTTGGCGCAGTAAGCATAATTAGTGATTGGTTTGGTTTCATGGAAATTATTCGAAGGGCCTGGTTCCGTTAAAGTTTCTGGTAGAATCATCCTTGGATGCTCAGCGGTGTTTGGCATAGATACCACTGATTATTATATTTATTTAAATAAACCTTTTTTTTACATGAACAACTACTCCTTTCATAGATGGATCCTCCACATTTTTTTGAGTAAGTTATCAATAGCAGAAATGGATTCCATATGGTTCCTTTCGCTGAGCTTATGGACACCTCCAATATCGTACCAATAGGCATACGAAGAAGTTTTCTAAAGTGGTCGGCAATTGACGAGGGACAAACTTTCTCATCTATTACCAATTTTAACCTTCAGATGGTTTCGACATTCTCTGTTCCACTGATTATTTTACCCATTTGTCATCGTGACTCTGCAAAACATCTTTGCTTACAGTTTAATATACTTTCAGGGTGGCTTTGGCTTAGCATGATTGATTTTGTTTGTTAAAAAACTTTTGTTCTGAATTTATCATTTTTTTTTTATTCTTTTCTATATGATTATATACAGTGCCAAAAAAAAATATAGAAAGCTAATTTTAGGAGAAATGTATTAATCTATCTTCTATGTTCTATCTATTAAGATTGAACTCATGAAATAATTGTTAAAACGTTTCATCAATTCATCATCGACTCTACTTACCAAATATCAAAAATGACCCCCTTTATTTATTTTTTTTAACGATGCGCCACTTTGGGGGGAATTGCATCAAGTAACTTTATAGCTGACCCACTTTAAAACTTATATATAAATATGTATGCCTCTTAAAACAATATCCGCCACAGTTAGTAATTTCTTCGTAAACGATTCAAAAAGTTGGTTAATTTTCAAAATATTTCCACCTGAAAGGGAACTCGGAAATTATATGTTATCCCATACCGGCCGTAATGATTGTTAGGTTTCAACGGGATTCGGTAAACGTGGTGGACACCTAAAAGAAAAAATGTCTTGGAAGAGGGGCTAAGGGTCTTGCTAAGAGGGGGATTTGGGGACTCCGGACCCAAATTAGCAATTTCCTTATACCGGTCGTAGTTTCTGCAAAGGCAAAGAGGTGTTCGGTCCATAATAGACAAAATAAGCTAGTTCGGTCCATTGGACGTTTGGGTTTACTATGTTTTTACATTGGATTGGTTGTGAATTCCACCACTAGGAGCACTCAGCTTGTGCGCTGTATTCGGTATCTGCTAATCATTAAAACCGATGTTTATTGAAAATATAAAATATCAAAACCACTCACGTTTATTTATTTGTTTATATTTTTTAACTGATATAGGTTATTTTATGCAATGTATGTATATGTGTCATTTTAAGCAAATTATTCAGGAATACAGCGTAAACTACCACCTTCCTGTGGAATGTGCTTAGTAATGCAGATCCTGCGTTACAGACTTTTTAATGACCTACGCCACATAAAAAAACAACATATATGTATGTAGAATATATGATTGATTGTATGGTATAAACTGCATAGGCTTAAAGGGTTAACCTAAAATTTAATCTATACATCAATTATACATAAATATTTTGTCAGAAATGTTTCTAAATAAAATTGAATATGAAAGATCAGATGAGAGGGGGATTATGGCGCATCCTTGTGGAAGCCTCATCCTTCATTTCCCTCCCCCAGAGAACGGCTGGGCTGTAATTTTTAGCTTGCTCCAAATTACTAGGGTCTCCTCCCGCCAGTTTTCGCTCAGCCTGAGGGGATAATCCAGCCGTGTCGACCGCACTCTCCACCACCCAAGTACTCTCAGGGGATTAAAGTCTTCAACATCCCTTGTCCGCGGGTTAGGGACAAGAAGCGGGGAGCTAACTAACGCCGAACTGATGCGCCATTCTATAGCTTTTCTCGCTAAATACTATCTAGGGGTTGGTTTATGTAATGCGCCAGCTGTTTCGTCGGGTAAATTTCTTATTTACTGGTTATCTAGCAAGTACTTCGCCAAAGGAGTGAGAACTTCGTTAACTCTTCAGAAGGTGCGTCCTAGTTTGACCCCATAAGGTGAGGACATGTCTTAAACTCTTACGTAAAAAAAAAACAACACAATTTCATTATCTTTTATAAAAGGGATTGCGTCATCATAGCGCGTTTCCGTCCTTACCCATAATGTCACAACCCCTGCACAAAAAGCAAAATTTATAGGCCACAATGCACAAGAAACTGGCAGCATCCAAGCAGAAATACTAACATGCTCCTCATTTACTTATGCCAATAAAAAAATTATACATAAGAAAAGACAAACAATTGCCAAAAAATATACGCAAATAGAGAAAAAAAGTCCGACTCGCATGAACTGCGTTACCTTTGTGCATTTTCAGTGTTTTTTTTATTAAAATGCTTCGACTACATAACTAATTAGGGCCGAATTTTAGTGTTTATCCCTGATGACATTTGTAAAGGGATATATGTAGTTATTATTTTGTTTTGATCTATAATAAAAACTATGAAATATGTGAAGGAAGCATGGGCGTATATAAGGAGGGGGGCTGAGGGGGCTGCAGCGCCCCCGAAATTTTAAGTTGATCGGTTTTATGAAATGTTTCATAAGCCCTTGAAAATAAATTAAATAAGATCACTTAGTTCATAAAAAATATTCTATTTTGGGTGTAATAGCGTTTTAGTTGGTTAAAACTATTCCAAGTTCTAAATTGTTAGTATTCCATTCCCCGGAAATGGTCTCAGCCCCCCCCCCGAGAAATAGTTGGGGAAACCAGTTGTATTCACTTTTCTCGAAAATGGTTACACATATCGCATTAAGAATGGTTCCATTCGTTTTCATATGTTATATAACGTTTAAAACATGTACCTAAAAGCCTCTAAACAAAACGCGCTAAAATGACATTTTTAAACCTCTACATATTACGTTGGGTGGTATTTACCTTAGTTACAACTGTGCTGAGTTATAAATATATACTGATTCAAATACTGTTGTTATTGAAGAAAATTAAAACCGCATTATCTAGGGAATTTTATGAGAATAATATTTCCTGGTATCAAATAAATATAACCGTAGATCGTAGAAATATTTGTAAGGCCATTGATTGATGAATCAATTAACCAGATAAAATTATTGGACCACAAAAACCCATCAGGATCTAGACACTAAAGGCCACAATTATTGAATGCAAATAAAGCCTTATTCCGTTCACTCTTAGCAATCTCAGGATGATTAAAAAAAAAGGAAAGAAAAAAGATTTTAATTAAAAAAAAAAAAAGAGATTGCGGTTGCAGCGCCAAGGGGTGGGGTAGTACTCCCTGGGCGGTTGGGTGAAGCTCTAAAGGTTCATTTTACTATTCTGATGCAATGGAAATTGGAATTATTTCAAAATGTATAATTATTCCTAATTTACTAACTTCCTACATAAACTCTACGAAGTATAGATTTAATGTGAAAGAAAAATCAGAATACGGAGCAATTTATACTCTTTTTTTTTTATATTTACACAATAATGCCTATTACCCTGCATTAAAATGTATTATTAATTTTGAAAACATTTTTATATTTACACAATAATGCCTATTACCCTGCATTAAAATGTATTATTAATTTTGAAAACATTTTTATATTTACACAATAATGCCTATTACCCTGCATTAAAATGTATTATTAATTTTGAAAACATTTTTATATTTACACAATAATGCCTATTACCCTGCAATAAAATGTATTATTAATTTTGAAAACATTTTTTTATAGATTATTCGTTTAGCACATATGAAATATATCATGAAGATTAGATAGTTAGCCGTCGAGGTGATAATCAGGGAATAGTTGGGATTCGGCTAGGAAAACATCAACACGATTTTTGTAAAAAATATAGGTATATTTTTTTTATGACTAGATGAAGGGTATTAATTAATAATATCAACAAGGTGAGGAATAATCCTTCAAAGCTTCAAAATTTACTTTTATTTCACCATCACAACGTTTCGGACTATTCGTCCATCTTCAGGAGATTATGCCCTGTCAATAATTACAGTTACATTTAAAACGTCATAAAATAAATAAAAATGATTCCTATAAGGACCCAAGTCAAATTACAAATAGATCAATTAAAAACATCCAATAATGGAGATAATGGATGTTTTTAATTGATCTATTTGTAATTTGACTTGGGTCCTTATAGGAATCATTTTTATTTATTTTATGACGTTTTAAATGTAACTGTAATTATTGACAGGACATGATCTCCTGAAGATGGACGAATAGTCCGAAACGTTGTGATGGTGAAATAAAAGTAAATTTTGAAGCTTTGAAGGATTATTCCTCACCTTGTTGGTATTAATATAGGTATATTTCATGGATAAATCTAACTTCCTATACGGGGGCGCCCGGTGGCCATGAGTGTTAAGGCCGTAGCACTTAACACTCCGTGCTAAAGGGCTGTGGGTTCGATTCCCACAAGGGTTGATGGCTTTTCTTTAGAGAAAAGAAAAGGCATCAGCCCTATCCTAGCTAGGAAATGGTGGTAACTTATAGATAACCCGCCCTAAAAATTCATACTTAATAATAAATGGACGTTAAAATTTAAATAAATAACTTCCCTATTTTATCATTTTAGGGGTCATTTTTCTTTTAATTTTGTTTTTAAGGGCGTGTCATCCATTAAGGCTATTAACGTCATTCCTTTGTGTTTTAATTTTTATAATTATTCTGTAATAAGCATTAATATATATATACAGCTCTGACATAATAGATATTTTTTGTTAAATTTATTTCTATTTTTTTGTTAGAAATAATAGGAGTCAAAAAGTTACTTTTTCTTTTTTACTATGGATTAACAGAATATATTTGAAAAAAAAAATACATATACTTTATAATAAAAGATTAATTATAATAATTTAAAACAACACAAAAAATCGTTGTCCTTGCTATAAAGAATGAAGGAAAAAAAAATCTTTTTGTTTCTGAAACACACAAAGGAATTTTATCAGTACTTCCTCAAATTCACAATAACTAGTAGTCCTATTTACAAGTTTTTTTTTTTTTTTTTTTTTTTTTTTGTTTATTCATTTGTACAAGTTGCATGAGCGAATTTTCGCTACCTTGCCCATACATTTTTTATTATTATTATTTTTTTGCATGGACTCCAAACCAGTTTTGTCCACAGAAACAACAATTTTGTTTGGAAAAGGTTCCTCCTCAACAGTGCTTGATGCAGGTCAATATTTACCAAAAATTCGAACTGCGTCTTTGAAAAAGACAACATTTGATGAGTCATGTCTGGCGAATTCCAAGCACTTTTGCTTTCCTACTATTCATTTGAATTAAGAAGTGAAAATATGGCCATAGTGGTCAAAGTACCGCCAAAAAGGTTTGCTTGAGATATAAGGTTAATTATTATAAACTCATTAAACTAAGCGATTTGCTCAATTTTCAAAGTTTCTGCTTGATTTATAAGCCTGTAACAGCATCGTAAAAACAATAATTGTAAAGATAAGTATAAAACATTATAACATATAATTTATATGGTAATCAAAACTTGTGATTAGACTAGGCTAGGTGCTAGCATATTAGGGCGTATTTGTTTTACTGTTTTACAGCTACAGAATAAATTTAATATTATCTTTAATAGGATTAATCTCAGAATCCATTTTTACGCGCTAAGATGATTTATCTATTCCCTTACTCAAAGAAAAGAAGTCGGACTCGCTGGAACTACGTCATTTTAGCGCATTTATTTAAAATCCTTACATTATTCATTTAGTAAGCCTGCAACTAATATAGTGAATACTTTGTAAAAAATTAAAACACCTCCAATGAAATCTTGAAGAAAAGTGCTTACTCCTCATTTTCGATTTCCGCTCGGAAAGATCCATGGCAAACAATCAAAAATTTTTCTTATTTTACCTATATTGTTTTACTTGCAAATTAATATTATTCCCCCCCCCAAAAAAGAATCTAAAACCTAAGTAAATCAAACACAAAAAACCGAATAAGGCAAAAAAAAAAAAAAAAAAAAACCTTTTAAAGTTGTTAGCACTGATTTCTAGAATGTAGTAAGCTCTTGAATCATTACATCATACATACCACGATTGCCCAACCGCTTTCAAGAGATTTAAGAAAATATATGAAGTTCTCAAATCTTTTCATGTCTGGCAATTTCTTTTCTCATAGTTCCTTAGCTCCAAACGCAAGTACAATTTAAATATCTTAATTTAGGTGAATTTCAAACGTCAGGAAGAAATGAATAAATCGTTTCTGAATGCCCAAGCCGAAAATTAGTTAGGACACATTTTTGTACCAAAGTTCATCAAAAGATTTGTTTTCGTCATCTATGAGTTCTAAAACATGAAATTTTCTAGTCAGCAATTCTGGACTGCCTCATGAAGTAACCTCATAAGCGTGTTTCCAACCTATGGAGGGAGGTAGGAAAAGCACTGATAGAGCCTATATAACTTTTGTGAAAGAAAATTTCCAAGGGCTCGTTTCTCCAGTCAAATATCTTCCTCCCATAATCAGAGAAATGTTTAAACATAACCACACTGCTTTAATGGGGGCAATCAAGGATCTTCCCGCAGAGTCAACAAAAGTGGAAGCATTTTCCATTAAAAGGTAGCGTGCTTTTCTTTCGTCCTTACATCATTAAGAGTTCCCTTACTCTTTCCCTCTCTGTATCTTCGGAAATACTTTATTATTTTTCGACAGTGCTGAGCTCATCAAGGGAAACTGAAAGAAGTATAAGTACCTATAGCATTCAAGATCCCATCAGCAACTAAATCATATTGATCATCTGTCCAGGAGGGGTCAGAGGTGTAAGTACTTTAGAGGTATCTGATTCTTGACTATAGAGAACAGTAAGGAGATAGTGTGGTCAGTACTATAATTTGGCCGTTCAGTAGTGAATTAGACCGCCTGATTTATATATATATATATATATATATATATATATATATATATACACACACCCCACTCAAACTCTTTTTAATATATGTCGTTTAAATATATCGGGCGTCATTTTTTCTAATTAGCGGATTGGTGAATACGACCAAAATTATTATTTATATATATACTGATTTGCACGTGCCTCAATTAATAACTGGAGATGGGAAAATAATCGCATACTTACACAAACTAAACATAAAAAAAAGCTCCGCTTCCCCTTGCGGCAGCAGAACACCAGAAACAACTTACCATCTTATATAAAAATGTGCTATTCTTTAAGAACATAGGAAAACCATCTAAAGAAATTAAACGATTGGCAATTACAGAAGAAGACCTGTTCATTATTTTAGAGTTTTTTTTTGTTTTTTTAACACCAATAGAGTAAATCTATGTCATTCACTAACAGTGTGGTGCATCGTAAAAATAAAATAATAATACCAATAATAAAATTTATTTATATTTAATTATTATTTTTAAAATTTATTTATTTGACTATTTTACGGACTGAGAATGATTACCTAGCCCTTACGCTGCTACGGACTGATATATCAGTCTGGAGGGAGCAGTGCCCCGGGTGCTACGGACTGAAATATCAGTCTGGAGGGAGCAGTACCCCTGGTGGTACGGTCTGATATATCAGTCTGGAGGGAGCAGTCCCCCCCCCCCCCCCCCGGTGCTAAGGACTGATATATCAGTTCGGCTTCTTTTGCGCTTGGCTACTACGAGCAATTATATCAGTCCTTCTACTATTGCCATCTGTAGGATGTTTATAGAAGCTGCAGTGTCCTTCAAAGCGGATCGGGGCATAGGAATTCACTTTTGCCACTTTAGCTTCCAACTACTCAGCCTACCTGTACGTATAACCTCCCTTTTTTAACTGCCGAAAACCGTTGTTTCTCTTTAGCCTTCGTATTTCTCCAGTGTACTTTGTTCTTTTCAAGACAACAATTGTGAGTGTACATTTTTTAAAGAAAATTTGTTCCTAACAAGAACTGTTAGAACTTTTTCCTGGTGTGAGCGAAAGTGAAGCGGAGTGTTCTTCGGATGACGATGAGGGTTCTGAATGTATCTCAAAATGTTTCTTAGGGGAAACACCTGGAACAAATGGAATGAAAAGTACGAGAGAATTATCTTCCTAAGAAACATCATGTGAGGAAAGTATTCATCACACGAGGCACTCCAGGCGCTAGGCTATCCCGCACCACAGTACCATCTAGCCCTACGAGAATTACGCAGCCTGAAGGCTGGAACACCAAACTGGTAAAAAAAATCATCGACAAAGTTGTGGGACCCCATAAAAAAGTAAGAAAGATAAATCTTTAATATATGAAGAAATCATACGAAAATTTCAAAACTGATCCCGTCTGTTAATGAAGATTTCCTTTCCAATAGACCCTCAAAACATAAAAGTTTTTATGAATGTCAAACGTCCGAGAAAAAAAAAAAATTGTAAAAAATCTAAATGAATAATTGAAGAATACTTCCAAACATTCTTCCTTAATGTTACATCAAAAACTACTTTCCGTCAGAATGACCTCGAATAGTTACAAGAAACTGTGTCCGCTTCATTTAAATGAGTAAAAAATTAAAAATAGATTGTACAATTCATAAAATATATCCATACATGAGGGTAATTCACTATTCCTCGGACTGGTAGTTCGTGGAGTTGGGGTATGGGAGAATGTTTTATTCAAGGAGCCCAGTACGGCCCTGTGTATTTGTCCTCTCCATCTGAAAGCTCCTGTTAGCATTCTGTTTACGAGCAACGGCCTCCATCGTACTCACTTCTTAACATATAGATAATGGGGGACCGCTCTTCTTGTTTTATGTTATATATACATATATATATATATATATATATATATATATATATATATATATACGATAGTTAAGGTGGCTTTCAGGAAAAAAAAAAAGTTTTTTTTTGTTTTATCGAATGTTGCTTTATAAGGATATGTTTTTTTTTCCGACGTTTTGGCTTTAAATCCGAGCCTTTATCAAGGCTGTGAACCAAGGAGGAGTTATTCCTAATTTATATACCGAAGGAATGAAAGGAAAATCATTAAACAAAGACGAGTATGATACATAAGGTAACTGTGTTTTATAGCTAGAGCTTAAATTAAAGATAGATTAATACAGATTTAAAACTTAAAATATGGGTAACACACAAATATATATTTAATTAATAAATCCAGGTTGATAAGTGCCTAACCCATGAAAAGATGAAATTCTATGCTTCACGAATGTGCAATCATTTCTGAATCTGATGGATTCAGGCAAGTTTGACGAAAAGGGCCATGCTCGTATATAGAAAATAATTTTTTTTCGGGGGGGGGTCCATGGGAATCCATTGTATTCTTTATTATGAATAAATTAGACCTAGCATTCATATTAATTAAGTTTCCTGTCAATATTTGTGATAATTGCTATTTAGCTTAGGAGAATTATATACATAATTCTAAAATTGCATTGTACTAAAGTGTATTTTATGATAAAATCAAATCTTGACACGATTAGGGCTGATAAAGTATTCCACTCAGAAAGTTAGCTTTTTGCTGCTTCCCGGTCAAGGCTGTGTGAGTGTAAGGCTGAAAACACTTTGAATGTGTCGTTGATTTTGTAAGACTAACTCTCCCCGGGGATGTAGGGAGCCGAGCTGGCCTGTAGGAAGTGGGAGAGCTGGCTCTAGGAGTCAGAGATAAAGTTGGAAAATGGGTCAAATCATAGTAAGAAACTTTGGTCGTTCACAGTTTTAATGGACCGCTTATGTTCAACACACAGCAATACAGCGGAATCTCGGCTCAATTCAGGCTTCAATTCTGCGGTAGATATAACATTCCGATGTACTGCCGTTATAGAAAATTTTATCATTAGAATTTCAAGTGTGCAAACAATATTTTCCACAGATTTTGATAAATATTAAACTTCGATAAGTCGTTATAGCGTAAGTTTGGAAAATATATTTGAGGCAAGATATTGAATTGTGAATGAAGGTATCGATATTCTTTAACACTTTTGCTGCGGGTGTCATTACGGAAGGACACTAGCGATCCTACCCGCTTACGAGTGAACCTTCGGAAGGAAACTCCTCCATTACTTTTCTCTTTAGATTCAAAAAGCTAGTAAATTGACTGGATTCACTTTTAAAGCTCCTGGTATACACAGTTACCTTTAGTATTGTTTGGGCTTTCCAGCAGTGTTTTACGTTTTCAAATCGGCTGACTTGAAGATTATTTATGATTTTTTTATTAAAAAAAAAAATATGTCTACATGAAAAATTCAAACAAAAAATATGCCTGATACAATGACAGCCGCAGCGAAAGTGTTGAAATGTATCCGAGTGGTACGAGATACCTCCGGGGACCAACTTATTCGTTCCTCCAGTTCCCGAGCGGTTCCACGTACCTCTCAACTTTGGAGACAAACATTTCTCCCCCGACGGTATCGCTCAGCAGTAGCTACACCTAGGCTCAGCAGTAGCTACACCTAGGCTCAGCAGTAGCTACACCTAGGCTTAGCAGTAGCTACACCTAGGCTCAGCAGTAGCTACACCTAGGCTCAGCAGTAGCTACACCTAGGCTTTATGGGCCGCTTCGGCACCTTCCTAAAGTCTGAAATCCATTCTTTTTTTAGGTTTATTAGAGCTAACTATATTGATGAATTAGTTATTATTTATTAATTTACAATATGACATTTATGTATTTATACTAGTCACTAGTGCTATTTATGGCTCGTTGTGTACCATGGTAGGCATCAAGATGTGTTTCCTCACATCATGGACAAAAGGGTACAATTTTTTCTGTTGTTTTTTTTTTAATTGGTATCTACTATATATTTGTCAAATACCACTCACTCACTCACTCACTCACTCATCTATCAACGCCCAGCCCAAACCGCTCGACAGAAAATTTTGAAATTTTGCATGGACACTCCCTATATAACGTAGGCGCTCACTAACAAAGGATTTTTTGATATTCGTATTTTTAAGCATTTTAGGGGGGTTTAAAGTTTGAGTTGGTTAGAGAAGGCAAGCCTAGGCAGCCTGCGTTGCTAGGACGATAAAGAACAGCTGTTACCTTACATTATCTATCTCATAGTTTTATTTCTAATTGAGGTTAATTTCAACTATGATGGCAGACCTTGAATTACTAGAAATTAACTGTCCTTCATAGAGTTTTAATTGCGTTTATTTTCTGCCTGTCCCCGTCAAATAAGCTTGCCATATTTTTGGAGAGTTAAACCGAGACACATTAATATGGGATGGGCATACCAGGGGGGAGTTGGGAATAAAAACAGTACAAATTATAAGCAAAATTGCGAGTTTTAAGCCTAGCAACTAACGGGAAGGGGGAATCCTAAACTGTTAGTCTACCCAAACCTTAAAAGTAAGAACGGAACTTTTTTTGCTACTTGATTTTCTTAAAACAATCTCTCAGCCAAATAGTAGTGTCTGGCAGCTGGCAGCGCTGTGCAGGTAGTTCCAGCGTTTTACAGTTAGATTACTTCTCATATCTTTGACACTGTGAGCAGTAGTAAAAATGTTGATTGTAGAAAAGTAACCGATTTAAAAAAGATTCTTATAAACATGAATTCATTACTTTTTACATCTTACAGCCTTTTCCGGGACTTTGATAAAACTGGGCGGGACACCGAAACAATTGCAAAATACCGGGACAGTCCCGGTCAAACCGTGATGCATACATCACGGTTATATCCTTAGGTTTTCCAGGCGAGGTAATAATTACTTATAAACTGATGACTAACTTATTGTATGACGGGAACCGTGCTGTAATAAACTGCACAAAATTAAGTAGGATTGTTAATTTTGATGATACATCATTTAACGCAATAAAATAACTACTTATCTGCCGTGACGAAGCACGGGTATTCAGCTAGTTATTTATAAATGGAAGAAATGTTTTTAATAAATAAATTTAATCAATCCAAATCAGGGCTCCTATAGCATCTTTACACGTTTCCTTACTGATGATGATCAAGAAGTTAATTTCCACAATGCACTCAATAGCAATAATAAATATAAACTTATAGGAATACCTAGATATATTAAGGAAATTCTAAAGTGTCGATCATTTATTTTAAATAAATAGAAGTTAATTATTATTTTTATTCTTTGTTTTTTTTTGTTAATAATTTAATTTTTTGTTAATTTAAATTTGATTTATGTTTTAATTTTATGACTTTATTTCTAATGGAGGATATTTAATTATATATTATTAGTTATATTATTTACTTGTCATATAGAGATATTGTTATTTTGCAACTCATTATAGTGTGTTAATATTAGTGAAATAGTGTAAAAATATGCTATAACAGTTAAACAGTTATAACAGTTAAAATTTAAAATTATTAACAATAGGACTAACTAAATAAATATATAAGCCAAACTCCCTTACTAAGGGGAAATCCTGTATAGCAAGAAATAAAATAATAAAAAAAAATTCACGCTATGATGCCGCAATACCTGATAGAGACTGCGGAGTCGCTAAAAACTTAAAATGACTTATATCCAGGCTTTCACCTACCTCTGAAATCTATAGTCCTAGAAAATATCTGGATATTGAAAAAAATTGGATATTTAGGGATAATATGTTCTCATGTCTATTTCTATAACTATATATGCAAAAATTGGATATTTAGGGATAATATGTTCTCATGTCTATTTCTATAACTATATATGCAAAAATTGGATATTTAGGGATAATATGTTCTCATGTCTATTTCTATAACTATATATGCAAAAATTGGATATTTAGGGATAATATGTTCTCATGTCTATTTCTATAACTATATATGCAAAAATTGGATATTTAGGGATAATATGTTCTCATGTCTATTTCTATAACTATATATGCAAAAATTGTGAAAAACGAATGAATCATTTAAAAATGTTTCCTTTCAAAATAATTCTCTAAATTTTAGCCGACTAGTTGTGGATTTAACGCTGAGCTATGAGGAACACTATATTTTCAGGAGTAGGGCTTTTCTCGGTTACATTAGACCCACTTATATTCTGCTTTATCATAAATTAACTTATCTAAATGACTGACAATTTATTCTAATTTATTTCTACATTTAATTTATATATCCACTATGATATTCTAATTAAAAATAATAGTGGTACTCTCGTTGTCTCGCATTTTTGGGCATTAATATTGTAACTAGTTTGCCTGAGGTTAATTTTTATTATTTTTATTTTGTTCATCAGAATGTTTTATTTATAATATAATTATTTTCAGCTATTAGTAGTTATTTCTTTCCAAGTGGATCATGTGGATTATTTATAGGGAATAGTTAATTAAATAATTTACTTAGGAGGTGTTTTTGGCCTCTGCAGGCGATTAATTTAAAAAAAAAAAAAAAAAAAAAAAAACCTAATAAAAACAGCTAGTCTCCCCATGGTCTGGTAGTTAACGCCTTGGATTCTAATAAGGGTATGTCGGTTTTGTGTAGCGTCTCCAGGATGTTGAGTTTTTGAATATACTGGCCCGCTGTGAGAATTTCCTGATCCATTATAGATGGGTAGTGACCTCTGCATGGCCTAAATGCGCTGTAAAAAAATTAATAAATAAAAATATCATTAAAAAAAAGATGTACATTACTTATTTTACTTCAACAACTAAATGTTAGATTAAAATATTTACAAAAATATTTTTTAATATACCAGTGTATCATTATTATATTTGATTGCATCCTGCAAAATAATTCATTCCTTTATTAAAATCTACTATTTCCGTTTACTTACAGTACACTACACTTCTTTAAGAAAGGTAATAGTTTACTTACGGTCAACATTATATAAAAAAAAAAAAAAGTAACAGTCCCGTAACAGGCCACGAGGGCCCTGAGGGGCAGATACTATAGAGGTATCTGATTCATGACCATACGGCACACTAGGGAGATAGTGTGGTCAGTACTACGCTCCGGCCGCCTGATTTTCCCCTTGGCTGCTTCGACTGCTAGAGTCATTAGCACCAAAGGTACCCATTGATAAATTTATTAAAGGCTGGGTTGGCCTAGGGACGGTCAGGCAGGCCGAATTCAACTCATGAACGAAGACACTAGAAGAAAAAATCTTTAGTGCTTGCTCGGGATTTGAACTCAGGTCCTCCAACTTATTAGTCCAGTGCTCTACCACTCAGCTAACCTCGCCCACACGGTCAAAATTATATGTCTTTTAAATTAAATGGCCAATTGTGTTAACTTTTGTACGTTAAATCAAATTAAAAAAATCTGAAAATAAGTTAAATCATATTGCATTGAAAGCCGTATCTATTTGAAAATAAATCAGTCCTATAACAAGACACGAGGGCCCAGAGGGGCAGATACGTTAGTGATATAGGATTCTTGGCCTTACGGCACACTAAGGAGATAGTTTGGTTAGTAATAAGCACCGGCCACCAGATTATCCCCTTTCCAGGTACCCAATAATATATTAGGTAATTAAAGGGTGGTGCGATCAGGGAGGTCGAGCCCAACCCTCTACCTTCTAGAAGATAACCTTTTCAACTCTGATCCTTAAATGTCGTATCCATTTTAAAAACATTTTAATATGAGGCTAAAAAAATAATACTAAATAAAACAACGAATATTTTCAGTGATATTATGCAGACAAATTATTTTTTATGAGTAAGTAATGTAAAGCTAGACAGAGTTGGAGGGGAATGGGTTGGAGTGGCGAACCTCCCTACGAGGGTGTGGCTCTTCCATCAATCCAGGCTATGCTCCTAGCCTCGCCATCTTTATTCCCAAACCCCAGCCTGTCAACACTCACTTATCTATACAGTACCACTTCTTATCATTTATTCTTATCAATAATATCACAGTGTAATGATAATGGATTGTAAAGTCATGCAGAAACTGTGTTATTATAGAGCGTTCCCATTCACATCCGTGGTATCATTTGGAGATCTTAGAATACATACAGTTAATATTTCGTTTATATATTTTGTGTAAAATATAAAAAATTGTAAAAAAAAAATAAAAAATATGGAATGTCAATAACAAGATAACTGATATTTTAGGATAATAAGTGGAAATTACCCATTCAGCCATTCTCAACATCGCTCCAGAACAACACTATGCCAAATATATTTCTCATTTACTTGCATTGTTTTATTAAAATATTTTTTTCATTATTACTTTACTGTTAAAATACTTCTTTAGAGGTAGGTAATGGTGATGCAAATAGGAGTGAGGTTATAAAGACATGTGCACATCTTTATTACATTATTTGCTTAGATCAATAGTAAAAGGCGTAATATGTACAATTAAGTAACCCTCAAATATATAATAACCATCTAATAAAATCATAATTTGCTCTGACTTACTAACTACTATACTACTATATATAAACAAATAATGAAAGGTGAGACTACTTGAACATATCCAAGTCACTATTAGTTACTGCACCTAGGTATGGACACACTGATAGTTTATCTAGAACAAAAATATATTCGGAGAACTAAACAAAAAAAGAGCATGTAAAGCGTCGTAGTCTTCCGTAGGTACTAGCTCATCTCTCTAGACCCGAGCCTTCTCAGATCAAGTACCCTCTTGTTTACCAAATAGGTAGGTGCAGTTATTATTTTATGACGGACCGCCACTACAGTGCCATAGACGCCAAAACAACCCTTTAAAGACTGAGTCCTAGAGGAAGAATAAGTTTTTGCGAAGTCCGAAACAGCCGCTTTCAAATTTGAAGCGCCAACTTCACCGATTGCACATTCCATAAGAAGCTTTTCTTATTTTTCATGAACATTTAATACGTTTTCGAATAGATATATCCTTGAAAATATATTTATTAGATTTTTCACGTCCAACTAATTATAGAACATGTAGTACCTGTAATCCTAATGACTCGAAATGTGTGTATATATATATGTTTTTCTCCAAGGAAATGGTATAATTTGTCTCCATAGTACACCCAAAAAAAATGGGAATGTAATTTTTTTTAGGGACAGCCATTATCAAATCGTTGATTATTTTACACCTTCTTTCATTTGTTGTATTTAGGGCACTTGCTGTTTTTCTCCATTGTTTCTGTTACTGTCCTATCCTTTCATTTGTCTTATGAAATTTTAGTCTGGTATCTTTAGGGATCTCTCTTTGGAATAAATGAAGTATTTACGAATTATCTGGACGAATAATTACGCACATTGTAATAGAACTGAGAACAATTTATTATACCGGGGCATTCATCACGTACAATAATTACTCATTTTATCATTCTAAACAAATACTGAGATATGAATATTTCATTCATTAATTTCACACATTTTCTCCCTTGAATTTATTTTACTTTTACAATATTATTAAATATTAACACTCGTAATTTTTATTCGGCGTGCTGATATCTTAAGCACATTTCACTTTAGCGTTGTGTATCTCATTATTTTGTAAGCTGCTTAAGCACAACTATTTAGGAGATTGTATTGTATCCTCTTTAAAATAATCCAGAACAGCCATTACGTCTTAACTTCCTTATACAAATACTTATAGAAATTCATTATTTTAATAGTCATTCTCAGATTAGTTTTTAATATTTAGTAAATTTATCAATAATAATGTCTAAAATAAATGCATATCTCTGATTTATTTTTATTTTGTTGCAGGTAAAAATATTTAAGTGAACAAGGACATTCAGCTTCATTTAAAATGATTGCTGTTCCTAACTTTTGTTTAAACGTAAGTATTAATACATAGCTAAATTTATCAATTTTATAGCTTATGTTAAGAAAGAAAAACGTATCGACAAAATAACATTGAAAATACTACTTTATTCTCGACTGTAAGCCGTTAACTGAATTTCAAAATCTTTAACTATTACATATGTGTGACAGTTGACTATCTGAACCGACACACATCACTAACATTGAAACTACTGGACACACACTGGACTGATACTACTGGATATATTACCCCAAAGAAATTCTGAATATTTATAATTAACTTGGAAATGTTTTATCGCCTACGTTTCGGAATCATTAATAAATAAATAAATTACATATTAACTACCAAATTTTAATTAAGATATACGTCAATTATTATTTCATTTTTTTTTTTTTTTTGAGCAGAACATTTTCCAAAATAATTCTATGCTTTTAAAACCAATGGGCTATGGTTAGTTCACTTAATTTTTGACTATACATCAAATACCTACCTAATTCAACTTTAACTTAAATATTATTTAACCTAACTTTTAAATATCCACAAATATAATTGTGAAATATGTATCCTCGTGACTGAGTTTGGAGAATCAGTGAAGTTAGAAATAGAAGTTGGACGTATGGAGGTGATGACTTCCAAGAAAGCGTTTAAATCTGATACTTATTGCAGGATATTAAAGTCAGACAGGAATTGTAGCTTATGTAAACGCCAAACAATTTATGTCTGTGATATACATTTCTAACACGAGCAATAAGAGTGCGTTTAAATCTGACTCTTCTCCCAGGAAATATACCACAGGTATCGGATATAATAATTATGATAATTATTAATTATGAAGACAATGAGACTTCTTGGACTTCCGTAATTATCGACGAATTTTAGTTGAAATAGACTTATTTAAGTGAAATTGACTTATAATGTCTCGGGACCATAGATTCTGTTACTTTATTTAGGCTTCAATTTACTTTTGAATTTCGGTACATCAAAAGTTTACTGTATTTGAAAGAAAGTATATTTCCTAATAACTAATGAGATGGTATTTAATTTAACGTCTTGGGTTAATTTTGACGCCTTCATCAGGGCTATTGTCTAGTGGATATAACTAACAAAGTAGTCCTTAATTCTTGTTGTTCGCCATGATCGCTTTCAGCTATGTAATAGCTATTAGGCTGGGATTCATCAAGCATCAAAACATCCGTCACGAAGGACTTGCATAACAAAGCACATGCCTCAGAAGATGGGTTGTGTTCCCTCTTGAATTTTTTTTTAGATATGACACATAAATAGTTTTGCTCTTTTATATGTGTAATGAACAGCTGAATAAAGGAGAAGACGGATACAGCGTCCTTGTTAGCGCTCCTAGTGGTAGAATCAACAACCAAAGCCCTAGCAGTTATGGCGGCTTGAATCTATTTGAACATAATACAGATTAAACTCCAACTTCTAAGGAACAGATTTTCCTAATGGACACATCTTTCTCTTTTGATACCCACAACGCATATCTTTGTCACAATATACGACAAAGGACGGCTTGTACAAGCAAATTAGTAATTTGGGTCTGGACTAAACCCCTCCTTCTAATTAACAGATTTAGTTTATTTTTACAACGCATTTCTCTCTTTAGATTACCAGAACGAATACTGAGTTTCGTTGCAACACATCAGAAATTAAGGCTTGTATGAACGAGTACTTAGTGTACTTAGTACTTAGTGATTGAATAAGTACTTTGAGTACGTTGAAAACCCCCCTTTGCCGATTTTTGCGTTTAACGAACTTGTTCAATCGTTTGATAAAAGTATGCTATATGCCATGAATCGTGGCGAAGAATCAAAAACTGTGGTGGGTATCGTGTTAACAGACATTCAAAAATTCTGTCATGAGTTCAACCTCAGTAGCTACTTTCCTTCAGAAAGAAAAAGGGATGACGTTTTCGTGATCATTACCATACTAAAATAGTTCAGAAAACTATCCTTTATTCAGAGGGTGGTTCGACGGCACCGTTCTGCCTGAATTTGCTAAATATGTTTTTTTTTTTTTTTTTTTATTACAAAATTATAGTTTTATTTTGTCACTATGTACGACCAACGACTACCTCCATCTTGCAGTGAATAAAATGATTATGATCCTAGCAATATCATCGAACTCCATATCCCGGACAAAAAACTCCCTTTTACCATTTCCGCCGAACATAAAAGTAGCAATATTCGAGCGTAGACAAGAAGTGGGTAGAAGCAGGTGGTGTTGGTTCTTATCGCTGTCCTGTTGGATATTAATGTAGTCCTGAGGTCGGGCAAAACATCCAGCTGTTCGCTGCAAAAACTAACCTCCCCGTCCCTGGAACCTCAGCCTAAGTGAAAAATGATGAGCATTTACCAAGCCTATCGAAAATATCTAACCGAAATTCTCTCCTTGTAAGCTAACTCTATGCATTTATATTATGCTAATTTATTTTCTGCTTTTAAGACAAGTGCATTATCTCTTAGGCCATTAGAACTAACCTTTTAATGATTACATATGGGAATAAAAACCCCAAAGAATAAATTATTACTATACTTTCATTCTCCTATAAGTTTTCCTTTGTAAAACAATTAAAAGGATATTTTAAAATACAATGTTACTTCATTAATAAATCCTGAACGACTTTTTTAAATAATCGTCATATACTCGATATTAAACAGCTGGTCTACACTGTAGACTCTACGGTCGCCATGATTGTTCTTGTCAATCTGGACGTGGCCATACCTGCAGAAGGTCCACTCTCTAGGTTTAAGGATGTAATTTGTATTTTAACTACTTTTAAAGAGGCGTCAAAGAGACATGAATTATAAAGACTAAAGTAAATGTTTATTGTTATTAATGAATGGTTTATAGTTAATGACGTAAAGCACATAATAATAATGAATCAATAAGAATTTTTGTTTATAGGTGGATATTCTAACTTCTAGGCAGGTATTATCTTTCCACCTAAATGATCTCCTATTTTTTTTATTTTTTATTTATTTATTTTTTTATTTATTTTTTTTGTATGCTTAACGGCGTATCACTAATTCGGTTATTAATTTGGATATTTTCTATAGGTTGCAATCTGCTTATCATGCCAACACCCGAGGTGGTCACCCATTCAGTTACTGGCCAAGCCCTACGTTGCTTCGATGATGGACGGGAACCGGTGCATTTAACATGGCTTTGGCCGTTGGTGTCAGCTGATTACTAATAAAATAGTAGATTATTTCCGGGTAGATCATTTATTTCCTTGAAAAGTACAAATTATCACGTCAAACATAAATAATGAAGTAATCTATATATATAAAAATCACGTGTCTGTTTATTTGTTTGTTTGTTCCTTATAAAAATCCCCACCGTTTGACCGATTTTGACCAAACTAGTAATAATGGTAGGTCTTGATACAGGAAATTTCGTAGGCTAAGTCAAAAATTTCTACGAGCTGTCTGTCTTTATGTTTGTTCCTTATTCAAATCCAAACCCTTCTTCCAACTTTGACCAAACCTGGCACACAGGTAGGTCGTGATACGGGGAGTGTCATAGGCTGGCTCAAAAACGTCTACCAGCTGTCTGTCAGTATGTTTGTTCCTTATTCAAATCCACACCGTTTGACCGATTTTGACCAAACGTGGCACACAGGTAGATCTTGACACGGGTAGAGTCATAGGCTAGGTTAAAATCGTCTATGACTCACAGTTCGGAGATCACGAGTTCGAAACAATGAACTCAAATTGTTACAGATTCTAATATTAATTATTTAGTTTCTAATTTATTTTTGCTTTTATAGATGCAGAAAGTAGGTGTAGCGTAGGACGCCGGGTAACAGCTAGTATTTTATAAATCAGTTATTAGTGATGAAAAGATAAATAAAAAAAATGAATGAATATTAAATAAAAATAAATAAAATAAGTTTATTATTTTAATAACAACAATAATCGTTCTAATTCTAATTAATGACTTATCGTAAAATATTTCTTGGAAATGAAATAAATCAAACGACCAGTAATTCTAAATTTCGGCTGTAGGCTGGGCTATTTGCATTATTTATTTTGTTTCTTCTTTGTCTGTAGGTTTGCCAATGTAATAGCAATATGTGGGATCCTATATAATCACAGATAACTTCGGTTTTATGGCGCTATTTAAATTGTTTATAAATGTTTAGTAGTTACTGAACTGCGAAAATTCTAGTCATTTAGAAATAGAGATTTCTGAAATAAATTAAACTACGGCGTGAGTGTAGTTTGTACTGCTGTCCTGCTGTCAGTTTCGTTCAACTTACTTTTTAATTGGTTGTTTTTTGTTTTTTTTTAATTGTATTTTACTGTAAAATGAGTATTCTAATAAAACAAGGTAAGAAACGCATTTGCAATTTTCCACTTACAATCAAAACAAACTAATAACTATTTCTATTCGTTTACAAATGGGGGCGAGGTTAGATCAGTGGTAGAGCAGTGGACTAATATGCTGGAGGACCTGAGTTCAAATGCCGAGCAAACACTAACCATATTTTTCTTCTAGTGTCTTCGTTCATGGGTTGGATTCGGCCTCCCTGACCGTGCCTAGGCCAACCCAACATTTAATTAATTTATCAATGGGTACCTTGTGTGCTAATGACTCTAGCAGTCGTAGCGGCCGGAGCATAGTACTGAACACACTATATCTCTAGTGAGCCGTAAAGTCATGAGTGAGATACCTCTATAGTATCTGCCCCTCAGGGCCCTTTTTTTTCTTCCGTTTAAAAACATCACTAGGCGCAGTTCCTGCAAGTTAGATTTTTTTTTTTGTGGAGTAACTGAATGTTTAAACGAATTTATTTAAACGGATCTAGAAATCTGAAACATGTAAAGAACAAACCGAGATGCTTCGGGTTTGACAATAAGAATCGCAGTCAATACCAATTAATTTCTTTGTTTGAATTCTTCAATATCGTTCGGGGTAGTCGAGCTTCAGCCAATTTCTTTTCCGCTTTCTTCTTCCTCTTCTTTCTTATTCGCTGTCATTTATATTTCAAAAGAAGATTTGATTACGTTTGTACAATGGCAATAATGGAATCAAGAGAAGAAATCATTTCTGGCTTCTTCGGCGGGTTTTCCTCCTTTTTAAGGAAAAGAGAAGGGAATATTCCATTTCCTCGCTGGGAAATTCTGAGGCAGCAATTAATAAGTTATAAATGAAGCTGAGGTTCCTTTTCAGCGGAGAAAATATTTAATAAAGGGGGGGGGGTGAGTCATAAGAATTCATGTTTCACCTGGCTTGGGATCTGATACAAATGTCTTTCATTAATACAAAAATATAGGAATGAATTCAATCTTCTTTGTAAGATTTGGGTTTCTGTGGAACAATAGATCCATAGATAGATAGAAGGTAGATATCTTACTACCTTAATACTTTTTTTCACTTGATTATTCTTATTACAGAAAATTATATAACTTGACCAGTTTGGGGTCTTTCTGGGACATCTATATACATACATTGAAAGGAAAACAGGTTGGTACAAAAGTTATTTATTTATTTTTTTAGTTTGTGCATAGTTGCCAAATTATTTTCAGCTTTTGGGGGGGAGAAAAATCAAGGCAACAAACCTTAGTTTGTGATATTGTTCCAGTTAAATTATCGATTTATTCGGAAAAGAAATCAGAGCTATTCCTTCACAATTTTCTGAAAGTTTTCAACTTTCTATAATTAAAAATTTAGTGTCTACGAAATTAGAATTATTTTCTTAATCCAATATCAATAAATTCTGTGGTCGACAGTAGTATATAACAAAAATTGACCAAAAGATGTGATTTTATTTTTATTTTTGTGCCAAAGATACTAGGTTCGATTCTCACTAATAATTGGCAAACTAGTAACATTTTATCCAGACTTTAAAGATGTATGTATTAAATAAATAGAATTATCAGCATAAAATATATTTATAAAAGTAGTAAAATAGACAAAATAAGTAGGCAATAATACGTACATAAGTAATATATGAGATATGAAATACTAAATTCCGAATACATGTTATAATATGATAACAATTCTAAAAACAAAATAGTGGGTGCACAAAAAGGTCCCTCGGTTTTCATAGTTGCTGAAACAATATTGTAAAATTAAATCTGTAAGATAAAATTACGGCAAGCAGATATACTAAGCATTTGCAACAGCGGATTATTATTTCTATTTTTGCAAAAAATATATACTTAAGTCTTGAAACATTGTGTGTATTCTTTCTAAATTAAAAAAGCTTTGTCAACTTTCCGTTTCAACTTAATATAAGAAGCCATTTCTCTTTCTCCGCTAAAAACTTTCTTAAGCCTTAACTCCATACTTCGGATTAAGAGCAAATTGTTCACAACAATCATCAGTGTCCTCTACGACTTGTCCACAGCAATTTCCTTGCCCACGATGGACTTCAATCTCTTCAATGGAGTTGGATGTTATATTACTAGATATTTCATCCATATCAGGTACTAAAATGTCTCTTTGATGGCGATTTCCACAGCACGGGCTGCTATTGATATTGCCACAGCAATCATTAATTTCTCCAACTATCTGTCCACAGCATTCTCTTCTCTGACGAACCTTATCAGTTCCCTCAGTGGAGTTGGATGTTATATTACTAGATATTTCATCCATATCAGGTACTACAATGTCTCTTTGATGGCGATTTCCACAGCACGGGCTGCTATTGATACGTCCACAGCAATCATTAATTTCTCCAACTACCTGTCCACAGCATTCTCTTCTCTGACGAACCTTATCAGTTCCCTCAGTGGAGTTGGATGTTATATTACTAGATATTTCATCCATTTCAGGTACTATAATGTCTCTTTGATGGCGATTTCCACAGCAAGGATATCCATTGATATGTCCACAGCAGTCATTAATTTCTCCAACTACCTGTCCACAGCATTCTCTTTTTTGGCGACCATTATCAGTTCCCTCAGTGGAGTTAGATGTTATATTACTTGGTATGTCTTTGGTATCAGGTACTGCAACTTCCCTTTTTTTTCGGTTTCTACAGCACGGATTGCTATTGATGTGGCCACAGCAATCATTATTGTCTCCAACTACCTGTCCACAGCAGTGTCTTCTCAGACGATCCTTCTCAGTTCCGTTGCTGTTGTTGGATGTTATGTTTCTAACCATTCCCTCCATATCAGGTACAACAACAAATCCTTGATTGCGATTTTCGCTGCGTGGTTTGCAATTGATATGTCTACAGCAATGGTTTATATCTCCAACTACCTGTCCAGCACATTCTCTTCTTCGACGGTTCTTATCACTGGAGTTGGATGTTATGTTACTAGACAGTTCCTCTAAAATAGACGTGGCCTCCTTTTGATGAGGTTTTCCACAGAATTTATGGGAACATTCTTTTATTTGCCCACAGCAATCTTGAATACCTCCCACTAACTGTCCAGTTTCTCTTTTCGCAAGATGCCCATTATGTTCTTGTTCGTTTTCATTATTGTCTTGAAATGTATATCCTATGACAGCTAGGAAGTCTTCTATTATCATCTCCATTGGACCGGATAGAAAGGCTGCATTTTCTGTGATATTTTTCTCCAATGTGCCGGTTTTGTTTAGGTCACTCCTTGTCACATTCATTTCGATAGTAGTCCCCATTGGTACGTCAGCTGTAGCGCTCTGGTTGACGACATCAATTGGGGATCCATCGACTGTGCCGATGAGAATTAGTGCAAGGATCAACCACAGCTTCATCCTGAAAATAGTGCGAAACGTATAATAATATTATAATTGTAAAACCCAACAAAAATGTTCTACTTCAGTTATTATTTTATTAGTTATTTATATTTCTTATAGAGCTCAAGAATGTAGCGATTCGCTCTTTTCAATTGGCGGAGGAAGAAACCACAACAAACAGTTGTAGGAAATTATTATTTAAAAATTAATGATATTTTTAAGTTTGAAAGTTATTCCAAAATTGAGAATAGATATTCTTCGATATATATACATTTTAGGTTTAAAATACAGTGTGTGTTTTTCACGTTAAGTCATACTTGGTTATGAATTTCAGGATGTGTGTGTCCTAAATTAAATTGTAAATGTTTGTTTATTTGAGGTGGGTGAATAGTCAGTGATTAGAAAGTGACTTTAATATTTTTATATAAATTAATTATACTTTTTGAATTAAGCAAAAAGACCATTATCTATTCTCTGACCATTATTTTAATTTTCTTTTTTTAAAGAAATTTGGGCTATAGCACTAAACATTAAATTACCACAAATTTAACATTAATCAAACAAGCTAAAAATGATTAACAGATAATAACAAACATCGGTGCCAATATAATAATGGCCTAAATGTTGATGCACCGTAAAAAAAAAAAAATAAATCATATTTTTTTTTAATTATTACTTAAATCAAGTTTTTAATAGTGGAAAATTATCAAAAAATAATGGAAATGGAAATTAATTTGTTGCAGTTAGATGAATAGAAGTTAGATTTTTTTAAATAATTATAAAAATGGAAAAAGTGAATCTTCCTAAACAAAACCTAAGCAATTAAATAAAATATATAACTCGATGCTGCAACATTTATTTTATAGACAAATGACTAATTTGTGACTAATGATCAAATATCGTTCAGCATGATAAAATGGAATTGGTTTTGTTAATCATATTAACTAGACTTTGAGGTATATGCAATGAGAAACCCACGTCAATTGACTCATTGTCTATAAATATTAACAAAATTCAAATTTAAAAGTTATGAATTGGAGATCATATTTTATTTATTTCAATTTTAAATTTATAAAATTTAATAAAAATAAATAATTAATATAAATCTTACCTTTTAACAGGTATCACAAACACCGATTGAAGTACAAAGAGGTATTGAAGTGCAAACACTATTGAACTTGAAGACAACCAAACTACAAGTGATAATTCTAACTTTTGTTGGTGCATATATACCCTGGAGCCATCTTATCTGTTGTCTATCATACCATGACAATACGAATTCGTCAAATCATAAAATGTCTCACCTTACATTACATGCCTAGGCCATAAGCACATACAATCTGAGTCATAATCCCCATAGTAAGCAGTTTTCTTTCCTTATCAAACAGGGGTATCGGAATTTCTAAAAGATAGTTTTACAAGAAAACTATAAAAATGCCTCTATCACTGAGATAAAATTAAATACATATAAAAGTCATTGTATTTCTGATACTTCCTTCGTGAAAGCGATAGTTGCCTGAAGCGATTACACAACTCACCAGATAAATCTTTCTCAAGCAATTCAAGAATTTTGTCTATATCCTACCCATGTTAAATAAAAGAATAGCTTTTATTCCTTGGAAATTATTCCTATAGTCCGTTCAGTTGGATGGAATAATTCAAACCGACATGGGCAAAATACTGATGAAAATATTCCCAAATGTTCTACAATTTGCATATCCATTACAATAAATAACACGTTTATTTAAACACTATCTCCCTTGCCTGACCTCTAAAATGCTTCCCTAGTCTTTAACGAAACATAATCAGTTGTTATAATTTTTCACATATCGTGGGGTTCCTTCAAACGGAAGTTTGCAAATGGTGGAACCGTCGGGAATATATCCCTCTGTCTATCTGAACAGGCTATAGTCTATTGAAGAAGCCAATTCGAACAAGAAATAAGTGAATCCCCTTTGAAATGGTGGAACCGTCGGGAATATATCCCTCAAATGTTTCGCGCGAACTGTCTATATGAACAGGCTATAGTCTATTGAAGAAACCAATTCGAAGCAGAAATAAGTGAATCCCCTTTGAAATGGTGGAACCGTCGGGAATATATCCCTCAAAAGTTACGCGCGAACTGTCTATCTGAACAGGCTATAGTCTATTGAAGAAGCCAATTCGAAGCAGAAATAAGTGAATCCCCTTTGAAATGGTGGAACCGTCGGGAATATATCCCTCAAAAGTTTCGCGCGAACTGTCTATCTGAACAGGCTATAGTCTATTGAAGAAGCCAATTCAAAGCAGAAATATGTGAATCCCCCTTGAAATGGTGGAACCGTCGGGAATATATCCCTCAAATGTTACGCGCGAACTGTCTATCTGAACAGGCTATAGTCTATTGAAGAAGCCAATTCGAAGCAGAAATAAGTGAATCCCCTTTGAAATAAATTCTTATCACCTAAGCTCTTTCTTATAAATAGCTCAGTGACAAGAATTTACTTTTCTGTAAGGGAATCAGTTGTACAGCAAGACCACAGAATAGAATTCTATAAATGTTCATCGCTGTGGATGCGTATTTAAAACAAGTGAAAATATAAAAAAACATCAAATAATTCAAAGGTCTATCATTTTACATCTCTATTTTCGTTGGCAAACTCATTTTTTGGTAAAATAAATTTAAAATAAAAATAATCAAATAAAAACCAAAGGAAACAGCTTTTACAAAAACGAAATCTACATTTTAGAAATTCTAGGCACTCATTTCCAATTATTTAAATTTTAACGTCCATTATCATTTCCAATTAAAAAAACTCTCCATTTAGCGCGTTTTCTCCCTCCCTCTATAGGGAGGAACACTGCTTATAAGGTTGACCTCATGATACAATCCGGAAGTCCCGACTAGAACATTTCACGTTTCAGAACCCCTAGATAACAAAAATAACTGTAGTTCAAATATATATATATATATATATATATATATATATATATATATATATATATATATATATATATATATATATATATATTCTATCCACATGCTCAAAAATAGTTCGATTTTCATAGAATTTGAACAAAAATACTTTTTCCTAATTTAAAAGGCCGAATTCGTTAACCTGCAGAATCCGCCTACCGAAACGATGTTTTATTTTGTGAGAAATTCGACAGAAAAAATCTCCATTCGAAAGTCTACTAATTTTTTTACTAAAAATGTTCTGATGTAATTTCCGATTACAAAACGAGAATTCTGGCGATTTCAATCAGAGAAATATGTGCTTGAAACTTCGAAATTGTTACTTTTCTTCTTTTGATCAAGTTTTTTTCATTGTTTACATAATGTTGAAATTGGTTGTTGTCTTTAATTCTATATAATAGTAAAATTATTATTTTAGTGAAACAAGGAATGAAAATGTAAAACAGTGTTTCGCGATCGTTGTGTCAGAGGACAGGGTAAAATCCGCTTAAAATACTATCAGTTTCCTGTTGTGGCGTTTTAAATCTTCCTCCTTTTTGAGATTTTATTTTATATTCTTCACGAAAGATAAAAACCTAGTAATAACTCCTTCTATTCCTTTACTAATGGCAGTAGAGGTATGAACAGCGCTAAGATGATGCAGCTTCTGCGAGTCGGAATTTCGTTTTTGGAACAAATCCATAATGTCCAAGTAAAAATATAAATTCCTAGAAACTATCTTGCAAATAAAACTCTAATTAAAATAAAAAAGATTATAGAAAAGGATAATTGTTCTTTGTACTCAGAAGAACCCCCCCCCTCCCCTCCCACGGGTTTTCCATAGTCTAGCCGTAGTTATGTCGGATGTAGGCCAAGTAGTCTGTAGGGTTACAATTTTATAACATAGGGATATTTCTAGTTTCATTGCACGATACGGCTTCGCTCTAGGTCAAGACATTTTATGAGGATACTTCATATGCGGAAAACTGAAATTTTATTGTAAACACCGGTTGTAAAACTATATTACCTTAATAAAATGACTTTCTGGAATTGATTCGTTCTAGACTGTTTCAGAGAATAAATATTGTGTATATATATATATATATATATATATATATATATATATATATATATATATATATATATACCCGCCGATGTATAATAATGAACCAGTAATTTTTACAGAAAAGAGAAGTCATTAAAATATGTTTTTGAACCCTGCGTTAATCAGATGGAATAGATAATTCCGAGGAGTTAGTTGGCTTTTTTTTTCTCTTTTTTCGCAGGAAGGAATTTTCTCAATGGGTCTTGAAATGAAAATAAATCCTTACTGCTGGCGGGAATCGAACCCCCATCTTCCGCAAGAGAATCCAAGCTATTAGCCTCCACATCTCGGGGAAATCCTATGAGGAATTAGTGAACACTAATCAATTCTTCATAGGTATAAGATAAGCGAAGCGCTAAGGCTCAAAATATGATTTGAAGTTACGGTGGAAGTAGACAGATCACGGCCTAAATCATGGATATTTTAATGATTTTATGTAATATTCTAGATTTTAAGGAGAAAACATTAATAACAATTTCTTAACGTACCAAAATAGAAATTAGGCCTCTTATTAAAACATGATTTAAAATCATGTATAATAGATCAGTCACGCCTTCTTGCCTGTAAACGTGACAGCTATTTGAAATGGCAAAAGCTTAACTAAAAATTTCGCATCCAAAAACTCTACTATTCAAACTAAAAAATGAATTTGGAGTGCCATAATGGAGTGTAGATTATTACTCATATAAAGATATTGAATTTGTAAAAAAACACCTCGACGGTATATATTGGGAGTTACAAAAAAGGCGATTCCGGAAAACCCCAATTGGGGGTTTATTGGATTTAAATAAACAGGGTTTTCAATATATCGAATGCTATTTCTTCTACCTGATCACGTTAGGGCTTTTTGATGAATTAAAAAAAAAATGAGTCCAGGACATTTTCCTCCCCCGTAGAAAGAGGGTATTTATGAAAATCTGTAAATTAGTACAGATATCGTTACTAATGCCCACATTGTTTAATATTATAAAAATTTGTCTCACTTATTGGATGAAGATAAACTTCTTTTTTAGCACTTTCCTCCGAAGGAAAGTAGCTATTGCGGTTGGACTCATGACGGAATTTTTGAAAAATTTCTTCAAATCTTTATCGATCCTACCTAGTAGACACCGAAAATGACCCCCGTAAAATGTATATATATCTATATATATATATATATATATATATATATATATATATATATATATATATATATGTCTGTTAACACGATAGCGGCCAGAGTTTTTGTTTTTTCGTCACGGAACTTGGTATATAGCATTCAATTAGCAAACGATTGAACGAGTTCGTTAACCACCAAAATCGGTCCACCGGAAGGGGGGTTTACCCCGAACCCAAAACACTAATTTGACTATGTCAGCAGTAATATTGGTTATATTTCATCTAAACTTGATATTCGTAGTGGTAATATAGAGAGAAAAGTGAGATATAAAAATGAACTAAATCGGTTCATTAGAAGGGGGGGTTTACTCCGGACCCACAATACCAATTCGCCACTACCAGCCGTGATTTTTGGTATATTTCGACGAAACTCGGTATTCGTAGTGGTAATCCACAGGTAAATATGTGTTGTAAAAATAAACTAAATCGGTTCATTAGGAGGGGGGGGGGGTTTACTCCGGACCCACAATACCAATTCGCCATTACCAGCCGTGATTTTTGTTACATTTCGACGAAACTCGGTATTCGTAGTGGTAATCTACAGGTAAATGTGTGTTGTAAAACTAAACTAAATCGGTTCATTAGAATGGGGGGGGGGGGTTTACTCCGGACCCAAATTCCTAATATACTCATACCGGTCGTAATTTCTGCTGTATTGTAACGAAACGTGGTATACGTCGTGGGTAACTCATGAGAAATAAGTGATGTAAAAATGAGCTGAATCGGTCATTCGGAAAGCGGGGGTTTAATTTGTAATACCATATATTTCAATAGAATAGCCCGCCAGACGTAAGTTCACAAAGCCGCCGCAAGGAGCGCTTTCTACCACTAGAGTGACTGTATCCTGTTCCTGCGTTATATCAAAAAACGATAATATGAGGTTTTTTGTATTTATTACGTAGTGTAATAGGTACCATGTGTAAACATAACTCTGGAAGCAAATTAATAATTGATCAGTTACTCATTACAAATTTAAAAGAGAAATATTCATGTTTTTATTTTATTTATGTAGGATATTTTAAGCAAATTGTTCTGGAAAGCAGTCTACACTACCAAAATTCTGAGGAAAGTGCTTAGTAATGCAGCTCCTGCGTGACGGACTTTTTTCAAATTACAACGTTTTATAAGTGGTTTTCTTTTCAAGTTTGATTTATAGTAGCAACCCTAGCTTTAGCCTGGTATTGATAATTAAAGATTATCTCACCCTTGACTGACCTCTCAAAGCCTTTCCTGATCCTAAACGATACATATTCAGTTTTTAATGTGTTTCTCGTAAAGTGCAGGTTCTTATTTATTTATTTATTTAGTTTTAGAGCTCGCAACGGGGCGATTTTCTCTATAAACAAGTAAGGTGCAAGCAAAATAAAAGAACTATAACATCAAAAATTAAAATTTCTAAAGAAACAATTAAAGAAATGAAAATATCAAAATGTATACTATATGAATAAAAAAAAAAAAATATAATAAAATCAATCATTAAAGGTCAACTATAAAAACAAGTAAGTAATAAATTAAATATATTATTCTTAATAAAATAAAAATGTCATCTTTTCGCTCTATTTTGTACAAATAAAATTTTAGTTTAACATATGTTAAAATATTCTGAGTTTTCTATATTTCTTCATACATTTTTGTTTGTTTTAAAAAGTCTAAAATACTGGATATGTGTGGGCTACCATCTGTCAAGAGTTTGACGGAAGCGGAGGTTTGGCGGAGCTTGTTTTAAATTATATTTTTTCCGCGGCAGAAAATCCCGCTGCACTAAAGTTTTAATGGAGCATTCCCGCAGATAACCGGAGGATTCGGCATCTCAGCAGATTAAGCCAAGTGTCGTTCTCCTAGCAATTTGTATCCTGCTACCTGCTCCAAGAGATCCACCAAAACCTGCCCAACATCTCGATACACTAGGATTTATCCGCAAGTACTGAACTTTTTACTAGATTTAAGGCAGCTTGCGATAACCCTAGGTTACCTTCTCGGTACAAGCAGTACCAGCGAGATCCAAGCTCCCGGCTACCAACTCTCCGCATGGAGATCTACACATCAGCCTAAGTGACGTCATTCCCTTCTACTGATCTCTTCTAATTTATGAACACTTTTTATTTATGAACAATTATTTATTTCATTTATTAATTGACAGTGTCATTTTATTTATTTATTGAAGTTTAATTTTATTATTTTATTTATTCAAGAGGAATATATTTATTATTTTATGAACAGGCCTATTATTTATTTATTCTTTGTTGGGACCTTCTGACCAATATACAGACAATTTAATTAACCCCAACAAGTTCATACATGTCACGTGGTATAATGATGTTTTCACGTTTCCTGCAGTCTGTTAGTAAGTGTTTTACAGTGAATGTCTTATTGCATTCTGTACATAGTCGTGTGTCTTGTTTTGTCATTAAGTGGGAGTGATTTAGTAGTGAATGTCCATTTTGCAGCTTCTGCCGCTATAGCTGGAATTCCATTGTTTTATGAATAGCTTTATCTCCCGAAGCTTGTTGTCGTTCAAAGATAACCATTCAGTCAGCCATTTATTGAGTATGTGTGTCCTTACAGCCTGTTTCATGTCGGGTACTGTAATCAGTAAAATGTCTTCAGTACATCATATTGTAGCTAGCTTTAATAGGAAGTCCAAATTAGTCGTTCTCAGTAAATTATACTGACCTGGTAGCCACAGCATAGTGACGCCAATGTTATTATTTTGTAATGAATTTATATGTTCAAGAATATCTGTGACTATTGGGTGAGTGTCCCTGAGAAAGAACAAAGAACTTAAACAGTCTGTGAAAAGGGCGATGTGTTTCTGTGAAGGTTACTAAAGGGCTTTGCAAATGACCAAATAGAAAGAGAAATTTTGTCCCTGTGCAATCTATGTGGCATGGGAACGCTGAACCTTCTTTAGAAAACTCAGTACGTTCCTGGAGAAGCTTCAAATTACTTTCCTGTTACCTTTTATAATAAGCCCCTAGAAAAAAAAAAAAAAAAAAAAAAAACTCAATATGAAAAAAAAAGTAAAAACTAATGATAGGATTAAGTAATTACTTCAAAGCTTTCTACTTAACTAATTAAGGGGCCGAGGGAAAATAAGGGGTTAGTTGGGGTACTCAACCACCTTAGGATTATTTAGCTCGGCTAATGAACTGTAATTAAAATGGTCACTTCACATCCCCTTTAATTTGTCTTTCTATTTTTTTATTTATTTTTTTTTTTTTTTTTTTTTTTTTTTTACGTCAGCTGGTAAATTAATGGTCTAAATTTTCTAATATCTCAATGCTAAGAATTCTTTCAATTCTTATTTTTTTAACGTAATATTGGCAAAAAGGGTGTGACCGAAGAGAGCTATTCGCACCGGTGGCGGCTCCAGGTGAATCAGCTATCACCATAACAAAAGATTGGACGAGTTCGTTGACCAGCCACATTCACCTCTGATACTTGAGAGTGAGAGTTATTACTCCGGACTAAAATTACAGCCACATTATTCAGGAATTCACTACCAGGAAAGTGCTGAGTTATGCAGGTGATACAACGGCCATTGCCACGTCGAGTGTGCCGGTTCCCATTTAACACCGAAGTTAAGCAACGTCGGAGGGCTGTTTCTGAATTTGGCTCTTGTCCTGGTGTCCCGCCCGGTTTTACCAACGTCCCGAAAACGGCTGTAAGATGTAAAAAGTAATGAATTTAAGTTTTTAAGAATCTTTTATGAATCGGTTACTTTTCTACAATAACCATAGTTGAATACCGCGCACAGTGTCAAAGAAGTGAGAAGTCTTCTAACTGCAATCTGTGAGCAAAAGTCAGATTTTCGAGAAAAAAAATCCCTATTAACCTCAACGGCGATAATGTCTGATTAATCAAATTTTAAAGTCCATTATAATTAACTAAGAATTTTAGGAGGGGCCAATGACTTTTGGCACGAAGTGTTAAGTGCTCACGTTATAAAAGCACATTTTCTATTTATCTGTTTTGAAATTCAGTTAGGTTAGGGCGCTTGCAAAATATGGTAAATCTGAAGGAGAGCGTCCTCAGCTACGATTTTCTTCAAAGTTTGCACTATAACGTATTTTGATGCACTAAATACGAATCCGTTGAAAAAAAAAAAAAAAAAAAAAAAAAAACCCGCTCTCAACTAGGAAAGAAGTTATTTTTAAAAAAAAGTTCACTGTTATGAAGGTTAGGGAAGAATGCCTTGGACGACTTTTGGGCATAGAATTCTTTTAATTTCTGCGAGTTGGATTGACTAGGGGTTTTGATGTTTTCTTGAGCGAGCGGAAACGCATAGCACGTATGCCCAAAAGCGACAGTTTACGACCAAGTCAGCTACCACAGGTGAGTCTAAATTTCAATTACACTTCGTCATTAAGGACTATTGCGCATGCGCGTGTTTACATATAAGCTGTTTACCCCGTATTTTATAACCTCCATAACACTGAACTTTAGTGCTTAATAACTGCTTTCCTAGTAGAGAGCGGTTTTTTTTTTTCAACGGATTCGTGTTTAGTACATCAAAATACGTTATAGTGCAAACTTTGAAGAAAATCGTAGCTGAGGACGCACTCCTTCAGTTTTATCCAAAATATCATTATTATTAAGTGTCCGAATTTCTTAGTGTTCGTAAGTTATTTCTTCTTCGTCATGAATGATGGATGTCCAAAGAGGAATATAGAATTTAATAAATTGCATTTTCATTAAAATGGATAAAGGAAAATAAAATTCCTCTTTATTTTCAGTAGCTTGCGAAATTATTATTATACTTTGGCTCGAGATGATCAAACGTCAAAGATAGCTCTCTTGTTGACACTTTTCCCTTTCTAGATAAAACGGTGCATTGTTTAAAGGAATAAAACATTGAATTCATTAAAAAAAATATATATTAAAACGGAGAGAACTTGAAATAGAAAGAGTTGGCTGTAGGAGAAAAGAAGAACTCAAAGATTTAAAAAAAAAAAAATAAGAAGTAAAAAGGTAAAGCAAATAGAAAAAAAGAGAAGAAAGTTTTATGAAATTCTTGAAGAAGAGTTACTTTGAGTAGCCCGGAGCTGCATAGTTAATACAAAGCTCCCTTCTTGGCCCTGGCCGACTAATCCGAGATTTTTTATGAATAAAAGATCGGTTATCCTCGGGACCCGACCACGTCCGACGATATTGTGTTCGGTCTCTGCTGGACCAGATCTTGAATTCAAAGTCCAATTCCACTATGTTTTTCTATGAATTCCCCTCATACGCTGTACTTGTGCGTGCGCAGTGTTCAAATGAATTCTATGCTTTGTACAACAAATGAAACGTTTTTTTTTTTGTTATCAAATTTTCACTTTAATAAATATACCTTGTCTATTTATTATTTTAAGCATCTCAAGGCGGAAATGACAAAAAAAAATATATTTATTAAAAGACCCAACAGACTTGTTTTAACGCTGACATTTCCGAAGAGATCATTGGGATCGGTGGTAAATGAAGAACTTCACTTTGAAACTTGCCGCTTAAAATGGTGGCTTCAAGAAAATTACTCTTGATTAATATTTGTTGTCGCATATTGAGGTGTCTGATGGCAATTGAATTGAACTAAAAAATTATTGAGCTTCGCAATATTAATTATTAATTAAATCAACAAAATTGAATTGAAAAATGAAACGTCACAAAATTATTAATTAGTATAATTAATACATTTTTATCAGCATAACTGAATATTTTCTCTTATATTTATTCTGGAAAAGTACTTCAAACTTTTTAGTTTTTTTTTTTTTTGTTTTTTTTTTAGTTTCAGAGCAATGAGATAGCTCTTTTGATCAATTTATAAAAAAATTGAAATCTATTAAAAAAGCATCGCGTTTAAATTTGAGTATAAAATCATTTGATAAACTTAAAAACATCATGTCGTGCCGTTATTAATAAGCAGGATGATAACATTTGGTAAATAAGCTTATATACCCGACGTATTGGTTTATTATTTTAACATCTTTACCAAATTTTGTTTTCATTATTTATTTATTTTAACATTAACGAAATTTAATTTTAGAAAATTATACACATTAACCTAAGTCTTTTAGGGGCAAGGATAGCTCAGTGTTAGAGCACTCGACTAATATGATATAGGATCTAAGTTCGAAACTCGGGGGCCGACTAAGGATTTTACCTTCTAGTCTCGTCGTTCGAGGGTTGGATTGGTGGCCTTAGACTCACCCAGCCTTTAATTAATTTATTACTGGGTACCAACAAAAAACAAAAAAAAACAAAACAGAACATATTACTACTCACACTTTCCCAATATCGCGCGGAATAGTCAAGAATCAGATACCTCTACAGTATGTGCCCCTCTCTCCCCTAGAGTCTGGACTGATTTTTATTTTTTTTTATTATTAATCTAAGAATTTTATTTGTTTATCTTCCCCCCTATACAAACTAACTGGAATGATTAAGGTCTCATTTAAATACTTGTATGAAAGGCAGTTGGAAAGGACATTAAAAATAAGGAAACAATTTTTTGTGAGTGTCACCTCAATACATTCCTTCCGGAAAGTACAAAAATAAATCATTTTTCTACCTTCAGCCTTGCATCATTCAACTTTCGACACCCCTGACAACGAGAAGAGACAGGCTTACCACAGCCACGAATGATGACAGAACCCCTGGCCTTAGAGGTTATTTACTCGAGCGTTGCTGGAGACTTTTCGGGCAACACAGTTTCTGCAAGATAAAGCATATTATTATATCGCCATTCTTCCTTTCAGGTAGCTGAAGTTATGAAACAAAAATCTGGCTATGAATGAAAGAAAATAACCTTAACAAAAAAAAAAAAAAATAAATAGATAAGTACATAAATCGTTTAGAGCCTTCTCCTAAAATTCAGGAACATAAATGTGCTTTAGATCCACCCGACAATTTTTTTTAACGTTTTTTTTTTTTCAGTATAGTCATCGCTAAAGCATATTTACGCTAAAAAATATATAAACTTAAAGAAACTTGATTATCTCAGCATGTTAACACCTAATGATTATTCTTGAATTAAATTCAAAAATAAAATTTTAATACGTCGGAACGAAACCATCGTATCACAAACTTTCGAAGCACGCCGTTAGCCAGACTGAAGTAATTAATTCTGTAGAAATTATATTCTAATACTGAAGTCTAAAAAAATTATTAGGCATTGAAATAATCACGTTCCAGTTTTCTTAAATCTAATTTCTTGATTTTTATCAACTATAATTACAATATTAGCGCTTTGAGTTAGTTACCAGCAGATTTCGCCTACGAGGGCACTGTTTTTTCGACAATATACGAGCGAAAAAAATCTTTGCGCTAACAGGACTCTAAGTATACTTTTTATAGGAGACTTAACGTGGCGAAAGTTTGGTTATAGTTCTTCTGGGTGACATCCACTTAGGATTGGCTACTGTCAGATTTCTGAGCGATGTGGACTTTATGATCTATCTTTTCTTCGAGATAACATTCGAGTGAATTTTAGTATTTCTCAGAATATCACCTTCATATTCCCTGCTTATTAACAGGCAATTTTAAAATATATTCCCCCATTTCGTTTATACATATGTGAGTGTGTGTATGTCCACACGTGTTTCATATAGGTATTTGAAATTAGGCTAGCAGAAAAGGGAATAATTTGATGATGATATGAGTTTTTTAAAATAGACATCCCTTAACAAAAAGATTTTTTTATAGAAGAATAATTACACAAAGAAAAAAAAAAACAAGCGAAGTATTTGAGCGTGATAAGGTAGAGAAAATAATAAAGTTCCAAGAGAAATGGTCTCGGACTTTAAGTGAACTCGTTTAAGGAAAACGAGGAGAAAAAGTGCTCTTTTAGTTTTAATGAGTCTTTTTCAAAGTTTGTTAATTGTCCCACTATTGTAAAACATTATTGCATTAATGAACGTAATTTAAATTGCTTTCCCTAAAGTAATTAAAAAGAGAATCAATATTTTAAGAAATATTTCAAAAGTGATATCTATTAATTAAGGTAAACGATAAACGCATTTAATTACATATTCAATTAAATGTATTAATTTATATAATAGTGATATGCTGTGAAAAAAAAAAAAAAAAAAAAAAAACTGAAATAGTTGAAAATGAGTATTTAGTACTACAAATACTATTACATTTCTTCGAGAATATATCTGGTCATCCGATAAGTAATGTCGGCTTATGTCGGTGGTGTGTAGAATGTGTCGATCCAAGTTTTTCTGCCAGCTCTTCCACTGTGCGGATTTTCTTCTACAGTAGCCTGCAGTATTTCGTCGTCAAGCTCTGTTTGTCAACTTGTACGAGGTTCGTCTTCAAGCTTGTGGTTTCCCGCTCGAAATCGTTCGAACCACTGCTACGATAAATCACTAAATAAATGTTCGCTATAAATTTCTACAAGATTTTGATAAGTTGAAGCAGCATTTTCTCGTTTATCGAATTCCCGAAGGATAACATGGTGTAAGAGGTGTCATGAGAGATCTATTTCACCTTAAATTTCAGTACAGAATAAATAAGCTTCACAAACCAAAACTTGATTAATTAAAGGGTATTTAACAAAGAATGTAAACCAAAATAAATTGAAAATGAAGACAGAATATTATAATCCGACATGACCTGTGGGATGATCTGAAACATTTAAATTGTCTGGTGTTATTAACCCTTTCCGTACGTAATGGGCCGCAAGGAGTGTGTTCTGCTGTACGGGATACTCGCACCCGGCTTCAGTCCCCTGTACGGGATACTTTTCCCACTCTCCGTCACAGCGCCTCGACTTTTAGCGATCTCCTCGCCGTATTAAAACTCATCTCTTATAATTTTTATTTTTATTTTGGTTACAATGATTATTTACTTTTATTTATGTTGAATTAGTTTGGCGTTTCAATAATTATTTTTAAGTTGAATAACTTTGTTTCAAAATAAGTTATAAAAAAGTTATATTATATAGGCACAAAAAAGAAGAAGGTTTTTCGGTTTATCATTTGCCCTTTATTTTATGATTAATAAGCAAGGGAATAATATACTCCATAACTACGGCAAAAAGGTTCCCATCTTCCTTTTTGATCCGTGACTTTGTACACTGGCGGGGCTAAAAACTTATTTTATTTTTTGTATAAAACGTATATACAAAAACAAAAGGATTATTATGAATATTTACAATTAATTTAATGAATTATTCAATTAAATACGTAATATATTAATCTTATCAATTAATCAATCTATTATTAGATTGATTATCTAATCAATTTTCTTTATAAAAAAAAACAAAAAAAAACGTTTTTTTCTAAATTTAACAAAACTAAATATAAGATCTTAACACTTCAAGACTAAAAGTGAACTAATTTTGCAAAAAACATGTTGTTGGGAATGTACAGAGATATAAAAACAAACGATAATTTGAAGACGGTTGACCGGGTAAATGGGTGGAGAAGTCAACGAGTTCTAATTCTACTGAAAACGACCAAAAACTTCATTCAACTGCCATCTAGTAATAGTCAGGAATACTAGAAGTACAATACGGTAACGCTAGATCGCTCTAAAGTCGAGAAATGAGAAGATTAAGAATGCGAGAGATACGCCGAGCTCTCGACTGCTGTACTAGTCCACGGTACGTGGGTCCCATCTTGCTTCGACTTCTACACAAGTCCACAGTATATGGGTCCCGACCGCTCTCGACTGCTGTACAAGTCCACGGTACGGAAAGGGTTATTTAAGTTCAATTTCAGGTAATTTTGTTCTGCTGCAAATTCATGGTTATATATATAAAAAAAAAAAAGAAACAAAAAACGTTGGCATTTTGGAGGGCGTTCTTTCTTTCAATAGATAGAAAACATCCGCTTATGTATTTAACGTAATCTAATAGATGTAGATGTTTTAAATTTAATATAAATGTGTGTGTTTGTAATATCTACTAAAACGAACTGATTATAATAAGATGTGAACCAATGATACTGGGCCAAAAACGAAATTTCTTCAACCAGCAGAATCCACCACCCTAAGCACTGTTCTACTTAGCAACAAGAATTGTAGTGCTAACAGTTTTGCTTTATATTGAATGAAACCACTTTGAAAGAGCTACCACAAACTACTTTTCCGAAAGTGCGAAAAATAGGGAATTTTTTTGGGCACACTGTTTCACATGACCAGCACTGGTTTATGGGATATACATATTTTTTTTTTTTACATGATCAAAATAATTGAACATTAATATGTACATGGATGTGAATTTTGGTAGCGTTTTAGCGCGGTTCCTCCCTCCCCCATAGGGAGGAACCCCGCTTATAAGGTTGATACAATGAAACAATCCGGAAGTGCCGACTAGAAAATTTCGCGTTTCAGAACCCCTAGAGACCGAAAATAACGGTGGTTCAAATTTGTATATATATATATATATATATATATATATATATATATATATATATATATATATATATATATTTGTCTGTTCGCTCATTTTTGGCTTCCCTGATGGTCCGATTTTGATGAAATTTGGTACAAAAATCAGTCGTCCAATTTGAAAGATCAAGTTCGTTAACCAGCAAAATCCGCCCACTGGAAGATGGCGTTTGGGGCGAAATTCGCGCAGAAAAAATCGTAACGCTTACGTTTTTGAGTTCATAAGCTTGTAAGTACTCTTTTTATAGGCTTCTTGGGCTAGGAAAACGAATGAAACCATTTTCAAGGCGATAGCTTTAACCGTTTTCGAGAAAATTGGAAAAATAGTTTTTGAATACCGTTTTTGGTTTGGGTACTTAGAATCACGGGATTCAGTTGAAACATTATCTGCATGTTCTACTTTCATTAAAACTGATATGTTGAAAGTTATGTTACGTTTGGAGTTAAGGAAGGGTTAGAATAAAATATTTTATGAACAGACATGAAAAGTTTTGGTAACTTTGTATACTTTCCTTAATATCTCGAAAAAGGTTGAGAATCTTGGGAAACAAAAGATTACCATTAGAATGCTTACTAAATGCTCTACAAAAAAGGTTCTAATGAAAGTTTTGATTAGGCGATGTCAATCGGAGAAATAAGTGCTTGAAACATTAAAGTAATTGATTTCGCTTATTCGAACTGTTCTTTTTGTCTTTGATTTTGGTACTTAGAATCATGGGCTTCAGTTGAAACATTTTCTGCATGTTTGAATTTTATCAAAACTAATATGTTGAAAATTTGGTTACGTTTGGAGTAAAGGAATGATTAAAATAAAATATTTCATTTTTACACATGAAAAGTTTTGGGAACTTCGTATATTTTCATTAATATCACGAAAACGGTTTGGAATCTTGGCAAGCAAAAGGTTACCATTCGAAAGGTTACTAAATTTTCTCCAAAAAATGTTTTGAAGACATTTGCGATGGGATGGTCATATTTGGAGAAATAAGTGCTTAAAACATAGGTAATTTCGTTCATTTGAATGAATCTTTTTGTGTGTTTCCTACAGTTTTTTTTTTTCACTGCTCGTTATTTTTGTGATTGCTTATAGTAGTCAAATGTATTAGTCAATAAAACAGGATACGTATATATAGAAACAATATTTTGTTTCAACGGTATCTTGGAATTCGAAGATGCCCTATGAATATCTAGATTACTGTACTGGTGTTGATTTCGTTCTTTAGAATTGTTTTTGGTATTCCCTATTTTCAGAAGTTTTTATCTATTTATTAATTTTTTTTTTTTTAAATTCATTGAACGAAATCATATGAATTCAAAGGTGAGGAGCTAGAAGGCTTAGGGTGGAGTGCATTCCCAGTACAGGTATCGCCCAGTGGACCCTCGTCATCCGTAAGTTCCTTTCTAGGGTCATAAAGATAAGCCTCCAAACAACTGTAGGAATGTAGGATTTCTAATTTTTGCCAGTATCAGAACAGCCGCTGTTTACATACCACAGTGGTACTGACGTACCGGTCTATTCTAGTTGCACTCCACACGGTGGTAGTACTTGGTGTATGCCACAGCGGATTGCTCATTATAATCTTATTTTATACGTATTAAATAGATACCTAGAAAAAGTTTATTTGTGTATAAGTGTTGCGTTATTGGGATTAGAATAAAATATTTTATTAACAGACATGAAATACTTCGGAATCTTTGAATATTGTCCTTAATTTTTTCTTTCTTTTATGGTGTATCGAAATCTGAGTCATTAGCACCATTTTTTCCTTATGAGCTTATATAATACTTAGATTTAGCTAGCAACAATATTTTACACCGCAATTAAAGTGATTTGCTCTTCTTATAAACATAATAGTTATATTATAATATAAACATAACACATTAATTTGTCTGACAAAAATTATCTCAAGTGCGATTAGTGAAGGAATATAGCAGCTATCGGTAGGTATTAGCACCATTTTTTAGAAGAATGGGAAGTACGATGTAACCATTCAAAAGCTTACTAAATTCTCTAAAAAAAAGATTCTGAAGCAAATTTCGATGGGGCAATGTCTGAGAAGTAAGTGCTTAAAACTACGAAAGTGTTAGTTTTGTTATTTTAAACGGGATATTGTCACTGTTTACCTCACTTTTGTTTTTTAAGTTTATTTAACGGTGGAATGAGTATTTCATTAAAGCTGAGAAAATAAGAATCATATTGGTAATAGAGTTTTCCTAGAGTGAGCGTCGCGATGACGGGACGCGATGACGGGAGTCCCATCCGCTTAGAAAACAGTCAGTTTCCATATGTGGCGCTTTAAGCTTCCTTCTCTTTCAGATTTTATTTTATATTTTTAACGACAGATCAAAACCTACCGATAGCTGCTACTATTCCTTTCCGAATCGCACTTCGGATAAGAACGGAACCGCGCTAAGATGATGCAGTTCCTGCGAGTCGGACTTTTGAGCAATGAAAGTACTGATAAGCAAATATTTTATCATTAGACCTAGAAAGTATTAAGTGTATTATCCAAAATATTTCGAAAACGGCAGTAGAATGTTCCATTTCCTATTGAAATTTCCTAAGATTGCGCAGTTCCTACGACTAGGACTTGTTCCATTAAATATCAATGAACTATATTTACATCTATTCGATTTAAAAGCGTATAATTTGTAAATAAAATGACTATTTGTGATGCCCGCAGCTAAGTACAATAATACGGAAAGCTATCCGCTTGGATCCGTATGTGTACTAAACCCAGAGATCAAAAGCCCATGCTTTGAGAGCCTGTAGCAGATGCTCCCTTTGTCAAGTTATGTTCAACAGTCAGGACCACGCCAGAACTACATTTACATAAACTAACTACCATTTATTTATACCATTAGGAAGACCGCAGTAATTAAATAATGCGTTTTACATTATTTGCTTAACAGTTAACTGTCTGCCTAGAGTAACAAAACTCTATTCCAATTTTATTTGAAAAAAAGTCCGTCACGCAGGAGCTGCATAACTAAGCACTTTCCTCAGAATTTTTGTAGTGTAGACTACATTACTGAATAATTTGCTGTAAATAACCTATATAAATAAAATAATAACGTGAATAGTTCTGCTCATTTACATTTCTTATGAGAACTGTTCAATTATTAATTTTGTAAATAATTTGCTTCCAGAGTTATGTTAATAAATGATATTGTACTACTTAAAAACACACAAACACTCCATTTTCCGTCTTTTGATCTGACGCAGGAACAGGATACAGTCCCCTAGTGGGATATAGCGCTCCTCGCGGCGCCTTTGGGAACCTACTTCTGGCGGTTCACATTTCTAATGATACAGAGTTTAAAGTAAACCCTCCTTTCCAATTGACCGATTTACAACATTTTTACACTTCTTTCCCATGAGTTACCCACAACGTATACCGCGTTTCGTTACAATAAAGCAGAAATTACGACCGGTATGAGTATATTAGTAATTTGGGTCAGGAGTAAACCCCCCCCCCTCCTAATGAACCGATTTAGTTTATTTTTACAACACATTTTTACCTGTAGATTACCACTACGAATACCGAGTTCCGTTGAAATATACCAAAAATCACGGCTGGTAGTGGCGAATTGGTATTGTGGGTCCGGAGTAAACCCCCCCTTCTAATGAACCGATTTAGTTAATTTTTATATCTCACTTTTCTCTCTATATTACCACTACGAATACTAAGTTTCGTTGAAATATAACAAATATTACGGCTGACATAGTCAAATTAGTGTTTTGGGTTCGGGGTAAACCCCCCCTTCCGGTGGACCGACTTTGGTGGTTAACGAACTCGTTCAATCGTTTGCTAATTGAATGCTATATACCAAGTTTCGTGACGAAAAAACAAAAACTCTGGCCGCTATCGTGTTAACAGACACACATATATATATATATATATATATATATATATATATATATATATATATATATATATATATAAATTTTAACGTGGGTCATTTTCGGTGTCTACTAGGTAGGATCGATAAAGATTTGAAGAAATTTTTCCAAAATTTCGTCATGAGTCCAACCTCAATAGCTACTTTCCTTCGGAGGAAAGAGCTAAAAGGGAGCCAATTGTTCAACCTATCCCTCAATAACTACCACTTCATTAACCAAGATTTAAGGGTTACTAAATGAAAAATTATTCCCGTAAGTAGTGAATCTGTAGTCCTTTAGGGGGCTGATTACCGAGAAAATTCGGGAGAAACCTCCGAAGCATCGAGAGGGACAGAAGTGCGTTATTGGAGTGTTGGTATTTTTCTTAGAGGACATTTTGTCTATTTTATGTGGCTTAATTAGAGCTTAAATCTTTTTTATTCGATAAAATATATATATACGTTAAAGAAAAAAGAAAAAAAAAAAAAAAGAGCATTGGACATAACTGATTTTCCCTTCGGAATCGGATCCTACTTCAAATGAACTGTTTTATTGGAAATTATGCGTTGAATCAACCTCTAGATCTTGGTTTCTTAGTCCCGAATCGCCCTGTATATTTATTTATATACTAGCTGACCCGACAAACGATGTTTTGCCATATACCTTATTTCTAGTGAATATTTTGGTAGGCTAATAATAATCTCGTACTTGTTACGGGATCTCGTTGTTTAAATTTTTGCAATATACGTCATTTCAGTTCCAGAACATTAACAGATATTGGATAGGGTCGTATGAATGGTGTGTATCAGCAGTGGTTTCAAGATTATTGTTCCTTCTTCGAATGACGATTTCATGCATAGCTGTATGGTCGCCAAACACGATTTCAACAACTTCCTCAACAACAGGTACATTGAATGTACTCCCCAGATGGTTCTTTATCGGGATTGATGGACAAAAGTGTGATTGTCGCTTTGTAATTTGTGCATGAGTGATTTAAATAATTTCAACAATTAATTCTGCCCATTGAATAGATCGTCCAGCTCACTGACGATGCGCCTGGCAAACCGTGAATTCACGTTAATGTAGCTCCAACGTGCATCCATACGATTGGCGAGTGCCCATTGAATAGATCGTCCAGCTAACTGACGATGCGCCTGGCAAACCGTGAATTCACGTTAATGTAGCCGCAACGTGTATCCATACGATTGGCGACTGCGCATTCAGAGTCGTCACCTCCCATGAAGTAAATTTTAAAAAAGTGTTGTGGTTCGTTTGGCATTAGCAACAATGATCCCACTTTGTGACAAACTGGGCCTTTGATATTGAACGTCGAATTAAATTGTTGGCCATTTGCAACATGATGTTTAACTATTTCCGTTGCCCCGGAAGATGTCATTTGGAAACATGAATTGAACGTTGGAATTAACTTCAGGAACAGGTTAAAATCTGGAGCCATGTTTGGTGATTTTAGCCATATTTTTTCTATGTGTAAAAATCATATGTTGAATAAAACTACATTTTTTAATTAAAACATATTTATTATGATTAAAGTACTAATATCGTTATTATAAAATGGGTATTGGTGGTAGAAGGTTGAAAAATTAGGGTTGTATGTATTTTTTAATCCTAAATCATAAGAAAATAAAAATTAAATTGTTGTCCAAAAAATATTTTTTGGGGTGGGCCCCCTTATCACTTAGGGGTATAAAAAGTAGTTATAACCCTATTCTCATAATTACTGGATATACAAAGAAAATTTCATCAAAATTGGTTAAGCCGTTTCGGAGGAGTATAAACACTAAAACTGTGACACGAGAATTTTATATATTTGATGTGTGCTTGTGTGTGGATGGTTAATTTTATTTCCCTCGTAATATTATATCTTACAGCAATTATATATGTTCTCTATTAATATATGTTACTAATGTTTCCATTTTTTCCCCATTTGTAATCCATTTTTTTTTTAATTTAATGCAAACATCCCAAGTACATTTCAAAATATCATTATTTGACGACTGTTCAAACACTATTTTCGTAGCGTGAACTCTCAAAGCCTTCCCTGCTCCTAAATGAGATAAGACCATTTTTTACAGTGCTTAACGTTAACGTTTGTTTATTAAACAGCTTTACAAACGGTGGAAAGGAAAAAAGAAATCCATCCTACAAGTTCGCGCATGATCAATTCAACTTTTATAACTATCTGAACAGGCTATAGAACCTGAAAGGACCTAATGCGAAGAGATAATAAGGGCTATATGAAGCAAATCAATAAACGTTAGCTTTTAAGCCAAGTTTCACCGCACCATTGGACATAGTGGAAATTGTGGCTTGAAGCACTTTAGCTATAGCTGGGGGCTTTGTCTCCTGAACACATCCATCTTAATTTATTAAAGTCTGGCAGAATTCACTTTAGGAATTAATAGTATATTTTAGAGATACACATTAATAGTTGTCTATTAGATATTAGGCTTATAATTTTAGTGAGATTTGAAAACCAGTAATTATTAAATAGAAATATCACTAAAATGGCAATTGAGATTATTACAGATCGTAGTAGCATAGGGGAGTAAACCTAAAAAAAAAAAAAAAGAAAAAAGAAAAAAAAGATAGAAAAAAAGTACATAAAATGATGACACGGTCATAAAAAATGAGTAATAACTTCAGGTGCAGCTTTCTCTATCTGAGGTCATACCATATGTCACGTGACATCTCGAAACGGAAATTTTTGATGGGGGAGCACAAAAACGTGTTTTAAAAAACATATTAATAAATAAAGAGCAGTCAAGACGGAAAACTTTATTTGCCAAGCAATCATATTTGAATGTACTCTAAACAGTATCCTATACCTTTCCTAAGAGGTTTCCCAATGGGGTGCAAACATCACTGCTTCGTTTTTATTTTCGCTGTACTAGTATTTTATGAAGGAATGTATCTATTGAGGTTGCACTCATAAAAGATATTTTGAAACATTTTTTTCAAATCTTCATCGATCCTAACTACTAGCTACCGAAAATCACCTGCATTAGTATATATATATAGGTATACAGATCTTATTGCCAAACTTCATTTTCTTTTATGTTTTTACTCCTTTTTCCTCTACCGTGTGGGATCATTGGCGACTGAACGGTAAGAAATTAAATAAAGTCCGTCACGCAGGAGCTGCATAACTAAGCACTTTCCTCAGAATTTGGGTAGTGTAGATTGCTTTCCAGAACAATTTGCTTAAAATATCCTACATAAATAAAATAAAAACATGAATAGTTCTCTTTTAAATTTGTAATGAGTAACTGATCAATTAATAATTTGCTTCCAGAGTTATGTTTACACATGGTACCTATTACACTTCGTAATAAATACAAAAAACCTCATATTATCGTATTTTGATCTAACGCAGGAACAGGATACAGTCACTCTAGTAGTAGAAAGCGCTCCTTGCGGCGGCTTTGTGAACCTACGTCTGACGGGCTTTTCTATTAAAATATATTACAAATTAAACCCCCGCTTTCCGATTGACCGATTCAGCTCATTTCTACAACACTTCTTTCTCATGAGTTACCCACGACGTATACCGCGTTTCGTTACAATACAGCAGAAATTACGACCGGTATGAGTATATTAAGAATTTGGGTCAGGAGTAAACCCCCCCTTCTAATGAACCGATTTAGTTTATTTTTACAACACATATTTACCTGTAGATTACCACTACGAATGCCGAGTTTCGTCGAAATATACCAAAAATCACTGCTGGTAGTGGTGAATTGGTATTGTGGGTCCGGAGTAAACCCACCCTCCTAATGAACCGATTTAGTTTATTTTTACAACAGTTATTTACCTGTGGATTACCACTACGAATACCGAGTTCCGTTGAAATATACCAAAAATCACGGCTGGTAGTGGCGAATTGGTATTGTGGGTCCGGAGTAAACCCCCCCTTCTAATGAACCGATTTAGTTCATTTTTATATCTCACTTTTCTCTCTATATTACCACTACGAATACCAAGTTTCGTTGAAATATAACAAATATTACGGCTGACATAGTCAAATTAGTGTTTTGGGTTCGGGGTAAACCCCCCCTTCCGGTGGACCGACTTTGGTGGTTAACGAACTCGTTCAATCGTTTGCTAATTGAATGCTATATACCAAGTTTCGTGTCGAAAAAACAAAAACTCTGGCCGCTATCGTGTTAACAGACACATATATATATATATATATATATATATATATATATATATATATATATATATATATATATGCATATATATATATATATATATATATATATATATATATATATATATATATATATAGATATATATAAATTTTAACGGGGGTCATTTTCGGTGTCTACTAGGTAGGATCGATAAAGATTTGAAGAAATTTTTCAAAAATTCCGTCATGAGTACAACCTCAATAGCTACTTTCCTTCGGAGGAAAGTGCTAAAAACATACATGTATTGGCAATGAACACATTTATGAAGAATAATGAACCGATGCCAAAATGAAGTAAAATAATATCATATTAATAAATTAAAACAACAATTATAATCAATAAATTCAAATAAATTAAAAAAAATATTGATTAAATATATATATATATATATATATATATATATATATATATATATATATATACAGGTTTACAAGGACGAAGGTAGTGTTTCATAACCCTAAGACGTATATTGCTAAGGAATATTAAAATAAGTTTATTAATATATATGTACGTGAAGGGATAGGTCCATCGAAGTAAGTATACACAGTAATGATGTATATATGTACTTCTTCGATCAAATTATAGACATGTGATAAATAATTGTAGGAAATACCCTTTGAGGAGGAGCAGAATAAACCGGTTAGGGTTGAAAATAATAAAAAACATGAAGTGAAAGGAGTATATTTATGACCTATTGGCTATAAGGACAATAATATTAGAAGTTGGAGGACAATGGAAGAATATATATATATATATATATAAAATCACGTGTCCGTCTGTTTGTCCACCAGTTTGTCTGTTTGTTCCTTATACAAATACACAACGTTTGACAGATTTTGACCAAACTTGGCACACATGAAGGTCTTGATCCGGGGAGTATCATAGGCTAGGTAAAATCGTCTAGGACTCACAGTTCGGAGGTCATGGTTTGGAAACTGTAAACCCGAACAGTTACAGATTTGTGTTCTTAGATTTTAATATTACTTATTTGGTTGCTAATTTATTTTGGCTTTTGTAGGTGCAGATAGTAGGTGTAGCATGGGACGCAGGGTAACATCTAGTATATAATATATATTAATTTTAATGTATTACAGATTTGAATAGTAATACAAATTATATATCCGTCTCTCTCAACATATCGAAACGTATATTTTATGTTCTTTTCTATTCGTCCCGAAAAATTTGTAAAACGGAAAATTCGATTCTACAACTTTTTTAGAGTATTTCTTGTATGAGATGAAAAACTCTTTAACAGTCCATTTCTCTCCTACATGACAGCTGCATGGAGGTGGATAAAGCCTAAGGAAGAGATGTTCGTATTGTCTTTGACTTCTATTGATTAATGTAATTTTAAAAAGTCTGCACCCTACCAAACATATCTACAACAATGTAACAAAATTAAAAAAAAAAAAAAAAAAAAAAATGAGGAGTTCTTCAAGTTCCTGGTAGTACAAGCCAAACCCTTTTCAGTTCAGGACAAGTTTCAATTAGCCTAGATTTGGGAGAAGGGCTGAAGAAGTGGGACGGTTGAAATTGATTCCTCTCGATGCAAATTGGTTTCTAAGTGACGTCAAGGAAGGATCTTAGGCATTCGAGGGGGTGGGGGTTGTTTTCAATTTATTAGGGAGGATTCAAACTCAAATCTAATTTATAAAATTCTTCAATTGTCGAGAATAATTGTGCTCTTGGAATGAATGTAAGAGAAAAAAAAAATCCGACCCATAGAAACTGAGTCATCTTAGTACTTTTCAGTTTTCCAACGGAAGGTCAAAAAATAAAAACTTCTCTAAATAGCTGTACTAACTTTATTTCTTCCTTACAAATTTTGCACCGTTTTGGTACCACTTCAGGGGAGCATGTCCAAGATTTGAGTATAGGGTCAGTTGGATATTAGTTAAAACTTTGTTTTGTGTTTCATGAAACATTTGAACGTTTCTTGCAAAAATATCTCATGGAATACGCTCCAAAACTCACAGGAAGCAGGCAGTAGCCAAATCTAAGCGCAGATGACAGTCTAATCTCCTGGACTTCCGGCATTACAAACATGTTCCTTAATTACTTATCGTGCTTTACACATAAAAATCGTGCTCCATTTTTTAAAAACATGGAGTAAGAAAATAACAACAAAAACTACCAATTAAAAACTCTCAACATATTAAAACCGACACTTAAATACTTTAAGCTCCGATTCCTCCGACTGGCATCGTTTTATCTAAAATCTATTATAAATATGGGTTTTAAAACTATTTATTTTTTTGCCACATTGATACGTACAAAGCACAATTTTACCAAATATCGTGGACTATGTTTTAGCCTCCTAGAGTGCAATATTCTCTAAAGGGTTAATATCACACATTTCACCACCAGTATGTTTATGAATTATTATACGTCGGGTCTAAAAAGTGGGCGTTTCTCATGGGTACCTCCGGATTGCGCCATAAGGTCGGCCTCATAAGCCGGTTTCCTCCCTATAGAGAGAGGGTAGAAACACGCTAAAAATGAATAAATCATGTGATAAAAATGTACAGTATTCTAATAGGTTTGATAAGAAAAGCAAAACAGAACATAACAATATATAATTAAAGTACCTGCATTTAAAAATTCATTGATTACAATATACCATTGATGGGTCGGAAAGAAAAAGGTATGTAAAGAAATGGAGAATAATTTCAGGCTACCATCAGGGTAAAACAGGATCCAGGCATAACCAATCAGGGTATATTCTCGAAACAATTCAAGTAGATACAGTTGGATCCATTTTCGATTCAAGTGGATACATTTTCCCAGATGGACTCGAAAATGAATGCCACTGGCAGCAAAACGTAAAGCCATATTTAGTTAAAATACAATCAACCAACCACTATCATAAAATTGCTGTCGTGATAAATATTAGATTAAGGAGCCTTTCTACAGCGATCGGTTTATTTAACCTTCAAGTACTGACACATTTTTCTCTACGTCAGTACTGACATATGGTCCCATAGACATTCTGATTTTTATAAAATATTTAAATAAAATAAAATGTTTTATAAAAATTGTATTGATTGCTATTACTTATACGAACCTTCTTGCATTGCACACTATCAATGAATATATAATATCTTTCAAATTTCAGTAAACAAAAGGGAAATAGTGGGGGGGATTTCTAGAAATGGCTACCATAAGGTCCCAGGGACCATGCCTCAGTACTTAAAGGTTAAGGTACATTTCACAGGAATCCCACTCTGCTTCAGCAGATATTTCATTATTTTTTATAACTATTTTTGAATAAAATAGCTATATTCTCGACATACCCCAAAACGTACTCAAAACTAACCTTTGACTGTTTCTCATACAAATATTTATGTTCCTACTCAAGTAAAAATAAATCTAAAACAACGTTATTTCTGAAAGAATTGAAAAAATAGGGGTAATTTAGGAAATGGAATGCCAGTTACTTAGAAATAATGTCATTTCTTTCATTCCAACACTTTGAGTAAACTAGGAAAAACAAAGTGGATGAACAATACTGATGGGAACATCCATCAATGAAGTAATCATTTTCCCTATAAAGAACCCCATGAACGGCATTCTGTGGGTAGATCAGCGGGGAAAAATTATCGGCAGAGGAAGGGAGGAAATGAAGATATTTATGGGGAAGGATCCATCGAGCGGAACTAGCTTATGTGTTCCGTTGGCCTGCTTTGTCCTCTGATTTAGGGCGCGTTTCAAGCTAAGAAACACACAAAGGAAGCACAAAGGAGACCACAAATACACCCTCTTTTATTTACACTGGAATCCTCCTGGGATCAAGAGTTTATTTAATACCTTTATTAAAGATTAAATGTCGTTTACAGACAGTTGTGATGTAGAGGAGTAGACATTTGGAACGATAGACAATAAGTGATGATTCCAAGCGGCAGGAATAGGTAATAATTCACTGTAGAAGTAACAACGAAAGTAACTACTAACTTTGAATATGAACAAAGATTCTTGGACTCAATATTCATTTCTTAAATTCTGTGCAACTAAGATAGTCCAGTGCATTAGTGAAAACGTGAGTGCTACCAAAAACCATCACACGATAAAACACCTCCATTTTATTCCGTCACTCCTACGATCCGCGCAAATCGTATCCAACATTAGCTTTCTTTTGCAGTGTCTTTCAGAGTTTATAGGAGGATTCTTTTTAGCACATTCCGATTTAAAAAATAATTTTGCTTTCTGAATCGTGGATTTCTCATAGCTACTGAACTGTAAAAAAATGTCTCCACATTTTTTATCGACCTTACCTAAGAAAATATATTGATATCTGTAAAGGTAAATGTGTCTATTAACATTTCAGGCTTAACTAGGCTTACAGTATTACGATAAAAATCAATTTTCCGTTACAAGGACAATCGGACCAAATCGGGTTTTCTCCGGACTGAAAGTACATATCGTCCCTACCATGTCAAGCTATCGAATATGCGAATTGGAGCAAACTAGAGAACGAACATATTCTATCCATTGATGAAGTAAGTTATTGAAAAATGGTCTAATTCGATACTTTATTTTATACATTAAAGACCGTTATAAGGGGCTAGAGTTGCGACAAGGCGTATTGTCCACAATCCAAGTGGACTCCTCGCTCTCTCTCTCTCTCTCTCTCTCTCTCTCTCTCTCTCTCTCTCTCTCTCTCTCTCTCTCTCTCTCTCTCTCTCTCTCTCTCTCTCTCTCTCTCTCTCTCTCTCTCTGGAAATTGGTAGAGGGAGGAGCTACTGGATGCTTCCCTCGCCAACGGAAGACAATGAACGTATATTAACGTATATTAATGGAGATAAATTATTTTGGACTAGATTGAGATATTACCCCTTTAAGACTGGCCAATATATTAACCCATTAAGTAGCCAATTTTAATTCTTGGGAATTTTTTAATAAAATTTTAACAGAGTGTTTATATACCTTAGAATAGCATCTTCACAAAATTTAAATCATTTCCAACAATTACTTTCTGAAATATTAGCTGTCCTATATATAGGACGCTGCTCCCTTTGGGATAAGTTATGGTACCATTACTAAAAAATATAATACATAACCAATATGTCATTTATTTTAACATATTTTTACATAAAATAGAAAGGCTGAACATAATAATACATATATTCAAATAAAACACATATGTTCTAGGGTTGTAAACACTTTTTTATGATTGAAATTTTGGAAAACATTTTGTGTTATATTGCATTTTGTGCAAAATGTCAAAGGTTTTCCTTTACAATTAGGAACTTGACATCACTGTTGCTTTTCTCTCTTCCGAATGAGTTGGTCCTTTCCGCCTAGCCTCACACTCTCCAACACTTTGGCTCTAGAACTTTTTGAAGCTGGTGGTCTTACCGCACTCTCACCTGCATTTGCTCCGCGCATCAAATGTGTCACCGCAATCATCCTGCGAACGTCCTTTAGGCATTTCTTTTCTTTTGGCCATGTCTCCTATTTTACTAAAATTATAGATAACATCATATTTCGTACGAGATAATTTTCCTTCCAATGTTTTGTTTTGGGGAAAACTTTTAATTTTTTTATTGAATACCTTTTTTTTTTAGTGGGGCGATTATTTATAGGTTTCTCTTCTTCTGAGCTTGATTAGCTGAGACTTATAGATCTATGTTACCTTATGGTTGGTCATCCGGAAGATTTAGTTCAATAGTGCCAGGAATATCACGGACAAATGGTGGTCCCAGTTCTTCATCGTCTATTTCCTGTTGGTCCGCGTCTTCCAAGACATCTGGTGGTAAAGCTAATATATCAGCTTCTATTTCTTCCGAGACTAAATAGGCTACAGTATCCTCAATTGTATTGAAAACTGAAGGAATAGACGTATTCTACACATAGAAAAAATATACTCATAGTAGCAGCGTCCTATTTATAGGACAGTCGATTCAATTGCAAACAAAAATTAGATGAAAATATATTTTCAATAAACTATAACTTAAAATAATATTTTCAACAGTTCTAATTCAGGAAATGAAAGAAAAAGTTACTTACCAATTTTTTAGTAGGAATAAGAGACAAAGAAAATAAGGAGTTCGGCAGCAGTTGTAAAACACTACTTTATTATCCCACAGCTCAGAGGATACTGAAAGAGTGAGGGTTTAAAAACTTGGAACTCTTAGACTGACAAGTCCTGATATGATTTGAGGGTAGAGGAAAATTTCCCTGCACCTCCTAATCCTGTCAGGTCATGAACAGTGACTGTCCTATAAATAGGACGCTGTCACCTAATGGGTTAAATTTATAAGTAACAAATAATTTGATTAATATTACAAGTATGAGCTGGTTATAAATGTAGAAGGAAGATAGTTTGTTATATTTTTAAGAAAATATTTCAAATTGAAGAAATTATTAATTGGTAGTATGAAAAATTGTTTACTGGAATTTTATTTATATGTTTAAAAAAATTGTAATAAATAAAAAGATTTAGGTCTTATAGTAGACGGATTAGATTTTTAGTAGGAAAAATTTTTAGTAGAAACTTCGTTCGATGATTCTGATTAATTTTATTAATTAATAAGGAATAGCTGAGCTTCGAAGTGTAAGGATACATAAGCATGATGTAACTCTTCGATTTTACGGTCAATATATCTAACAAGCATAAAAAGTTGATTCCGAGGAAATGTGATAAAAAAGCTCAGCTTAGTTCTAGGGATTGTTACTGACAGGAGAGTAACTAGGTAAAAGAGAAATAATGATAATAATTTCCAAGAACAAAACTAACGTTCTTCAAAAATTTGAATTACCAACAGAACACAAAGCTAATGCCCTTATGGATATTAATGGATCTTTGTAGATAATGTATTAAATTTTTCAATGACCACTTTACATTTCCCAACCGTTTTCGAGATATTAAGGGAAATATATGAATTTTCAACATATTAGTTTGGATGAAATTTGAACATGCAGAAAATATTTCATCTGAATCTCATGATTCTAAGTACCCTAACCAAAAACATTATTCAACAACTATTTTTCCACTTTTATCGAAAATGGTTTCAGATATCGCCTTAGAAATTCGTATTTATACGTCGAGGAACATTTAAAAAAATTACCTGCAAGCATATAAACTCGAAAACCATTTTTTCGCGCAAATTTCGCCCCAAAAGCTCCAAAACTCCGTTCCGGTAGACGGACTCTCCTGGTTAACGATCATGACCTTTCAAATTAGACAAACGATTTTAGTACCTACTTTCATCAAAATCGGGCCATTTTAATCCACAGTTATTTTCGTTCTCTAGGGGTTCTCAAACGTAAAATTATTAAGTCGGCAATTCCGGATTGCATCATGAGATCAAGTGCGGTTCCTTTCTGAGGTGGGAGGTAGGAACCGCGCTAAAATGAATGGTTTGGCTATTTTATATTTCGAACGATCAGCTGACTCAATTACTAATTTTGTGTGTCAGAGGGACTGAACTGCTTAATATATATACAAAACTTTTGTTTATTAATGAAGGTAATCTATTATAATGAATCGCTAAATGTGTTGGTAAGCGCAAATCTCGAGAACAACTGAACCGATTTCGCTAATTCTTTTTTATAATATTCCTTGAACTACGAGGATGGTTCTTACGGAGAGAAAAATTTAAAAACTTGCCTGAAAGAGTCTAAAAACAACACTTTTCGGGTCTTTTTCACTTCCTTAACGCAAATTCATTTTTAAATGAAAACATATGTTCTCAATTATAATATTTTTAACAGTTAACGTATTAGGTTATTTGTGTATAAGCAAAAAAAAAATTAAAAAATAAGAACAAGTAATCACTAGGTGACAATAGAGTGACAAGTAAAAAAGACCCTATTTTTCTATATTCCCATACAAACGATTCGTAATAATACTTATAGGTCAATTTGAACTTTAATCATAAGTGTTAGTGGAGGGGAAATATACCATCGCATACGATGGTAACGTTACTCAAAAACTAATTGTCTATGGTAAAATGTAAATTATCTGTGGTAATATGTTACTTGAAATGTAAACGTCTCTTTCCTGTGCATCTATAATATTACAAATGTGTTGTGTCTTTGTGTCTTACTAAATATGCCTCCTACAAGACGGGTGACATATATATGCAGAAGAACCCGAAATGCAACGAATCAAATTAATTATCAATCTAATCGTACTGCCCAGGAACGTGAAGATCGCAATGAACGTGGAAGAATTCGGTTAAGACAGACCCATGAAGCGCGACATTCGACTAATAATGGTGCAAGTTTGAATCGAGCTGCTGTCAATTGATTACAGTGCCTACAACTGTGTTGCTATTGGACCTATGAACTCAGTTTGACTGTAGACAAATCCCAGGGGCAGTCATTAAGTGTTGTGGTATTAATCAAGAAAACCCATGTTTCTCGCATGGTCAATTGTATGTCGCCTGTTACCGTGTTGGAAAAACATCTGCTCTGTTTGTTTACGCGCCAGGTAATCAAACAAAAAATATCATTTACCATAAAGTACTACAATAAAAATGAAACTTAATTTAGAATAAGTAAAAATACAAGGAAATATAATAAGTAGGTAACATAATAAGAAATCTGATATTGTAATTTTCATTGTGATTTTTTAGTGACTATTAAAAGAATTTTAAGTGTTTTATAATTTTTATTTTTTGACATACTGTAATTGTTGACTTATTAAGTTTCTTTTTTTCTTTTTTTTTTATCTTACTAGCTGTCCCGGTGTCCCAAATTGCAGAAAAAGTATTAAAAAAAAAAAAAAATTAAAGAATCGACTGTTGGGCGGTACGAAGTTCGCCGGGTCAGCTAGTAATAATTAAAATGTCGACATGTAAAAAACAAAATAAACTCTATAGTCATAACAACAGTTGTATAAGCAGAGATTTAAAATTCGAATGAAGTCTACAATAATGGAATATTTGGAGAGGGCAAATTTTCCACTCCTGTGTCAAGAAGATTTTCGAATAGCTGCCTAATTATACCCATTCTGCTTGTATTATACATATCCTACAACAAAATAAATATTTCTGTTCCTCACTCCATATATAACTGAAATTTGAAGGTTGCCCAAAGTTTTTCCTTCCTGATGTTGTAGGAAGAAGCTTTCTTGAAGTTGCCAACTTGTATAAATCTCCCATATTCTTGAGAAGGGTCTCTGTTCCGACAGCTTTTCAAACTACGGTCGAAGTTTTATTGAACGACTAGTGATATTTTATCGCCTGCATTTTTTACTCGCTTGGATGGAAATTATAGTAAGTTCGTTCACTATTATTTTATTTCATTTCTTTAGAGCTTTACGAAGATGAGTAGCTTTTCAAGTTCCACTCACATGTGACACCTAAAGAGATCTGTATTTGTTTATGTATATATATATATATATATATATATATATATATATATATATATATATATATAGTAGAACTTGGATAATTCGAACCCCTAGGGACCGATAAAAAAGTTCGAATTATCCAAAATTCAAATTAAAAAAGTTTTTGAAAATAAAAAGCTAAAAAATCGAACTTCATATTTTCACATTTTTTAATTTAAAACATAAATACATTTTATTTAAAGAAAAACAAACATTTCATGAATTGATGATTACGTACATAAGTAATAAATAATTTATCAAAAAAGTAAAAATAAAAGTATTGTTTTGAAAAAAAAAGTCCTTTTCATGGACAAGAATTATTTCTTTATTTATCAGGTAAGTTGGTAATGTGTTTGTAGGAATTCCAAAGTCCTTGGCAATATCAGTTTTTTTCTTTATTCCTTTTTCAACTTCTTTAATAGCAGCTATTTTTTTAGACAACGTTAAAGTTTTGTAACTTCTAGGCTTCGACAGCTTATATCAACAACTCACTGAACTGCACTGTACACCAGAAATTCAAGGCACAAACAATACAACAGATCTAGGCGCTGACTGACTTAAAACTGAATAAGAAATGAAGATCAGAGGGATGGAATTCTAGGATAAAACGACAGTATGGTGTATGTAACTACAACCCCTGGAAGGGAGAAAGCGCGACCCATCACTTTGCAGAACTTCTAGAGTCCAAGAACAAGACTATGAGACCGCCGCGCTTCCCGTGCCGGAACCCCTACATCCGTATCTTACTATCCTTCTCACCCAAAGGGAGAATATTTTCAAAAGATTTAAGATCGACCGCCTCTCTGTCCACTTCCCATTGGAGGCACAGACTCGTAAAAAATTCCAAGTATCCAAAATTTTATTCGAACTAACCACGATTTTTTTACATTGTTTATGTCCTAAATTCTAGGGACCGAAAGAAATATTCGAATTGAAGACGATTTCGAATTATCGAAGTTCGAATTAACCATGTTCCACTGTATATATATATATATATATATATATATATATATATATATATATATATATATATATATATATATATATATATATATATATATATTTAGGTGTCGGATATAATAATTATGATAATTATTTGTCTAGAGTCTCCCGTGGTCTAGTGGCTAGCGCGCTAGATTCATAAGCGGGAGATGGTGGGTTCGATCCCCACCGGTGACAGGAATTTTCTCATCTCAGGGCTCGCTGAGAAAATTCCTGGCTGCACCCTGGACGTCGGCCCTAATGGCCACGATTTGTCAATGCGCCGTAAAAAAAAAAATTATTTGTCTGACACCTGAGATATATTTCCTGCGAGAAATATCAGATATAAACGCACCCTTACGTAGGGAAACGTATAAAATCATTTTCAAGGTGATCTCTGTATCCATTTTGGAGACAAGTGGATAAAAATAATTTTGCCAACTAATTTTCAATTTGGGCACCTAGAATTGATGAATTCAATAGACATTTTTTATATTTGTTTTTAATTTATCTAAACTACGATATTTAAATTTTGGTTACATTTCGAGTTAAGGAATTATTCGAAAAAATAAATTTAATAATAGCCATGAAAAGTTTTGGGAGTTTTGTATATTTTCTTTAATATATATCCGAAACGGTTAGAGATTGTTTAAAGTAGATAATGGCCATTCGGAAGCTTACTAAATTCTCAATTAATAAGGTTCTGAAGAATCTTTCGATGGTGCTATTTACGATGTCAATCGTAGAAATAAGTGCTTAAAATTTCGTAGGAGTTAGTTTTGTTCATTTGGGTGGGGTTTTGTCTGAGTTTAACTCACTTTTTAATTGGTAGATTTTTTTTCAATTTAATTTAACAAAAGAATGTGTATTTTTATTAAATAAAGGTGATACAATTATAAACATATTTTTAATAGAGTTTTCCGCTTATGAAATTGTCAATTTCCTGTTGTGGCGCCTTAAATTATCCTTCTCTCTGATATTATATTTTGTATTTCTCATGAATGATTAAAATCCACCAATTACTGCTTCTACTGCTTTACAAATGGCACTAGGGATATAAACGGAATGACGTATTTCCTGCGCGTTGGACTTCTATTTCCTTTCGATCGCCGCTGTTACGTACGTTCTTACTCCAAATACCAATTGTACAGTTTACAAGTTTGGAGAATTACTTTGTTTGAAAAAGGTTTCCTTTAAAAGAGAGAAAGTGGAATAAGAATAGCTAGTAATGTTTGTAGGAGCTGTGCTTGATACTGGTAAGGGATCAGCATTAGTCTAAGAGAGGGTTTGATGGGATCACGCTATCCCTTCTGCACGTAACCTTTCCATGATCCTTTCCATGTAGGCAAGATCTTGGGGCATCGCATTAGCAACATTAGTCTAAGATGTTAGTCTCTGATTTAGTTCTATAGCAACTCTACAACATATTCCTTTGCTTTAGTTTCTTTTCCTTCCAGGGTTTTCCTTTGTGGTTATGGGTCAAAATAAAGTACTACTTCGCTTAATACGCTCAACATAACGTCTTTTTCACTAACACAGAGAGAGTAAACCTGGTTTACAATGGCTACACGATAAACCAAACCAATTCAAAAAAATATGGCATAGGTTAAACAATTCACGGTAAAAAAGTAAATATATTTACCTATAACCAATGGTCTCTTATTTATGAAAAATAAGAAGGCAATTTTGTGAAGAAGAATTTTGGACCATAAATTCGCAGAGCTTACGGTTTAGCGTTATTAAGCAATCAAATGCATTTCTTATACTTATTTATACGCGAGACATTGTATGCAGCCACTTTCCAAGCGGTATTCAACCCTCGGTAAGTCTATCTAAAAGGGATCGTGAAAAAATGTTTGACTTACCGAGCATCGGTTCATCGAGGTTATTTATATATATATATATATATATATATATATATATATATATATATATATATATATATATATACATATATATATATATTTTTTTAAGGGGTTTGCAACTATGATTATTGCAGAGATGGGCATAATTTTATTTATAAATAAAAATACGAATTTATTCGTACTTCATGTATTTGTAAATACCAATATAAATAAATTCGTATTCATAAGTGTGAATACGAATTAATTTTTATTCACGTATATAAAATATAAAAATACAAATAAAATTTTATTGGCAAATTTTCCAAATAAATTCATAGAAAAATTGTAAATAATCACAATAAATGTGAATATTCACAAATAATCAAGTGATTTCAAAAACATTCACATTAAAATATATGAATACAAATTTATTCACACTATAATTTGTGAATACAAATTTATTCACAAAAAATCGTAAATAAATTATGAATTTATTCGAATTAACGATAAAATGATATTAATTTTTTTTTCTTTTTCATGGCACTTAACGTCTAGGTTATTAGCGCCTAGATTCATTTTTTTTAGCCCGCCGCGGCACCACCAGCCACGCTGCAGGGACATACTTTGCCATCTGTAGCTCTAGCGGTCCATAACAAAAAAAAAAAAAAAAAATGAATCTAGGTGCTGATAACGTAAACGTGAATACAAATAAATTCGTATTCACACTTATGAATACGAATTTATTTATATTCGTATTTACAAATATAAGAAGTACTAATAAATTCGTATTTTTAGTTATAAATAAATGTATGCCCATCACTGGATTATTGGCTCTCGCCATCAAAGGTATACCTACTTTGACTTAATAAACGGAAAAATAACGAAAATTGGCATTAAAGCCATCTACAAAACATTACTCAAATATGTGTGGCTAGAAACTCTTCTTGAGTTTGTACATACAAAACGTAACGATCAAAGTTATCACTGGTTTTCAAGAACGCCCCAACTGTACTAACCGCATGTGTGTATGTTTTTTTTTCTTTTAATTCTAAGAGATTCTTTCATAGCAGCTTATTCCTCGTGTTCATCATCGCTTCCGTTTTCGGCGTTATTCACTATTGGCTGCGGATAAAATACGTATTTCAGATGGAGAATGATATTTAGGAACGTTACTGTCCTCGATGCCTATTCTTGCACATACAACCGTTATTTCCATGATGTCCCAATCATTACAAGTGAGTGGAGAGTTGATGAAGTTGTAAATTGAAGCTCTAGTTATAGAGATGATGACTTAATAGAGTTCGACTTATAGAGGCGAAAATCCTAGAATAATCCTAAATCCTAGAAAGAAATTCCTCTGTAGGAAAAAACTACATCTATCCTATTGATATATTTTTTTTCTAACAAGCGAATATTGAAGAGACTATACCACACGTTGTACACTTTTGCATTTTGGTATAGATATATTTTGGATAGGAAAAAAATATTATATTAACACCATGAGCAATTTATTACCTATCACGTATCACGTTAAATTTCTGGACAGCTGATGAGAAATCGTGGTAAATGGAGCCCGTTCATTCTGAAGCCTAATAAAGTTCCGGGATAGGTTCAATTAAAAATTTTTGTTATACAACTCAGTAACAGAAAATTGTGCTCGAAGATTTGAAAGTGCTGGTTTTTTTTTTTACTGAAGGCGAATTATTAAAAACTTCGTTTCTCAGTATTTCAGGAAAAAACTTAATACACTAACATAACATTCTCCCTACAAGTCGGAGTTATTGTTGCTTGAATAAACTCTCGTTTTATCTAGGAAAATATCTAATATTTCATTTTAATTTTGTTTATAGAATTATATAGACAAAATAATAATAATACAAGTAGCGTCTGATGAGCACAGTTGCTTGAGGCTTTAAGATCATCCCTTCCCAAGAAACAGTACACCGCAAACACAACTCACACAGTACGCTAAATATTAACACTGACACAAGCACATATACAGTACACAGTCCAGGATCACCTTCCCTGGGTGCTCTACCTGGAAGTAGGTATAAAATGCACTACACACACAATGTGGTGAAACAAAGGTGGTATCCAGAAAGAATAGTTTTATTTAGATGTCGCAGTTCCTGCGAGTTGGACTTTTTGGTACATAGTAGATAGGATTGATTAAGATTGGAAGAAATTGTTGAAATACTTTTAAGAGAAACCCTTAATGCTTTATTTCTTCCGAATGTGCTGAAAAAGGATAATTTCTTTTTGTTTTGTATTTATTTTATGAGCATCCGTAACTATAGCGACTTGCTCAGAACAATCATTACATATATACATACAATTTCATTATTACATATGTGCATACAAACACATTATTGCATATGTACAGGGGGTCCCAAAAATAATGGTCATCCGTTGGCCAGAGTATTCTCCAATGTGAGATCGGAAAAAATAACCCCCATATTGACCCCCGCAAAATTTACCGTGAAATGTTATTCAAGGTCAATTTTTTTTATTGCATATTTTGAATCTACGAGTCAAGAGGAAGAAAAAAGTCAACGGCACCATAGGTCAGAAATGACTCCTTAGTGTCAAAATGACCATTATCAGCGTATACGTGGGCTTTTCCATTCCAATCGACAAATGGTGGCCGATTTTGCTCATTTCTTTTTTAAAAGTTTCTAGTAACATCGCCTTATTCAAAAATACCTCCTTTGAATTTTTTAAAAAGCATCTTCCAGTATAAAAAATTATGAGTGTATTGTAAAACGGCCCCCTCAGCGCCATTCATTGAAGAACCATAACTCACATTTTACAATAGACAGGAATGCCTTCTTGAGGTTATTCTCGAAGCTTATCAAGAGCTCTTTACTTTAAGCTTTCATTGAATCGCTGAAATTACTCATTACGGATTTCACATGTCAAGTCGGAATTTCATGAACCATCCAGTCCCTCCCAGAATAGAGGATAGAATAAAAGCCCTCGCCTGATCCAGGCCTACTTTGGAGCTAAGAAGATTGGCCCAAGCTACGGGAGTCACGTGGATGACGGTCCGCCGGATCCTTCGGGAAGAACGTCTCCCTTCAGATTACAGCAAGTTCTGGAGTTGAGGCCCGGGGATCAGGAGCAGATAGCATTGTTTTGAAGGTGGGTGCTGGACATGTTGGGACGTCCTCCTGCGAGTATTGTGGACTGACGAAAGTTCGTTTCCCAGCGTCATCGTCCACTGCAGGCAAAATGGACGAGAATAACATGGGCTTTTAAAAGAATTATGAGAAATTCTCACCAGGTCCTTAGCCGAGTGAGCAGGAATTTGAAAGCAAGGTGGGCAGCTTGCCTCAGTAATTAAGTCCGACATATTGAAGCCGGAGAACAGGCCCAATTGCTACGGGTGCTGAAGTGATAATCTGTTTTTTTTTGGAAGAAACTTTTTTATCTGCCCACGGGCGAGGGCAAGAATTCTATCGTCTAGTCTGGGAGGGATTAGCTGGTTCATGAAATTCATACATGACCTCTGAAATCCTTAATGAGAAATTTCAGCGATTGATTGAAAGCTTATGGCAAAGAGCTCTTGATAAGCTTTGAGAATAACCTCATGAAGGCATTTCTGTCAATTGTAAAATATGACTTATAGTCCTTTTATTAATGCCGATGAGAGGCACGTTTTTCAATATACTTGTAATTTTTTATACTAGAAGATGCTTTTAAATAAATTCAAACGAATATTTTTTGTGTAAGGCAATGCTAGTAGAACATGTAAAAAAAAAAAAAAAAATATATCTAAATCGGCCACCATTTGTCAATTGGAATGGAATGGCCCACGTATACGCTGTTAATTGGCCATTTTGACCATAAGGAGTCATTTCTGACCTATGGTGCCGTTGACTTTTTTCATCCTCATGAATCGTAGATTCGAAATATGCAAGAAAAAAAATTGACCTTGAATAACATTTCAAGGTCAATTTTGCGGCGGTTAATATATGGGGGTTATTTTTCCGATCTCGCATTGGAGAATCATCTGGCAAACGGATCACCATTATTTTTGGGACACCCTGTACATCATTGTATATAAATATAAATACTGTATTTATATAGTTCATTTTAAATCAAGATATAGGAGAGTACAATTTTACTTATTTCCTTAATTATACAAATATATAGTCAAATATGCTAACAAATTATACAAAGTAACAATTTAACAGATTTTAACTTTGCTACTTTTGTATTTGTGACGTTTTGTGAAAAGATGTAGGTTAGTGTTTAATTTGCATTGTGTCGTGTGTCAGTCAGTGAGATGGTAGTAAAGAACGGGTGTGTATTTTTTTTTTTTATTTTTTTTTTAGTCATTAATAGTATATATAACAAATTCCCTGTGGATTATTTTCACACATATATACACATACAAATACACGCACGCAGACATATATACAGACATACTATGTATATTAATGTTTGAATAATGAAATGAATTATACGCTTATTTAGAAAAAGGATAATGCATCATGTGAAAAACGAATAAAAATATGTTCTAATTAATCATTCTATAAAATATTAGCATAGATCCGATTTCAAAAATGCGAAAATTATAGACGGAAAGAAAGAAACTTTACACGTGTAAAAATAAAATAAAATCATATAATTAAAAAAAAAAAAAAAAAACACTGACAGGGGGAGCTTACAGGGGAAGGGGCCACCAATTTGACCCATTTTTTTCCTGATGATTCTGCATCGAAAAATAGTCGACACGTGTCTGAGCTTCGTCCAATGGGCCTTAGGAGCTGAGAAATAAAATAAAGTACCTACCTAGGTTGAAAATGCTCTATTTATATATATATAGACTTTAGGAAATGATATCGACATGAGTCTGTTACCAGTTCGTTCGTTTTAGGAAGTAATAAATACAATTGTTTTTTTTTTTTTTTTTTTTTTTTTTTTTTTTTTTTTTTTTTTTTTTTTTATTTTTTTACGGCGCATCTACAACTTGGCCATTAGCGCCGGAATTACAATTGTTAAACCATAATTTGTATTTTGTCAAATAAATTTAAAATTGTGCCTACGTTTTTAAGTAAGCTAGCATTGTACATATTTTACACCACAAATAGTAATAGATTTCAAATCAGCACCCGAAGATACCCTAATATGGTAAATGTCATCGAAAACTGGTTAAATTCAAAAGTTATATTATTTTAAAATTACATCATTTTTTGGATAACCGATTTATTATTTATATATATATATTGTTTGTTTAGAAAATATGGGGCGAAAAACCTCACGCTCGTCAGCGCCCTACTATGTTAAGCAACGCACAACCACTCATCCCATGTTCCCGGTGAAAGGTGTGCTTTCCTTAGGGAGTCAGGAAATGTTTTTTTTTTTTTTTTTGTTTTTTTTTTTTCCTTCCTTTATTTACCTTTCTAATTTTGTTTTATTTATTCTTTTTTATTAAATTAGACCTTGTACTTATATATATATATACTTTTCGGCATATTCTTTTTTTTTTATTTTTTTTATTTATTTTTTTTTTTTTTTAATCCTGACACACTCCCCGATATAGCTATTGTCAAAGTGCAGACTTATTATACAATTTTATCTTACAAATACAGATATCAGGTTTAAGACCAAGAGTTACTTACAGATTAAAGAAATTAAACATATACATATGTCAATGTATTAAAAAAATAACAATATTTACATCAAATTAACACTAAAAACTAGGTTTAAAAAAAAATAATAATAAAAAAAAAATAATAATAATAAATAAAAATAAATAAATAAATAAATAAATAAATAAAAAATAAAAAAATAAAAAATAAATAAATAAATAAATGGTATCACTAATTATCACAGAAGGAACTTAAATAGAGGACAATATTACTTTCATATTAATCTATTAAGCCCAGTTATATTTAAAAATTTGATTATTTTGTACCTCAGCCTGTTTGTTTCCGAGAGCCTCCGCTATCTTCCTTGATATCCCGAGCTGCCGAAAGAGTTTTGTGTACTTCCGGCAATCTTCAATAATGTGTTGAACGGTGAGGGGTTTTCGACAAGTAAGGCATCGGGGTGGAGTTTTCCTGGACATAAGATACGAGTGGGTAAGACGGGTGTGTCCGAGTCGGAGTCGCGCCAACATTACTTCCTCATTTCGGCAGGATCTAGAGGATGTCTAGATCCTGCCGAGGATGTCTAGATCCTGTCAAGAGGCACCCAGTTGAGCCCCTTGTCAAAGATCACTCCAAGGAACCGGGCTTGATCGACAAAAGGAATATGATGAGATCCAAGCTCAAGTGGAGTTCGTTCGTTTTAGGAAGTAATAAATACAATTGTTAAACCATAATCTGTATTTTGTCAAATAAATTTAAAGTTGTGCCTACATTTTTAAGTAAGCTAGCATTGTACATATTTTACACCACAAATAGTAATAGATTTCAAATCAGCACCCGAAGATACCCTAATATGGTAAATGTCACCGAAAACTGGTTAAATTCAAAAGTTATATTATTTTAAAATTACATCATTTTTTGGATAACCGATTTATTATTTATATATATATTTTTACTCTATCGAAACTACTCAGTTGTCTACACACAGCTGATTCACAAGGAACAAAGTGATATCAACTTTGATGTGGCATTTGCATGGGAAGGCTTGGCTTTGTAGAATCAGGTTGCTTTTTTCTTGTAGTGAGTTCTTGGCCCCTGAAGAGGCACCAAGTATGTCGAAACATGTAAAAATTAAAGGAATGAATGAATTTACCAGGCCTACCGCCTGGTATTTATTTAATAACTAAAAAATATGGAAATAAATACATAAATACGAGTATTTTAAATAAACTTTCAAAATCACAATGCGGTTAAATATCTTGTGGAAACAAGATAAGATAACACTACTCTTGCTGCATTTCGGCTAATGTTTTTTTTAAAAAGTGTTGTTTTACTATAGTAATTTAAGTATGTTTATAAAACAAATTAAATTACTTTTCTTTTTTTAAAAAAATATTATCCGACTTTAGTGCTCCGAAATAATTGGATTAGGATTACTGCTTTCTCAGGCGCCATAAATGTCGCTCTTATAAATTAAATAAAAATGTTTTCTTTTAATTTTCAAATTTCAACACTCGTAATTGCCTCACGGAAGGGTAATTTACCTTAGCGTCACGACAAAATATTATCGAAGCAGATATTATTTAATAAGTTTGTCAAAAAAATAAAATAGAAGAAAATTAAGACAAATTGAATTATTATACATTTTCAACAGCAGTTATTATATAGTAATAATGGAGTATGGAGTTATTACTATGGTGCAATGCACGTTAAAGATCATTACTAACACTACACAATGTATTTGTTTCATGGTAACTGCACAACCAATTCAAATGAAAATGTTATTAAATGTGTGTCAATTGATTAGTTTGTGTGCAACATCAATTTACGATCTACCGTAATGAAAAAAGTCCGTCACGCAGGAGCTGCATAACTAAGCACTTTCCTCAGAATTTGGGTAGTGTAGACTGCTTTCCAGAACAATTTGCTTAAAATATCCTACATAAATAAAATAAAAACATGAAGTTCTCTTTTAAATTTGTAATGAGTAACTGATCAATTATTAATTTGCTTCCAGAGTTATGTTTACACATGGTACCTACTACACTACGTAATAAATACAAAAATCCTCATATTATCGTATTTTGATCTAACGCAGGAACAGGATACAGTCACTCTAGTGGTAGAAAGCGCTCCTTGCGGCGGCTTTGTGAACCTACGTCTGCCGGCTTTTCTATTCAAATATATTACCAATTAAACCTCGGCTTTCCGATTGAGTTCTCATGAGTTACCCACGACGTATACCCCCCCCCCCTTCTAATGAACCGATTTAGTTTATTTTTACAACACATATTTACCTGTGGATTAGCGTTACGAATACAGAGTTTCGTCGAAATATACCAAAAATCACGGCTGGTAGTGGCGAATTGGTATTGTGGGTCCGGAGTAAACCCCCCCTTCTAATGAACCGATTTAGTTCATTTTTATATCTCACTTTTCTCTCTATATTACCACTACGAATACCAAGTTTCGTTGAAGTATAACAAATATTACGGCTGACATAGTCAAATAAGTGTTTTGGGTTCGGGGTAAACCCCCCCTTCCGGTGGACCGACTTTAGTGGTTAACGAACTCGTTCAATCGTTTGCTAATTGAATGCTATATACCAAGTTTCGTGACGAAAAAACAAAAACTCTGGCCGCTATCGTGTTAACAGACACACACACACACACACACATATATATATATATATATATATATATATATATACATATATATATATATATATATATATATATATATATATATATATATATATATATAGATGTATATAAATTTTAACGGGGGTCATTTTCGGTGTCTACTAGGTAGGATCGATAAAGATTTGAAGAAATTTTTTCAAAAATTCCGTCATGAGTGCAACCTCAATAGCTACTTTCCTTCGGAGGAAAGTGCTAAAAGTATAGTTAGTGGGAAGCAATAATTGCGCTCTAAATTTTTAGATCAATGAAGAATTCATCTTTTTGCGCTGTATTGGAAATTTTTCATATAGAATATTTCTTACGGAGAAAAAAGAAACTTTGTCCAACTATTTTAACACGCTCTTACTCACATACTCACACAATATTCCCTATACTATACGGTATGTGTACATTACAAAAAAAAAAACAAAAAAAAAAACACATAAAAACATGTATATCTTTAACCACAGCGCATTTAAGAATAATTATTAGAGATTTGAACCGAGTTCCACCCAATCTACTAAGACTTAATAATAAAGCATATTTTTACCTAGGAGTTTTAAGTTCTTTCGTTTGTTTTGGCCAAAGTGACCTTCCTTGGGAAAGTATGTTGTCCTCTCACCTTTAAATTTAATTTCAAAACTTACATTTAACCAAAAAAAAAAAAAAAAAAAAAACGACTCATCGTACAAAAAACTCGAAAAAACTATAATATAAGTAATTCAGACATTTCATAATTAAATGTTTAGTTGAAAAGATCAAGATCACAAATTTGAGAAATTTAACAAGTAATTTTGAAAATAATTGCTCAATACTCAAAATTATTAAGTATTTTTTTTTTTGTTTTACAATTTTTCCCAAACAGTCTTGCTTAATCTAGAATAAGCTCAAAAATACAAATATATATTTTAAATGAAGCAGATCGGAGTAAATCACTCAAGAAGTTCCAGGAGCCCCCTTGGGAATCACCTTGAGCATCCTAGGATTAACATAATACGAACACACACACACACACACATACACGCACAAATGTATATATATATATATATATATATATATATATATATATATATATATATATATATATATACAGGGTGGCCCAGGTAAGCGGGCCACAAGAGAAATAAATACTAAACGGTTGGAGATATCAACTTTTTTAAGGACGAAAAGTTGTAGTTCTCATCGAGAAATTTTCAAAAATGTAATGCAACATACGAGTGAAGAGGAAACCCTTCCCTTCAAAGGTATATTTGTGCACTTAAAAGGGGTATATTATTATTTCCGAGGACAGAATTTTATAGGGCTCAACGAAAACTACAACTTCGTTCCTTTGAAAAATGTTGATATCTCCAATCGTTGAGTAGTTATTTCCCTTGTGGCCCGCTTATCTGGGCCACCCTGTATATATACACATATAGAGAGAGGGAATTTCGTAGTATGTATAGTTATAGTATGCATAGTAGTGACTGAAAGACATTGAGTGAGAGAGTGTGAGAGGGAATGTGAGAGAAATAGTGAGACAACTACTATGAGAATATAGTAGGGAGTTGGAGTATAAAGCTGCTAACGAAGGTATATTGAGGCCGAAATCAGCTCCCAACCCATCCAGTCAGGAGGACGTGACCCTAACAAACTCAACCTCTGCTGCAAATACAGCTTGTTGGGACTTTTCCCTTGTCCCACTCATCGGTGTTCTTATGGGCACCATCATAATGAGCAATTGTATTTCTTGTTTTAGAGTATTTTAACTACTTGGGTTATTTATGCCTTGTATGAAGCGGCGGACGACGAACCAGCAACTACTAGGAGCGATGCTAATGCCGGACCACCTAAATGTCATCGTGGTCTTCCTCCCTAACCTAGACAATAGTGCTGAAGAAGGCTGTTAATAAAATAGATTTCATCAAACCATATTCTTCAGTGTGCACCAGGCCTAACACTAGACTGCATACATAATTATAAAATATCAATTTACTCTTCTAATAATTCCTAATAATAAATTTAAATGCTGTTCAAAGGTTTGGCCCCTTGCAGCAATACAGGCATCACGTCCGCTCATTATCATACTGGATGGTATTTGTGCATTGCTCTGCAGTAATCTGTTCCCAGGCCCATCTCATGCGACGGATGAGTTGCTCCCTTGAGCCAATAGTGTCCCTGTATAATAAATGTTTAATGTATCCCCATGCGATGAAATCAAAGGGTGTGAGGCCTGAAGATACCGGCCCACCACGTCCTATCCAACGCCATGGATTCTGAGCCCACCCCTAGTAGGCTGGACCACCGTCGACATGGAACCAGCTTTCCAATCTCTGTGCCAAAAGAACTTTCTCCAAGACCAACGACAGTTAATTGTCGAGGAATGTCTTTCTTCTTTTGAATGATTTCATCGGAATATCTCAAGGGGATATATTTAATTTCAAAACGTCACGTTACTTTATTGCTTACAAAGTTTTAGTCTCTTCCAGACTGAGAAAAATTATTATTTTTTGTTTTCAATGATATTTACCACATTAGGGTTTTTTGGGGTGCGGATTTTAAATCCGCTATTATTTTTTTTTGTAAAAAAATGTATAATACTAGTTGACTTAAAAACGTGAGCATATGTTTGAATTTAATTGACGAAATATCAATCATTGTTTAACGATTATATTTTCCCTTTAATCTAATTCTCTTTTTTTTTTTTTTTTTTGGTGCATCTACTGCTGAGGTCATTAGCACCATCGTTATTGGTTTTGTTTTATGGTTGGTGGGTTAGAATTCCTTAAACCTAAAATTGCCTTATACTATAATATGTACATATTTACAAAAAAAAAAAAAAAAAAAAAAAAAAAAAAAAAAAAAAAAAAAAAAACAGTGTTGCATCCTTTTTAACAACTTTAATCTAATCTATGAAACAAATGAATTGGTGAAAGAAACATGTCGATATCATTTTCTAAACTGGAAAAAAAAATAAAGCCCTTTCAACCTATTTTATTTTATTTCTCGGCTCCTAAGGCGTATTGGTCGGAACGCTTGGACAAGTGTTGACCATTTTTCTATGCAGAATCACCAGAAAAAAATGGACCGGATCGGTGACCCCAACGCTGTATACTCCCCTCGTTAGTGGGAGAAAACAGTGCTAAAAAATTCGGTAGTGTTGGTTACGTTTTTTTGAGTATTCTTAGTTTTTATTGGTTTTCCCCTCAGTTTCATTAGAAGAAACAAGTAATCTTTGTTTGTAAGGGAGGTTTCCCAGTAGAAGTCGATAAAGCCGAGTGAGTAATACTGAAAATGTTCTGTGCGTAATGTCGCTAAAACTTATACTTTTCATCAATAGGTGTATAAAGTCTTCACAAAATATGAAAATACATATTTTTTAGACATTCAAATAACGCCAGGGATAAGCAAAGAAAAGCGCTAATATTCCGCATAAACTGCTAGTCGGACGGTTGGTGGTAGAAAAGAGCCATGATAATGATAAGCTGAACGATGATAAATTCAGTTCCCTAGATTCAGAATTTTCTGTAGCTCAGTTTAATTTGTGTGTAATGATTTAAGTTTTGCCGACAAACGTTTGCAGTTAATCTTTGAAAACTACAATGTTAGATCTGATGCATTATCAGCTACTTTCCAATCAAAAGCAGCGAACACAATGTTTTCAAGTCAGGATGTAAATCTTTAAAATTTAGAAGAAACTTTAAATATCTTTTTAATTGATTCATCAAGGTAAAAGTTGATATTAGAAAGCCAAAGACGTGAAAATGAAAATAATTACTTCTAGATACTATAAATGTTTATGATTTAAAAAAAATGTTCTTCTTCTACTAAATACAGTATAATTTAACAAATATTCGATAAAAATGCTGATAAAAAAAATAGTTAAGCCAGAAAACCAAAAATAATTGATTTTCGTAAACATTATATTTGTTCTAATTACATAAATAAAAAACATCTCGAGTAATATGTTTATAAAAAAAAAAAAAAAATTCGTAAACAACAAATCATGAAACATTATCTAAGTAAATAAAGAAAAGGTTTTAACCAAATTCATAGGTCTTTCAGATCAATTTGAGGACACAGTTATCTCCTGGATGTAAAGAGGCGCGAAAAGGAGTGTTAATTACATTCTTGTTGATAATAAAAAGAACATATAAAATCTAAAAAAAAAGAAAGCAAATCAGTTATCAAGAAACTTACTGATTAGTTTTATATATATATATATATATATACACACACACACAGGGTGTCCCAGTATATGTGTTTACCCCCTTTTCCTCCAAGAGTTGTTGGAATTTCGAAATGAAACTTGGTAGGTCTTAGTTATGTTGCATGAGGTTACTTTTGAAGGCTTAGTTGACTTAGTAACATTCTCCAGTTTTTCTCCAGCGCATCTAACTCTTGATTTTCCAATGGCGGCAGGTATTTTTTATAACGAATTCTGATAGAAAATTTAATTTTAAGACTAATTTATTCCGAGACGCACCGTTTGCGCGTAAAACGCAAAAAAACTGAAAAATATCGCCCTTTTGTAGACAAATTCCTGTTTATCACTGAAAACAAGCCTTGTACGTAAAAACACCCCAATGTAAACGTTGTAGCCTATTAATTTTCCTTTCAGATGATACCAAGATCAAAGTTGTAGATTAAATATTTAACGGGGTATTATGAATGAAAACAAAGGCAAATTTTTTTTAGTTTTATGATATAATAATTTCATATGGAAAAATAAATTTATTCTGTTCTGTTTTATTATAATTTTTATATACTTTTTTCATAAAGTAAATAAGTACTTTTTTTTATTGTTTATGTCAGCTACTTTTTTTTCTATTCATATCGATTTTCTGAATTGTTACTTTTTAAAACTTTTGAGGTATAGTTTTCATTCATAATATCCCGTTAAATATTAAGCCTACAACTTTGATCTTGGTATCACCTGAAAGGAAAACTAATAGGCTACAACGATTTTATTGGGGTGTTTTTACGTAAAAGGCTTGGTTTTAGTGATAAAAAGGAATTTGTCTACAAAAGGGCGATATTTTTCATTTTTTTGCGTTTTACACGCAAACGGTGCGTCGGATCAAAAGATGTCTCGGAATACCTGCCGCCATTAGAAAATCAAGAGTTAGATGCGCTGGAGAAAAACTGGAGAATGTTACAAAGTCAACTAAACCTTTAAAAGAAACCTCATGCAACATAACTAAGACCTACCAAGTTTCATTTCGAAATTCCAACAACTCTAGGAGGAAAAGGGGGTGGACACATATACTGGGACACCCTATATATATATATATATATATATATATATATATATATATGTAGATAGGTAGGTAGGATATCATAGATAGATGGTATCTTCTGAAAGGAAAATTAATAGGCTACAACGTTTACATTGAGGTGTTTTTACGTACAAGGCTTGGTTTCAGTGATAAACAGGAATTTGTCTACAAAAGGGCGATATTTTTCAGTTTTTTTGCGTTTTACGCGCAAACGGTGCGTCTCGGAATAAATTAGTCTTAAAATTAAATTTTCTATCAGAATTCGTTATAAAAAATACCTGCCACCATTGGAAAATCAAGAGTTAGATGCGCTGGAGAAAAACTGGAGAATGTTACAAAGTCAACTAAACCTTCAAAAGTAACCTCATGCAACATAACTAAGACCTACCAAGTTTCTTTTCGAAATTCCAACAACTCTAGGAGGAGAAAGGGGTGGACACATATACTGGGACACACTATATATATATATATATATATATATATATATATATATATATATATATATATATATAGGTAGGTAGGCTATCATAGATAGATGCAAAGATATTTGAATATGCAATAATTAATTTACTTAAAGGGATAAATTATTACAGAGATTCATAACGTTATATTGTGATACCAGGTGTGTTAAATAACACACAGTTGCATCCAAGATTTCTTTTTTTAATAAAGTGGCTAATGCTTTTTCACCCTTTTAATTGGAAAGTTTAGCCAATTAAAAAAAAATGCGAAGAAAGGATTTATTTTCAGCCCCCCATGAAACACCCTCTGCGTTTAGGACCTTTGTATTACGAAAACACTGGAAGTACAAAAAGCAATCGCAAAGATCTAAAGCTTTGTCCTTTCTTTGTACAGCAAGGACAATTAATTTCTATTGTTAGGACTTTATCAAAGCAATGTACATTGGTGAAAATAAATAATTATACGATTTTTTTTTTAAAATAAAATATCATTCTCTTTTTAAACTGCACTGTTTTAGCACTTTACATAATAATTGAGTTAGCATTAATGAAAGAATCTTGAAAAAATATCTTAAATCGATCTTATCTACTAGATGCCAAATGTCATCCCCTCTAAAATTCTTGTCTCTCTCCCTCTCTCTCTCTCTCTCTCTCTCTATATATATATATATATATATATATATATATATATATATATATATATATATATATATATACAGGGTGCTTCAAAAAAATGTATACACACTTTGAACTTCCATAGAAAATTTATTTACCGTTCTACAAAGTTATATTTCAGGAAATTAGAAAGCTGAAAGTCCAATGTAAATGAAACATAAATAACAAATGTTAATACTGTTCAAATTAGTGACCTGCAGCATCAATACAATTCTGAATACGAGTCACCACTGATTCTGTACATCGTATCAAAACGTCCAATGAGATTTCTCTACACACGGCTTGAATCTCATTCCAAAGAATGTCTAGATTACGTGGTTTACGTTTGTACACCTCATTTTTTACTGTGCCCCATAAGAAGAAACCCAGTGGTGTAAGGTCTGGGGAGCTTGCTGGAAACTCGATTGGCCCCCTGCGTCCTATCCACTGGCCCGGCAAATTTTAATCCAGGTAAGCTCGTACGTCCCTGTGATAGTGCGGAGGATCTTGTTGAAAATAAAACATATCATTACCGTATAATGCACGAATGGCAGGAAATATGGAATCAGCAAGCATCGTTAGGTAATTAATACCAGTTACAGTGCCTTCAAATCGAAAAGGTCCAATGAGTCCCCTTGAAGACAAACCGCACCACACATTTACACCAGGCAAATTTACAGCTTTTTCAATTGTAATGTGAGGATTTTCTTCACCCCAGTAAACACAATTGTGCCTATTGACAGTTCCATTAAGTTTGAATTGGGCTTCATCCGACCAAATGATGCTACCCATAAATCCCGGTTCACGTATCACCATCTCCTGAACCCATTCACAAAATTGTAATCTTCGATCTGGATCGTCGTCACTTAGCTGTTGCACCAGCCTTGGAATGTAAACACGATACTTGCGTCTCTTCAGAATGCGTAGCACGCTGCTAGCACTTACATCACTTTCACGTGCCCCTTGCCTTGTACATTTGTTAGGAGAGCGTTGAAACAGTTCCAAGACTGCCGTTGATGACTCATCACTTGTAGCTGTTCGAGGTCGACCTGAATGACCTTTATGCACATCACACACTGTTCCATGAACTTCGAATTTGTCTCGTATGCATGTAATTGTTAATCTTGAAGGTGGTTCTGTATCATACTCCCTTCTCCACTGTCTTTTAACTTCATTTACATTCTCAAACTTCCAGTACCTCTTAATAACCTGCTTACGTTCTTCAAAACTCAAACGTACGTCCGCCATGTTGATATTACAACTTCCAACTGACAATATAACATAGAGGGACGATTATGCTGCCACCTGGCGAAGAAATATAACATTAGCCTTGTAGAGTGGGAAAACTACGATAGTTTAAAGTGTGTATACATTTTTTTGAAGCACCCAGTATATATATATATATATATATATATATATATATATATATATAGGGGCGAGGTTAGCTCAGTGGTAGAGCACTGGACTAATAAGCTGGAGGCCTCAATCACGAGCAAGCACTAAAGATTTTTTCTTCTAGTGCCTTCGTTCATGGGTTGAATTCGGCCTCCCTGACCGTCCCTAGGCCGACCCAACCTTTAATTAATTTAATAATGGGTACTTTGAGTGCTAATGACTCTTGCAGTCGAAGCGGCCAAGGGGAAAATCAGGCGGCCGGAGCATAGTACTGACCATACTATCTTAGGGCCCTCGTGGCCTGTTACGGGACTGATTTTATATAATAAGATAAGAGAACAGCTGTTACTGAACATTGTCTATTTCATAGTATTATTTATAATGTATATAATACATGGAAAAATATAATGTATATAATATATGCATTGTACAAAAAAAAAAAAAAAAAAAAAAAAAAAAAAAAAAAAAAAAAAAAAAAATTTATATAGATAATTCTATATTTGCTTTGATAATCACCTATTATTTTAGTGTTCTCCATAGAGCGGAAAACAAAAATATATTTGGTCATTAATGTCTTTCATTCTCGTAGAGGTTGTAATGCGGCTCAAGGGAATATCCAAAATTACAAGTATAACAATCAAAAATATCGTTTAGTTGAGCTGGTGGTGACAATGTGTAGCTAAATTAATATTTTAGTAGATACTTTAGTAATAAATATTTGTTTCCAGTTTATTTCTCCTTATCTTTTATTGATTACAGTTTTCTGTTTGGGTATTCAGAAACGAAGTATATGGGGAAAAAAATTGTATGAATGGTGATACAAAGTTTTCGGATATCAGTATATTTTCTAAAATATCTCGAAAACGGTTGGGAACTCGTATTAAGTGGAAGGCGGCTATTCGAAAGGTTACTAAATTCTCTACAATACGATTCTGGCCAACGGACGTAGCCACGTTGAATGCACCGGTTCCTATAGATCACCGAAGTCTTTCTAGTTTCTTCTATATATATGTAAAACTAACAAATTTGAAGTTTTAAGCACATATCTCTTCGATTGACATCGCCTCACCGAACATTACAACAAAATCTTTTTTTTTTCTTTTTTTTTTTTTTTTTTAACAGCGCATCTACATCTTGGTCATTAGCGCCGGGCTATCTACAGGTTGCCACCCTTTTCTAATGTCAACAGCACGTGGTCGGTCACCCATTCACTGACCACGCCCGACGTTGCTTAACTTCGGTGATCTATAGGAACCGGTGCATTCAACGTGGCTACGTCCGTTGGCCAGAATCTTATTGTAGAGAATTTAGTAACCTTTCGAATAGCCGCCTTCCACTTAATACGAGTTCCCAACCGTTTTCGAGATATTTTAGAAAATATACTGATATCCGAAAACTTTGTATCACCATTCATACAATTTTTTTGTTCCCATATACTTCGTTTCTGAACACCCAAACAGAAAATTAGTTTTGAAAAGTATTTCTATCAATTTTTCTGGTAAATGGCTACAGAACTCGCTTAAAAAATGGTTTCATTCGTTTTCCTACTTTAAGGAATCTTTCGCACAAATTTCGCTCCAAAAACCATGTTCCAGTTAGCGGATTCAACTGGTGACCTTTTAAATGAGAAGAAATATTTTTGTACCAAATGTTATCCAAATCGAACCATTTTTGAGCCGATTAGGAACTTCTTAATAATTCAAACCCCCCTAAAAGTACTTAAACATTTGAATATAAAAAAAAAACCTTCTATATAATTTTTTGTTTGCTCAACGACATAACTTCATCCTTAAATTAAATTTTATAGATATTGATAGCTCACGTCGTTTTTCTACAGATGGCATCTGAACATCCCGGATCTCATTTACTGGACACCCCGTTTATATATATATATATATATATATATATATATATATATATATATATATATTCAGGAAAAAAAATTCATGTTTTCCTGTAGAATGTAGGGACGCGGTGTTAGCTTAAAGGAATAAATAAATTTAAAGTAAAATAAAGAACATTGATGGCTTACAAAAAAATAAAAATTGTTGGTCGTAAAAAGAATCCTGGTTTAGCTTTAGCCGAAAGAGTGTATTATCAGAGCCTTTGATCAGTAAAGCGTATTTTTCAGCATTAAATTTAGCCATGGAGATGAAACGAAAATGGAAAGGGGCCTATATTTATACAATGTTTGTATTTCATTTGCGTTCTTTTCTTTATTCAAGGAAATCGTAGCTCTATTTTATTCTTTGTATATGATTCAGAGCTAACATTAAAATTCATAAATTGTTTTTCTTTGAAATTATTTGTTGGATAAAAATTTGTATTGATAATTATTGATAACTACGGTATTTGTGGGTAATTTTCATAGTTGGAAAGAAAAATGTTTGAACCACATAATAATAATACAATGGAAGTCTGCCAATAATATTAGTCAACTGGGTTAAAATGTTTTGACACAAAGTGTAAGTAAAGTGAACTGTATAATATGAATCAATGTATATTCTGGTAATACACAATTAAAATTAAGTGAAAAGTGTAGGTACCTACCAGAATGGTATCTCAGAGGTGGCGGGAGTTGGCACGAAGCTTTAAGGGATAGGATGAAAAATAAGGTAGTTTTTTTTTTTTTTTTTTTTTTTTTTTTTTTTTTTTACGGCACATCTACATCTAGGTCATTAGCGCCGACATCCAGGGTGTAGCGAGGAATTTCACCAGCGAGCCGTGGGATGATAAAATTCCTGCCGGAGGTTGGGAATCGAACCCACCATCTCCCGCTTATGAATCCAAGGCGCTAGCCATTAGACCACGGGAGACCCCGAAAAATAAGGTAGTAGGACAATATTTGTCTCAAAAGAGTAAAGATGAGTGAGCCTCAGCTGGAAAGATAAGCCATAGCGAGACGTCTAAAATAAGTTATGATAGATCTGAATGACGTCTCTGGACGTCGGTCTTTTTGCTAGATGTATTTAATATGATCAATGAGATTTGTAAAATGCGACATGCGCATACGAGGTAATAAATAAACCCCCCCCCCTCTCGGACGTGGCGATTGGCAGAAACAAAAGTTTTTGCGCTCAGTATTAGTTACATATGTACATATTTTTTTTAAATTGACAGAAGGCCTGTGAATTTTAAAAGATTTAGTTAACCCTTTTCTTGGCAAGGAACATTTTTGTTGATATTTTTTCAAACTACATCTCTTTTCTTAAGTAATACCTTCTTAGTAATATGAGAAAAATAAGAAAAAAATCTATCTAAACATAGGAAAGCCCAGCAGTAAAAACAAAAAATGTATCCATATGGATACACCGTCAATTTATGGTAAACAAATTCCTATAGCAAATTTCTTTCAAATAATGATTTAATCTATATTTTTGTTAAAAAAAATGTCTTCTATTATAAGTATTTAAGATAGGAAACAACAGTATTATTGGAATAAAATAAAACAACATACTAAAAGCAAAAAAGTATATTCCTATAAAAGTTTTAATGATGTGTTTATTTATGTCTAATGTCTCCCCTCCACATGACACTGGGCACCGTATAATAAGGTTTGTTCAGTTATTAAATCCCACAAATCATTTGAAAATAAATTATTGAAATACTGAAGTGGTGACTTCACACCAGATTCTTCATTGGGACGTGGTAACCAATTTTCATCGATTTCTGACACTTTCCATTTGAAAGGAATTTTTATCCATTTATTCATGTCAGCATCGACATGTCATTGTCAAATCTGAAAACATTATTAAGTACATCTATTGAAGAAAGATAATTTCATAAAAGATTAGCAATGAAGCAATTTGGATATAAAATTTCCTTACTTTTACTTTTTTAGGAATTGGCAATGTATCCATATGAACGCAAGGCTCATACTCCCCAAAATTGGCAATGTATCCATACGGAACAGAGCTCATACGATCATGAATTGGCAATGTATCCATATGGACGCAAGGCTCATACTCCCCAAAATTGGCAATGTATCCATACGGAACAGAGCTCATACTATCATGAATTGGCAATGTATCCATATGGACGCAAGGCTCATACTCCCCAAAATTGGCAATGTATCCATACGGAACAGAGCTCATACTATCATGAATTGGCAATGTATCCATATGGACGCAAGGCTCATACTCCCATAAATTGGCAATGTATCCATACGGAGACAGAGCTCATACGATCATGAATAGGCAATGTATCCATATGGACGCAAGGCTCATGCTCGCATGAATTGGCAATGTATCCATATAGACACATTCGAAAATACTGTTTTTTAATTAGTAAAATTTTAAATTCTGAGTAAATTATGGATTACTTACCTTCTGCAATGTATGGTGAACAACGTGAAATAAAAATGATACGCTGAGTCTTCCAGGGAAGCTTGTTCTCGCACCGAAAACTTCTAAAATCAAGCCCAGCAACAATATACCACGAGAGAACTGTTCCGGAAGTAACAGCAGTATAACCTCTAATTACAGAGTTGTGAATAGACACTCCATAGAGGCATCATACCTTAATGAATCGATAGGTGAAATCGGAACTTAATATGTCATTACTTATCAGTTATATAAAATTTTAATTGTAACGTATCCATTTGGACACATTGTCAAGCAAAGGGTTAAGATCAAGGGTCACAACACTATACATATCTACTGATCATTTTTATTTATTTATTATCAAGACTCTCATAACGCAGATGATTCACTCGATAATTACAAATGTGTTTTTATAATTAAACAGTTGTTACAATTTCTTATTGATATTTAATATAAAGTAAAAACATTAATTTACAATAAAAGTATTTTACAAATTAATATAACAGTTATAAGTATGCACACTATAACATATATATACAGGGTGTCCCAGTATATGTGTCCACCCCGTTTTCCTCCTAGAGTTGTTGGAATTTTGATATGAAACTTGGTAGGTCTTAGTTATGTTGCATGAGGTTTCTTTTGAAGGTTTAGTTGAAAATGTAACACTCCAGTTTTTCTCCAGCGCATCTAACTCTTGTTTTTCCAATGGCAGCAATAGACAAATTCCTATTTATCACTGAAACCAAGCCTTGTACGTAAAAACACCTCGATACAAACGTTGTAGCCTATTAATTTTCCTTTCAGATGATACCAAGATCAAAGTTGTAGATTTAATATTTAATGGGATATTATGAATGAAAACAAAGGCAAATTTTTTTTTTTTTAGTTTTATGATATAATAATTTCATATGCATATTCAATCTACAACTTTGATCTTGGTATCTTCTGAAAGGAAAATTAATAGGCTACAACGTTTGCATCGAAGTGTTTTTACGTACAAGGCTTGATTTCAGTGATAAATAGGAATTTGTCTACAAAAGGGCGATATGTTTCAGTTTTTTTTTGCGTTTTATGCGCAAACGGTGCGTCGGATCAAATGATGTCTCGGAATAAATTAGTCTTAAAATTAAATTTTCTATCAGAATTCGTCATAAAAAAAACACCTGCTGCCATTGGAAAATCAAGAGTTAGATGCGCTGGAGAAAAACTGGAGAATGTTACAAAGTCAACTAAACCTTCAAAAGAAACCTCATGCAACATAACTATGACCTACCAAGTTTCATATCAAAATTCCAACAACTCTAGGAGGAAAAGGGGGTGGACACATATAATGGGACACCCTGTATGTATATATATATATATATATATATATATATATATATATATATATATATTATATACATGTATATATATTAAAACACTACTATATACATTACAGATGTATATGCAAGTGCACAACACTTGCATATACATTGCTTTTATACACTACGTGTAATTCATGTTATACACATGTACATACATACGTATTCATACACTCACGCATATAAATCACGATTAAGTGAAAATAAAATTAATTTAAAATAACAAATAATTATAATGAAAATTATCTTTTCACCAATGCTACCAGATATCAGAAGTAACTAAGAGTCTAAAATTAAATCTTGTTGTATAGCTGTGTGTGTTTTAGATGTTGAAAAATAGTGTTTATCGATTCGCTACCCTCTTTCAAAAGTTCAATCATGTCGTGCGGTATTTGTAAGTAATCACGTCTTCTACATTTTGCCAATATGTGTTTAACTGTTAGAGGTAAGTTTCACTGTCTGCAGGTAGGTTTTTCAGATTTAGTCATTAAAAACGAGTGTGTGAGTAAAGAATGTCCGATTCTTAAACGACATAAGACGACTTCTTCTCGTCTCACATCCCGTGAGCTTGATGGCCAAGCTTGAACTGTATGTTTAATTTCTCTGAGTTCGTTGTCTTGTGTAAGTTGCCAATCTCGCTGCCAGTTGTTTAAAGTTTTAGTGTAAGTAAGTCTTTTAATATCTTGTAATGTCAAGAGATCAATTTCATTTGTATCTCTTCGTGTTGCTAATTTTGCTTGTTCGTCTACGTTAGTGCATTCAGAAATATTTTCATGTCCGGGCAACCATATCATTTTAATTTGTATATTGTTTTCCTGTAACCGGTGTATCTGATCTAATATTTGTTTGACAATGGGGTGTGTTGTGTATATGTTGTTAAGAGAGAATAAGGAACTGAGCGAATCAGTAAATAACATACCTGGTTATAATCAGTAATCTGTATTCTGCTGATACCTAACAGAATGGCCTGTAGTTCAGCACTGTATACACTTGCATTTTGTGGGAGTTTTTCTTGATAGAAATCTTGGCCAACAATTGCAGCTGAACCTGTACCGAAACTTGTTTTCGAGCCGTCAGTAAATATCTTTAGGGCGTGTGGGTTCTCGGATTTCAATGCTGTAAACATTTTACTGTACATAGTTGAGGCTAGAGGCTCATTTTTCTTTATTTTTGATAATGTTAGATTTACACTTAAATTCCTTATTCTCCAAGGGGGAAAAGCCGTATCTTTGTAAGTGTAAATAGGTGTTTCTAGTGTATTGTCTTCAATTTCCATGAGGCGTAATAGTAAGGGTTTCGGTGCTCTTTTCCTTTGCCTGTTTGAGTGTGTGCAAGTGTTGGTAGTGTAACTAGATGTACAATGTGTATTTAGGAATCTTGAGTGATGAATAAATTTTAGACCAATAATTTGACGTCTATACTCCAAAGGCATTTCACCCGATTCGACGTAAAGGCTCAAAGCCGGACTTGATCTGAAAGCACCAGTTGCAAGCCTGATTTCTGTATTGTGAATGCCGTCTACAATTATTAGTCTAGTCTACCTATACATATCTATTTAATAGCTATACATATCTATTAAATTAGTAAATATACTTATGAACATGGTAAAAGAGGATACTCATATGGGTATAACAAAACGACGGGGTGTAAAATTGTCTTTCTCAGGCATAACACTGAATTTTCACAATTTCAAGTAATATTACCTAATTATGTAATTTAACAAATAATTGTAGTAAATCGTTGGGGAATATTAATTTATTACATAATTTGTTCAATTTTCATTAGAAATATTACTTAAAATTATGAAATTTCAGTGTTTTGCCTGAGAAAAATAACGACGCTCGAAAAGTTGCATTAAATTGGGTAATAAAATAATTTGGAAGGCCCTCTTCCCATCTTCGAATTCTACTCATCTCTAATAAATTAGATTTAGTTGCCTATATAAAAATCTAAATGAATGATAATTCACGCCTGGGTGTCTGTTTGTTTATTATTTTCAGAATTGTGGCCGATAACGGACTATCTAATAGATACTGAACAATGAATTCCCAGTTCACTAATTGGATCATGTAAATTGATTTCCTTGGAAAGGTTTTATTTTTTAGTAAATTCTAGTTTTTATTAGGATATTAAGGATGTGCGGATTCAGTAATTCCCCCCTTGATTCAGAGGATATTTTTGTTGAAGTCGGATCCCGTGAATAAACAATTATTTTAATTATTAACCTTCCAGTAGTGGCGCCCCTTTTTGGGAAATCCATAGTGGCACTACACCTCACAGGTGCAAACCCAATTTTGCGCGGAAAAATGTGCCTCAGGAACGTGATTACATTCCTATTGGAGAGAAATAGTAGAAAACTGCAGACTTGATAACAAAACAAAACTTTTTTTTTTGCGGGGGACATAAGAAACCATCGTTTTCGATGAAATAAAATCATGTCATCGTCGATTTGAAATAAAATATTAATTTAAAATAGGAAATTGATTAATCAATCTATGTGTAGGCGTTTTACGTCTAAACCCGCCCGTACTTAAAAACACTCTGCTGTTATTGGTATAAGTGCCAATATCTGATTTTTTTTTTTAAAAAAAAAAGGATCATTTTTCATGACTACATCATTACTGGGTACTGTTAGTAGAATCATACTGTACTTTATGTTAAAATATATAACGTTTGTTATATACCAGGTTATCCTATAGACATGAAACAAGTCTAATTATATATAACTTGATATATAAAAATCATGAATATGAAATAATAATTAATTTCGTTTAGAGCCTTCTGCTCAAATTCAGGAACATAAATATGCTTTAGGTCCACATGACAAACTTATGTAATGTACGATAATGTATAACATACAGTCTTCTTTTTCGAACATGTCCATCGCGCATTTTTTGTGACACTTTTTTGTAAAGCTTTTTTTTTTTCAGTTTAGTCTTCGCTAAATTATATTTATGCTAATAACAACGTTCTGTGGTCCCGTGTTGCTTAACCCTTTCGTTGCTGACGAATGAAGAGACTCGTAGCGCCCGGTACGCTCGATGCTTTTCCGTCTAACTCCCCGCGTACTCTCGCCAATCTCTCCTCATCTCGACTTCACTACCGTTCGACTCTTTCCTCTCTCTCAGAAAACGAGATGCATCGTCACTCATATCGAAGGAGGCTATCTATACCAACCGTACTATACAAGATACAAATTGTGACTGAAAAATATAAACAGCAACAATATGGCTGGAGAGACAAATCTGAGTACGATACTGTAAATAGGCGGCGAGGTGTGCCAGCTTCAACAATTGCGCATAATAATGCCGATTGTAGGACTTTACATTTTTTTTATAGAGACTAATATACTTGATGATAAATAAATAAAAATAAATGAAATAATGAAAATTTTCAATTATTATACGAAGAAGATTTGATGAAATCGAAGAGTTTGTGAAGAACCGGATGAAGCTCTATTCGTAAATAATAAAATCACTAGAAATTATAGGATAATTGAGATATAAAGTCTCTGTTACTTTAACTTTTAGAGAAAATTATTAGTCATTATAGATCCTAGAAATGCTCAGAAAATTATATTGAATGCATCATTTCATTATGGCTTCTTTAGATGCTTGAGAGATAAGATATTATTATATCTTACAGAGTATGGTTATTGTATAAACACATATTAAAAACAATATTATATTCCGTAGATTTAATGAACCTACGAACCATCCTTAATATCGCTAGGTCCCACTGATTTTATGCAAGTTAATAGAACTAGGCCGGAGAAGCGACAGACGGGGCTACTACCGGCCCACAGTGTGACAGAATCCCGATTCCGTGGCCAAAAATCAAATTTTCGAGTTTTATATTTTCGTCTCTATACGTTCAGATCTTGTTTAGGGATAGTCCTAGAACAAAATTCCAGCCCAGACAGGTAGATACCTGCTTTAGGGTAGCCTTGACATCAGTCGAAAGTCAGCCTTTCTTCGGTACGTACGAAACAAGTAGACGAGTCGAGAAATTCTTGCCTGTTTTGAAGTGATGTGAAACTGGATAAACTTATTCAATTGTAATTCGGCGAAATGGAACCACTTTCTGGAGGTATGTAGAATATAAGGTTATGCACAATTATTGCTCATTTAATGTAGAAAATATTTAAATCCTGCGACAAGTAAACATAAAAAAGATTTACATTTTTTATCTAAAATCGATTTTCTAATAGAGTTTTAAAAATTTCTCTGCAAGGTACGGTCTTCTTTCGACAAGTAACTGATAGTGTATAGTCTTAAATATAACATATTAAAAAACTGGCTGCTACAAAGTGCAACTTTAGTCGTGAGGCCAATTTTAATAGAGGAACGCGTGGCGCGAAATTAACGGGCCTGTGAATGTAATGCATTGGATATTACGTTATAGTATCTATTAAAATAGGTTAATGTCTTATAACGATCATGGAAATTAGTGAATTAACATTAATTAATGGTCCTAATTAAATTTGAATATGATAATTTATTATTTTAAATAAACGCTTTACAAGTTATTTTACTCTCCGTTTTATGACAATTTAAAACTTTTATAATATAGTCCTGAAATAACTCTCTACGGAGTTAGAACTGTATTTGCGACATGTTTGTAAGACCTAACGGTAGGTTACACCCTTCGACTGCACTGTCGGCTTTCGGCAGTACAGAAAGGAGTCTCAGCCTTTTTTACACCTGTTGTTTGTTGACCCCGAGGAGACCCTCGTAAAAATGGTTTCACTCAGACTTATTCTTTTTGTCTCGTACAGAAGTTATTTAAATATATTTGCTGTCATTTAGTAGTAATAAATTATTTTAGTACATTTCAAGGTATAACACTGTAAGTGAGAAATCTGAAATATTATTAGGGTTTTAATACATAGTATATAGTTTTGTTAAGTATAAAAATAATTTCTGAATAATGCCATTGAATTTTGAACATGTTTATATTGGTATTTTACAGAGTCTTCTAAACCTTCAAATCTGGAATTGTCAAGAAAAGATGTTTTCTTTGTGGTGACAGACAGTATGAAACATAAAAAGAAATTCGTCATTGACGTTTTGAAAGATGCAATTTTCAAAAAAACCGGACATATGATACATGTAGACGAGGATGAAAAGTCATTAGGACTGTTACTTGGAAATTTTCGATCGAAATGGACAGCAGGAAATAGAATCCAAGGAAAGCTTTACCCATTTCAAGTTACTCCGTAATAAATGCATTTTTTTTTTTTATAATATTAATTTTACAATACTTTTACTGATGTTTTTGAAAAAACAGTTTTGGCCAACATTTTGGATCCGCCATTTTGAATTTTGAAAATCTGATCTCAGATTCGTAATCAGCAACCTCGAAAACCCTGGTACAGGTCATTTGAGATTTTTGGCCACGAAATCGGGATTCTGTCCCACTGTGCGGCTACGAGTTAACTCGTGTGGAGCGTCTGGGGCACTCGTTCGTTAACTCGTTCAGAGCAACGAAAGGGTTAAATGTATATACGAGGCCATCTTAAATCTTATCCTCCATGATATTCATGTAAGAAAGTATAGGAAATCACACGAATAGTGGCGCTGCACCAAGCAGTTGAAGACCAATTTTAGTCCATTTATTCAAAGATCGAACAAACTCACCCAAATACTCATAGGTGATAGCATAATAAGATATAGAACGAAAAGTGTAAATATCGCATATCTGTAAAACTTACGTGAGTTGTGGCGCAGCACCTGAGAGGTGACGAGGGCAGCCACTGACAATGATAAGCTCAAAAAAAGGCGTCAATACGACTGGCCAGTGGAAAAACGGAAATCCAGCAGATAATAAAGCGGACAGCCCGCCAAAACACGGCTGTCAACCGTAATCCAAAAAATAAAAAAAATATGCAACTCTCATGTGCGTGCCACTAACGGAGGGTTAATCTACCTATCTATCTATCCATACATATCACCCCTACCATGTTATGAATGAAGCTATCGAATATGAAAATGTGAACGAACTAGCGATTAGAGTTCCAACAACTTGCAACAAGCCGTATCGTCCACAATCCAAGAGCAAAGTCTCGAATCTGGAAAAGGAGATGTTTCATGTTCGATACTTTGACATGGTTGGGACGATATATACGATAAACAGCCATAAAGAAGCATACATTCAAATAACGTACTGAGCATGATCTATGATGTTCATTCCTTTAATAAAAAAAAAAATAATAAGTTTCTAGAGAAAACTTATTTTTCAAAACTTTCACATTATCGATGTGTTTTCCGTTGTGGAATAAGTTGGAAGCTGAAGCAGCACACCATGTACTGCAGAAGAAGTGGGAATTCCTTCCGGCCAAGTTTGCACTCTCACTTCTTACCTAATTCTATTTTTATTTTTTTTTCTTTCCTTAGAGAGTACAAAGCTTTCTGCATTAGCAAGTCGATGCGGTAGCCTGTTTTTCCGCATAACGAAAATCTTGTTGCCTCGAAATGCGGGAGTAAAAGTTTCCTTTCAAGGAAGGGCATTTGTATTCCGTCTGTCCTATTTATTTCTTTAAGGAAAGGCAGGTAGGCGCAGGCTTCGTTAGATAGCTCTGTACAGCAGTGAGTGTTTCCAAACAGTAAGGAAAAGCAGAATAGTTGAACAAAATGAATGAAGTCATTTTCGTATTATAGAATTATTTAGCAACATTGTTTTGTCCTGTAGTAGTAAAATTTCATTCATTTAAGACACTTAGTAAAATCAAGCTCCTTGCTTAACTTCGGTGATCTATGTTATCAACCGTTGAATTTAATGTTTCTAAATATCATATTTTTGATTTGTCTAATATCGAAAACTGCACTATGGTTCTTATCTAATGAAAGTTGCAAATGTTCAGGGAAAATCAATTTTGCGTGTACATGCTAGTGTCTATCATTAAAATAAAACCATATCGCACTAGTATTTCTAAAGTGACACAACTCAAAAATCGGTGTTCCTTAGTTATGACTATGGAAGACAGTAAATATCTCTTTATTAACTATCAAAACTGTATGCAGAGCGTGTCCACCAGGGGGCACATGTGTCACCCTTCCTGTCTTAATGCTATGCCCCTCACTTAGGCAAAAGTTAGCAAAATACTACTAATGAACAATTCTCGCCTCACTCGGATTTGCTACAACAGGCTAGTCATATTGGACCAGTATCCGTCAAATAAGAAGAAATATAATTGGGTCACTCAAATTAAGAATGTTTTTTATAGCATAAATGAAGGGAACATCTGGTTTAATAGAGCATCTGGTAGAATTTTACATAAATAACAACCGCATAATTGTTGCTTACAAATCTATTGTAATAAACAAAAACCTTGAAGACAATAGAAACTTTTCATTCAGCCCTATTTACACACACATTACAGTTTTAACAGAGTCTCCACAAAATTACCAGAATATAAATTTGCCATTCCCAATAATAAAAATAATAACCCAAATTAGAACTTCCGGAAAATATCATATGCGATTCGCAAATAAAAACCACTCTTCCAATATAAACCCAAAGTTAAATTGCAAACATTGTAAATTGGAAGAAAATATCCTGCATGTTTTTCGATACTGTGAATTATATGAAAAATTTAGAAATACATTTTTGACGATTAGGCCAAATTTTATGGAGCAAGATTTCTTTCAACTGTTCAACTCCAATAACCAATCTACGTACATGAACATATACAACTTATTGTTTCGCGCCCTAAAAAATAGAGAGGTATTTTTGAATAATATAGATTAAGCAATAGAAAACCCACACTTCTTCGTAATTTTTTAATTGTTTTTTATTATTTTTTGCTACTATAATATTTAACATAAGTAAATGTAATTAGTGTATTGTATTTATAAATTGTCATTAGATAAACCATAGCTTAAAAATATTTAATCTCAATTAATATTAGACTAATCCATATTACTATATAAATCCTACCTCATGCAATGAGAATATTCCTGTTATGCATTAATAAATAAATACTTAGGCAAGAGTGACACATTTTAAGTTGAGTTTTTTTCTGGATTTGTGTAACCTTAGAAATACTAATGCGATATTTAAATATTACTATTTATCGAAATTAGTACTTGTGGTTATGGTTCAATATTGGATAACTATATGCTCTAATATTGTTTTTCAATAGCCATAATGGAGATTCATGGCCGTCCCTATCCACAACCATCCTTCAAATGTTAAATCAAGAGGTCTATGCATAGTACTGTACTCCCTACAGTACCGTCAAGTCATGACTCAGGTATATATTTACGAAGATAACTCATTTGGCAGAGGTAAACGTTTGGAACCACATATGAAAATGTATCTTGATGTCAATAGAATAACATTTATGTGGAAATTAAATACGATGGATAGAGGCTTCCAAATTCTATATTTAAATATTATTGCGACGTTTTGACGATAATGATCTTCGTCAGGTACCTATTCAGTAATGGTATTTTTTATTTTATTAGGGCGTATCAACAATTGCGCTATTACGTTTGGCTTTCTACAAGGCAACCCTTTTGTATTTCCAACAGCACGTGGTCGGTCGCCCATTCAGGAACTGGCCTCGCCCGACGTTGCTGATCAACGCTTCCTTAATTCGATTTTCAAAGGGAACTGGTACCTTCAAAGTGGCTACCGCCGTTGGCTCTATTCAATCATACATATTTTGTATACTATAGTTTATGTATAATTACGGACTAGATGCACGAAGAGGTGCAATAAGGTCCGACACGTCTCAGTAAAAAATAAATCTAAAACATAAGCAAGTTTCTTCCCGTCTTCTTAAAATACACCTTTTCACCATCTTCATAACTTGTATTAATTAATTACAAGAATTAAACAAATTTGTATTCGGCTGAGTGAAAACATCAGATTCTCAGAAGAATCTATATTGCGAACGTTTCGGTATGCTGTTTAAAGCGTGCACACAGAATAAACTGTTTTCAATCGGTCATTGATTCAGTCGACGATGCATTTTTGTTGTGGTGGTGGCTAAAAAATCGTAAGTTCTGGGTTCACCCGATGATTAGGGATTGGAAACACAGCTGTATTGTTGAAGCTCGTGAGCTAAAACAGAGATCCTGATAAATTTATTAAAGCTTTTTTTTAGGGTGTCGAGGCCAGTTTTTCGCTTATTAGAACTAGTAGATCCACTGATGAAACGTGAGACTGAAGCAATAGGAAACCGATTTAACGAACTTTATGAAACCAGGTTTCATGGAACCGGTTTCTTCAGTGTGCACCGGGCCTTATATATCAAATGATTTAAAAATTGACAATTTATTTTTATTAAGAATTAATAGTTGTTTTTTTTTTTGTTTTTTTTTTTGTGTTCTATAAATGACGTTGAACTAGCAGTTTTAGATTGCGTCAGTTTTTTTTAACACGAAGATTTTGTGTGGTGTTTTTTTTTCGGAAGGAGGTGTGTGTGTGTCGAGGAGTTGTAGGGTAAAACATATACTTTTATTAATTTTTATGTAGGCCTTATGAAATGATTTTCATGTATATTTCAAATTATTTAAAAATTTACAATTTATTTTTACTAATTTTTATGTAGGCCTTATGAAAAACTGCCTTTTCGTTTATTAGTGTTTTTTTTTCGTTTTTCTCTGAAACGAAGAAAAAAACAGATATATGCGAAGGGACTTTTGTTGCTATGTTCTTTCATAATGCATCGACCCCCGAAGATTAGATTTTTTTTTGGGGGGGGGGACACCATTATCTCTCAATATCACAACAATATTAATAAATGAATTTTAAAGTGTCAAAATGATCAAGATACATGCAAGTACGTAATGATTCTCTTACGGTATTGGGACGTGTCTATATTGATGATTTTATAACCTGAGGAATATTTTCTTCAAATAATCCTGCTCAGCCCTCTGCTACTATAATCTACCTGTTTTATATTTAATATGATTATGAATTCATTAGTAAACATAGAACCGAGAAGTACTTAAGGAACATTATAATGCATTCATATTTAAGACGGTATACTGGCTGGCTGTGGCCATTTTATGTCGAAGTTGAAATAACCCCTAGAAATCCCTTAAGACCTGTAAAGCTGGTAAGTAGGAAGTCTGGTTCTGGGGAGGAGTTAGGAAGTATTAGAAGGTACGGGGAGGGTGAGGTTTTGAGGAGGCGCTAACAGGCTCACAGTCCTAGTTCTAATCAGGCCGCAAACTTGATATCTGCCGATCCGACCGGGGGGAATGAACCGTGAAAAAGTAATTAAAACCAAAATCCACCCGCTAAGTCGTGTATGGAATACTTAATCCAGTCTTTAATCAATTCTCCCCTCTCAAGAATTCAGACATTCGCCAAGAGAGGGCAGCAGTGGAATTTCCTGCTCCTTCAATGAGCCTTGTAAAATATTCTCTGCTTCCCCTTTAAACAATTAGAAGTTTTTTAGGGATATATTATCGGTTAAGTTGTTTAAAAGCTATTTTAGTAATATATATTTATTTATTACAACATCTCTCCTGTTTAGGCTTGAGTATTTCTGTTCTTTTCTATATCATTTTTCTTGATCTGCGATCTTATATAAATTTTTTTTTTTTTTCCATCGGCTTCCGAGGCCATTAGCATTTATATGAACTGTTATTTCAAAACATTACAGTATTCTCTCATTTTTAACAAAGCAAAGAAAAATTCTTAATTCTTAATCATGTCTTTTAAAATTAGCAGAAGGTCGTATATTAGAAAAACTTCGATTCCTTATTTATTATGTGCTCTGCATGTTTTGCATCACTTTGAGAGGAGATCGTTGACTGTTGTCGATACGAAGGTAGAATTTGTTAGAGTTCGGTCGTGTTATCTTAATAAAACTACATTTTTTATAATAAAATAAGTTTTATTTTTTTACGACGTTTCGACTTAAAATTCTAGCCATTATGAGGGCTGTAAAAGAAGTACGACAGCGTTAATATTGATAATATACAGAAGTAATGACAAAAACCAAAAAAAAAAAAAGTCCGTCACGCAGGAGCAGCATAACTAAGCACTTTCCTCAGAATTTTGGTAGTGTAGACTGCTTTCCAGAACAATTTGCTTAAAATATCCTACATAAATAAAATAAAAACATGAATAGTTCTTTTTTAAATTTGTAATGAGTAACTGATCAATTATTAATTTGCTTCCAGAGTTATGTTTACACATGGTACCTATTACACTACGTAATAAATACAAAAAACTTCATATTATCGTATTTTGACCTAACGCAGGAACAGGATACAGTCACTCTAGTGGTAGAAAGCGCTCCTTGCGGCGGCTTTGTGTACCTACGTCTGGAAGGCTTTCCGATTGACCGATTCAGCTCATTTTTACAACACTTCTTTCTCATGAGTTACCCACGACGCATACCGCGTTTCGTTACAATACAGCAGAAATTACGACCGGTATGAGTATATTATGAATTTGGGTCCGGAGTAAACCCACCCTTCTAATGAACCGATTTAGTTCATTTTTACAACAAATATTTACCTGTGGATTAGCACTACGAATACCGAGTTTCGTCGAAATATACCAAAAATCACGGTTGGTAGTGGCGAATTGGTATTGTGGATCCAGAGTAAACCCCCCCTTCTAATGAACCGATTTAGTTCATTTTTATATCTCACTTTTATCTCTATATTACCACTACGAATACCAAGTTTCGTTGAAATATAACAAATATTACGGCTGACATAGTCAAATTAGTGTTTTGGGTTCGGGGTAAACCCCCCCTTCCGGTGGACCGACTTTGGTGGTTAACGAACTCGTTCAATCATTTGCTAATTGAATGCTATATACCAAGTTTCGTGACGAAAAAACAAAAACTCTGGCCGCTATCGTGTTAACAGACACACACATATATATATATATATATATATATATATATATATATATATATATATAAATTTTAACGGGGGTCATTTTCGGTATCTACTAGGTAGGATCGATAAAGATTTGAAGAAATATTTCAAAAATTCCGTCATGAGTCCAACCTCAATAGCTACTTTCCTTCGGAGGAAAGTGCTAAAAAAAGCACAAAAACTTTATACATGGAAAGTTTTTGTCTTCACAAAATACTCTGAAACAGTAAGCAATTACAATGATCTAATTTCCTCACTTCACAATTTCCTAAATACCTATTTAAATAAATACCTAGGACTCACCAGTCATAAAATAATGCTGCATATGTTCCCTTGGCCATGTAGCTAAACTGAGCTAAGATTTCACAAAGAATAAGACATAGATATTCCACTTCCAAGAGCCGATGGGTGCTCAGCTGATATTCAACAAGAACAACGCTTGAATGAGAATATACGAAGGGAAAACAGTACTAGACGTTGTTTAGTACAATTAACATAGGAGATTTCCTGAGTGGATGGGGGTGTAACAAACCCTTCCTCCCCCCTCCCCTTTTCCCATCCTATAAATGCATCTCCATAAAATTAATTCGACGACTTTTGGGTGTCAGCTAGTCGTTGAATTATTCAGGCCCTGCAAACTCTTGGTCAGGATTCTGTGTAAATCCCAGGTAATTGAGTCCTGTCTCCCTGGAGGATTCTAGGCTAACTCCTAACGAATCGCAAGTTTCTTGTTTAATTCCTTCCCGTTGTCCAAAAGTCCAACTTTCTAATCCCTATAGGTACTGCAATCGCTGAAGGATTAAGTAAGAAAGTCGAAGTTTAAGGAACTGTCCTCCCATATCAAGCTTTCTATATGAATATAACATACTTCAAACAGCTGAAGAAAATTAGTTTGTTTCTTTGATGTATTATTTTAATATATTTGCGTGGGAAAAAGTTCTGTAAAAGTCTTTTACAGATCGGAAAGACTCAACCAGTCCATATTGAAATGTTCTAAGTCTGGTATAATGTACATTCTTTATATAAAGTCTTCCTGTTGTGCTGAGAAGATGCTAGTTCCATCTGGATATTTCCTAAACTGGGGGTTTTCAAAAGCCATCGAATCAGGAGCAATTTCTGTCTTATGGGGAATTGAAATTGAGAACTCGTTCTATTCAAAGGAAATTAATTTCTCGAAGTTTGAAATGTAACAAAAAATAATGAATTTTTGTGAAGTGAAATTATTTATTAAATATCTTTGTATTAATGTCACGATTACATACGGCACATTAAGTAACCTTGTTAGGGAAATTATGAGCAGTAGGCATGAATAGCTTAATCCTATATCTGCTTACAAGACGTGATGAAATAGCAATTATTACGGAGAGAATTGGCTATAAATATTTAACACAGCCTCACCTAATGGCATAACAAGGCAGAACGGTATGCCATGTATAGAACGGACAACTACAAAGGTAAATTAACAACAGATAATTTATGAACTTCTTATGAAATTTTTTTCCCTTCAACGGAATGTAAACTACATGGTAGGCAGAAAAGACGCAAACTAGTGGAAATCGAACCTCAAAAATTCTGAAAAGATCATAACAACTTTCCCGTGTTATTCAGTCTTTGAAAAAAGTGGTCCTCACTAAAAAATCCGTTTATGCGAAGACTGACAGCATTTATCAAAAAAAAAAAAAAAAAAAAAATCAAGAAATATCCAAAATACCTACTATAATATTGGCGTAGGAATTTATGCGACTACGTTGCACGTTCAATGCCAATAGAATGGTCCCTAATAAGAGGTGCCTTCCTGCTAGACTTTATGGGACTTGGTTGCAAGTTCAATGCCAATAGAATGGTCCCTAATAAGAGGTGCCTTCCTGCTAGACTTTATGGGACTTGGTTGCACGTTCATTGCCAATAGAATGGTCCCTAATAAGAGGTGCCTTCCTGCTAGACTTTATGGGACTTGGTTGCACTTTCAATGCCAATAGAATGGTCCCTAATAAGAGGTGCCTTCCTGCTAGACTTTATGGGACTTGGTTGCACGTTCAATGCCAATAGAATGGTCCCTAAGAAGAGGTGCCTTCCTGCTAGACTTTATGGGACTTGGTTGCACGTTCAATGCCAATAGAATGGTCCCTAATAAGAGGAGCCTTCCTGCTAGACTTTATGGGACATGGTTGCACGTTCAATGCCAATAGAATGGTCCCTAATAAGAGGTGCCTTCCTGCTAGACTTCCTAAAATGAATATGTGACTACTCCAACAAACCATTATCCTGTTTAAAAATTTGAATAAATAATATTCTAAGATTTATTTATTTTTTCATGATTAATAACTCACTCTCCGAAGGATTTTAACTCTTTAGGTTATTTTAAATAAATAATTCAAGAAAGCAGCGTACACTTCCCCCCTTCTTAATAATAAATTTAGTAATCCAGCTCCTGCATGTCGGGCTTTCTTCACGTGAATATTTCCTGATCTAGTGCTGTTAATTGAAAATTAAAGGAAGCCAAATAAAACAAAGGCCGGACACAAATCGACTCGGAACTTCCAGATGGCGTTATGAGGTCAACCAATCTTTCGTACGTGTAGATAGCTCGGCGTTTATATTCCAATAGTTGATACATCGTTAAACCCGAAAAAAAGTAAGGCACAAATACGAAGATGCAAAAAACTTGTCAACTCCACACGAAAAAAAAAATGTAATCACCTTAGTTTAGACCAATTTCAAACATGTAGAAAATATTTCAATTGAATTCCACGATTCGAAGTACCAATATCGATAATGTGCTACAAAAAATAACGTACTTGCAAACGTTCAGACAAAAAGCCGTAACTTCAACGATTTCAGTCGCTTGGAATTCAACCAAAAAACACGTTAAATTTATACCAAATTTCATCAAAATCGTGCCGCTTTTGAACGCTATTTTGGTGATCTATGGGCTGTGAAACGTGAAATTTTCTAGTCGGCACTTCCGGACTGTGTCGGAGGTTAGGTGCAAAGCTGCTAAGTGGATTTGTTCTCTATGGAGGAAAGCAGGAAGCACGCTAAAAATACCAAAAGAAATGTAGGATGAAGAATATTTTAAAATAAAGTCCAACTACAATAGGACAGTCGGTCCAACCTTAGTTGGATTTCAGGGTTATTATAAGCTCTTCAGAAGGTGTAATAGTAAACAGTGTAAGTTACATTTAGTGGCTGACACAAACAGAATAGAGCAGGTACTAGAAGCTAGTGCATTTCATGGCAAGTGTTTCAGAGTAGAGCATACATTATTCTAACCTATTCCAGGCAGTGACAGCTCTTGTACCACTATTTGCTGGATGAGTGACGAGCAAGTTAGTCTGATAATTCTCTATCTCTCTCTTTGCCAAAACTTGGTGTTACTTGAAACAGCCACTGTCACTCCTACCATTAATTAGATATTGTTTATTTGCTCAAGGGGGCTTTCAAAATATTACTTTATGGTGATTCGATTGGCTAAATTGTAGAACTTGACACGTACAATAATTGTAAAAGCACAACATGCAGAAGCTCTTTAACCTAGAACATAACTCAGAAGGTGGGTGGTGTATGATGTAGTAACCTGCTTAACACTCCAGCAGTTGCGCTCAGTGCGCGATAGCTAGGGTTTCGTCTTGTAAGAAATTGCCGGGAAACCCTACGGCCCACAGACCTCAGGTATGCCAAGGAAAACTCCTACCACGCCTAGTATGACGAGTGGTGTTCTACCCTTTCACGCATTCCTAAGTTCTAGCTTGTCAATCGTGAAGACGCCCACTTCATCAAGATCGAGTCATAGGGCAGGGCTTTTCTCAAATTTTCATCAATTAATTTCAAATCCAAGGAAATGTCTAATTTTATAAATTAAAAGATTATTCATCCTCCCCAAAAAAAAACCTCGCAAAATAAAAACTGTTGGAATGAGTTGCAAATAAATGCATTCCTTTGATACTAAAATATAACCTAGATATTAAAAAAAAATATCTGTGTTGCAACTTATTTTGTTTCAACGTTTCAGATACTTTTTTTTAAAAAAAAGACTTCTACTTTCCGAAGATAGGAATTTTATCCACAAAAAATAGCTTGTAGTCTATTATTAATATAAAATTACACAGGTCTACAACCAAAAATTTGATTTGATGATTTTGGCTAATCTCTGTGTTTCTCGGTGTGCTGAGGCCGAGAATGAAGTCCGTTTTTCTCTATCACGTACAGATTTTTTTCAAATCCGTAGAACATAATATACCTGCTATACACATAAATTTGGTAAGAAGTAGGTTTTTTTTTTCCAAACGATTTCTCTTTTTATAAACAGACATCTTTCACTAGGTGGTGTAGGCAATGACTCCCTCAGTAGATGTTGTAGGCCTGAGGGTGTCTAGGCACGACCTGTTCAGACAGGAACGTACTTGTTTGGTCTCAGATGTCACCGTCTGAAGCTAAACGAGATTGAACCTGTTGTATCAGGAACTTGGAGCTAAATTTCTGTTCATTCTCTCAGTTCAGTAGTATCAACTGAAGTGAACTATTATTAATATATAATTATTTATTTATTTATTTATTTACGGAGCTTCACAACAGCAAGGCGATAAAATATAAAATTAGCGTACACCAATAACATCAATGTACACAAGAAATCAATACTTGCTGTGACTATGCTGGCGGTATACAAGATCATGAACAAGGAATAGCCCTGTAGAACATGCATGCCTCTACTAACTTACTCCTACATACCGCATACTCCAAGTACAGCTCAGCATATCAAACTACATACTATATAACCCTTTGCCTAGCAACCTTAGTAAAGGATACATGTCTCGTCAGTTATGGTTCTCATCTCAGGATTTAGAAATAAATAAATACAGTTCTGAAGTAAATCGTGTATCGTATATATATATATATATATATATATATATATATATATATATATATATATATAAATATTGTAGACTCTCCATATTCCGTCGTCGTCGGGACCGGCGTACATTTTGGTCAGAGAAAACGTCGGATTAGAGAATTCAGTAAGAAGTGGTCACTTATGTATTTGAAAAACCTTGTTATTTGAGGATGTAATAATAAGTACCATTTTTAATATTGCATATTTGAGTAAAATGTAGGTACCAAATTAAAATAAATTCAAAATATTTAAAGCCTTGCTAGTGTATTATATTAAAGTGCATATGTATTTAAAAATTTCAAGGAATAAAAATGTGTAGACGATTAAATTAAATAAATAATATTTAATTACTACATAAATCACTTATGTATACATATATTATTACTACACCAAAAACTGGTTACATGGAAAATCAGGCGTTCCGGCCGCAGGTGCCTTAGTAAAAATATTTATTTTCTTACTAGAAACCCAAGTTCCTGCCTCTAATACGAAACATATATGCCTTCTTTGACTTCCATTCAATGAAATACCACGAAAAAATTAGTTAGCTAGGAAGGGAAGGGTTTCTAGGGGACCCTCGAGCCGGACTAGCTCCGGCGAGTTCCGAGCTGTTTTGTATATATCAAAACCGCCGGATATATATACAAAAATATTTTATTTCAGCTGCAACAATCACAGATGTTATTAAAATTTAATGTTTCTGAGGTTTCATCGAAATTGATATCTTATTATAGTGTTTTTCGGTCATTTAAGGTTTTAAAACTAATTTTTTTTTTTTTTAAATTAAGTGAATTACATAGGACTAAATCAATTAAGACGTTGGGGCCTTTAGGGACCCCTATTTGGGAAACGCTGAGGGTCTAAATACCTAGGATTCTAGGGATAACACATAGAATCTCATTATTAGTTTTTAGCACTTTCCTCCGAAGGAAAGTAGCTATTGAGATTGGACTCATGACGGAATTTTTGAAAAATTTCTTCAAATCTTTATCGATCCTACCTAGTAGACACCGAAAATGACCCCCGTTAAAATTTATATATATATCTATATGCATATATATATATATATATGTGTCTGTTAACACGATAGCGGCCAGAGTTTTTGTTTTTTCGTCACGAAACTTGGTATATAGCATTCAATTAGCAAACGATTGAACGAGTTCGTTAACCACCAAAGTCGGTCCACCGGAAGGGGGGGTTTACCCCAAACCCAAAACACTAATTTGACTATGTCAGCCGTAATATTTGTTATATTTCAACGAAACTTAGTATTCGTAGTGGTAATATAGAGAGAAAAGTGAGATATAAAAATGAACTAAATCGGTTCATTAGAAGGGGGGGTTTACTCCGGACCCACAATACCAATTCGCCACTACCAGCCGTGATTTTTGGTATATTTCGACGAAACTCGGTATCCGTAGTGGTAATCCACAGGTAAATATGTGTTGTAAAAATAAACTAAATCGGTTCATTAGGAAGGGGGGGTTTACTCCGGACCCACAATACCAATTCGCCACTACCAGCCGTGATTTTTGGTATATTTCGACGAAACTCGGTATTCGTAGTGGTAATCTACAGGTAAATATGTGATCTAAAAATAAACTAAATCGGTTCATTAGAAGGGGGGGGGGGTTTACTCCGGACCCAAATTCCTAATATACTCATACCGGTCGTAATTTCTGCTGTATTGTAACGAAACGCGGTATACGTAGTGGGTAACCCATGAGAAAGAAGTGTTGTAAAAATGAGCTGAATCGGTCAATCGGAAAGCGGGGGTTTAATTTGTAATATATTTCAATAGAAAAGCCCGCGAGACATAGGTTCACAAAGCCGCCGCAAGGAGCGCTTTCTACCACTAGAGTGACTGTATCCTGTTCCTGCGTTAGATCAAAATACGATAATATGAGGTTTTTTGTATTTATTACGTAGTGTAATAGGTACCATGTGTAAACATAACTCTGGAAGCAAATTAATAATTGATCAGTTACTCATTACAAATTTAAAAGAGAAGTATTCATGTTTTTATTTTATTTATGTAGGATATTTTAAGCAAATTGTTCTGGAAAGCAGTCTACACTACCCAAATTCTGAGGAAAGTGCTTAGTCATGCAGCTCCTGCGTGACGGACTTTTTTGGGTTTTTTTTAAGACTGACTAACAAGGTAAAGTAGTTATGATCTATTCAGATCATTAGCTGATGTAAGAATTCGTTTTATTACCTATGTGTAAATTACCAACTGTGTTCTTACCATCTAGTTTATTTTCCGTTGAAGGGACAAACATTTCGAAAGATGTTCATAAATTATCTGTTGTTAATTTACCTTTGTAAGTTGTCCGTTCTATATCTGGCATACCGTTCTGCCTTGTTATGCCATTAGGTGAGGCTGTGTTAAATATGTATAGCCAATTCGCTGCGTAGTAATTGCTATTTCATCACGTCTTGTAAGCAGATATAGGATGAAGCTATTCATGCATTCTGTTCGTAATCTCCCTAAGAAGGTTATTTAATGTGCCTCTAATACAAATATTTTAATATATAATTTCACTTTAAAAAAATTCATGATTTTTGTTATTCTTCAAACATTGATAAATTAATTTCCTTTGAATACAAGGCTTTCTGAAGTCTGTGACTCTCCAAATAAGTCAGGAATTGCTTCAGTTTTATATATATATATATATATATATATATATATATATATGTATATATAACAAGAGATATACTAGTTACAGATTGGTTTTATTTAATTATTCTTATTATTACAGTGAAAGTCACTTTTCTGAGAAAACCAGATAGTATGGCTCTAGTATAGTATTTAGAAGCGTAAAGTACACCTATGTGGGTAAAGTAACTGTCAGGTGGTCGTTAAAATGGTAGTGAACTTATAATGGGTGGGAGTGAGAAAGTGGAAGGGAGCGAGACTGAGAGAGATAGTGTGTGACTGAGGGAGAGATAGAAAAAGAGATCTAGCGTGGAGAGAGAGACAGAGACAGAGATAGAGAGAGGGAGAGAGAGAGATATCTACCATATCGAGAGTAGGAGGGATATAGGGAGTGAAGGAAAGAAAGAGAGTGAGTGAGAGAGAGAGTGTGGGAGAGAGAGTGTGGGAGAGAGAGAGAGAGAGAGAGAGAGAGAGAGAGAGAGAGAGAGAGAGATCTAGCATGGAGAGAGTGTGAGAGTAGGAGGGATATAGAGAGTGAGTGAAAGAAAGAGAGTGAGTGAGAGTGAGATAGTTGAAGCCGAATGGAAAAAGCGAGTGATAAATGGATCCTATCCAATGCCTCCCACTCCTAAAGCCGAAACCTCCACTGTCCGGTTTTCACCACTTCCCACTCAGCTAGTCTCAAACACTACAACGTATACCGATAGTCTTCCTAGTTAGTATGTATAGCTAAAATAAAATTACAAAAAAAGTACACAACCAATTAAACATTGAAATGTCAGAGTGAATTTTCTTTGCCCTTTGAATTCGACCTAAAATGTTAATATAAGGTGCTTACCTATTGTACCCGTTGTTGACGGAGTGCATAAAGAAAATTTCAGGCGATCTGAATAAAAAAAACACTTGTACACTCTTACCAACTTATTAGTACTTCAGGGAACAGTTATTTTCATTGATTCATGGCTTCCTTTAACAGCTATCAATTCTATAGTACTCATAAAAAGACGACGGATTAATTAAAATCAATCGCTTAAATGGACTGAACCGAGTGGACGGTTGACGGTAATCCTACTTTCTTTAGTTGCATTCAGTATTTGGTTATCGTATCATATAATGCCTTAAATAGAGGAAACATAAAAATAATTAAAAACGTTAAATGTTCACGATTTTCCATGTCTGAGCCTACAGCGTGCGAAATTTCGTGAGATATACAAACAGCCTTAAAAAGTCTTCTAAGGGTACATTTGGTTTTGGTTTTACCGACGAAACCTTTATTTTATTTATACAGGTTGTTTTAGTTTGTACATATCTTAGGGATATAATGAAGAAACATTTGCCCGTTGTACTAATGGAAGAATTGATAATTTAATCTTCAAATTTACAGCCGTAGTTTGAAATAGATACACTTATATACTAAGTATATTATATTTTTATATAAAAACTATAATAAAGGATGTATTAATAGTTTTTTGGGCAATCAGAAACGAGTTAACACTCAGTATGACAATCCAGAGGCAGAAAATAACAATTTTATTATTAACGCCCTTGTATGTAAATTTGTAAAGAATTAAGCGGAAAATAAACTAATACTTAAAATAAGCAGAGCATCAGACTAAGCAGATAAATCAAACAAACAGGCAAACAAAAAAAGGAGGTAGGTATCTGTAATTATAAAACTTATATTTAATTTCGGCAGAGCCCTACCAGCTTAGTTTTATATTAATTATATTTTAGCTAATATTTACGAACAACGAAGTCCATTTTAATTTAATGGTAAATATTTTATTTTCATTTAATGAGACTAATACAAACATTTTATTTCTTCCAATCTACCTACCATACGAAGTCGTTTCCTCCATTGTTCCGTAGGAAGGAAGGCTCACTGGGGAGCTTGAGGTTCGTCTTAAGCGATTAATGAACATTTTTCTCAGATTTATCCTCGATACCCCCAGGGATGCCCATATTTCACACCGGTATTCCGAGTTGAAGTGGCTATTTCCATCAATTCGACGACAATATTTCCTAGGTTCCTTCCTTTACCAAACCATTTCTTCCAAATCTCCTTCCTATATTTACAACCTCCTGCAGTTTAAATCTGCTGTCCATTCCCGTGGTACCCGCTCCCGTCCCTCCGATCTCTATCCTCCCACTTATAAAACAGCCTTCTTCGACCGTTCCTTCATCTCCAGCCTCCTCCTTCTGGAACTCTATCCCTCTTTCCATTCGACACTCTCCTTCCTTACCTGTCTTTAAATCCCGCCTCTTTGCTTTTCTCCTATCCTCCCAGGAAGACGCTTCTTAAAATTTCACCACCAGAAAGACCTGATTACCTTTGTAAATTATATTGCTGTTTTTTTTCTCGTGTTTATGCATTTTTCCTAGTTTATATCTTTTTATAGCCCCCATTCCTTTAATATTTATTCAACTCTTTAATATTTATTTGTTTATTTAAACTCTTTAATTTTATTCCCATCCCCCTCTGAACATTGTATCATCATTGCCCCATTCCAATGAATGTACATATTTACTTATATTTCATTTTATTATTTAAGGCTTCACATATAATATTTGTATTAGTTGCTTTGTTTGTTTTGTTCTTTTATACTTTTGTTTTTCTTTATTCATATTTATATTTTTAGGTTAAATTTCGTTTTTGTTTATTTTGTATTTATTTTTATTCTTATGGGACGAAGTCCCAGAATAAAGTTTTTTTTTCATTCATTCATTCAAGGAAACCCGCTTACGACGTAGACGCGATGAAGCAATCCAGAAGTTCCTACTAGAAAATTCCATGTTTCAAAATTAACATTCCACTTTAAAATTATCCGGACGAAATACGTAAATTGAGGAAATATATAAACAGAATAACTTGAATCGTTATTTATTTATAGAGACATTTCGCAGCTTTGGCGACAAGAGCTTTACATCTGGATATTATTTACATTGATAGCTTTGTCGACAAGAGCTTTACATCTGGATATTATTTACATTGATAGCTTTGGCGACAAGAGCTTTACATCTGGATATTATTTACATTGATAGCTTTGGCGACAAGAGCTTTACATCTGGATATTATTTACATTGATAGCTTTGGCGACAAGAGCTTTACATCTGGATATTATTTACATTGATAGCTTTGGCGACAAGAGCTTTACATCTGGATATTATTTACATTGATAGCTTTGGCGACAAGAGCTTTACATCTGGATATTATTTACATTGATAGCTTTGGCGACAAGAGCTTTACATCTGGATATTATTTACATTGATAGCTTGGGCGACAAGAGCTTTACATCTGGATATTATTTACATTGATAGCTGATAGATCATCTTAAATGGTTTTACAGAAATAGACTATAGATTTACTATAACATACATAGTATAGAGCTCATATTTATAATTAATTTAACGATTTACCTATTTACAATATTAACGCAAGGTTATATTTCATACACATAATTAAGTTAACAATTTTAATATTTAAAATGTTAAACTAAACTACATACTTTTAATTAACAACCTTCTTAACATAAACTTAACTTAAAAAAACAAAACAAAAAAACAGTATATATATATGGGTACATATTAGTTTTCCAAGCAGTCCATTATAATTAATTAGTTATTTTGGGGATTACATTGAGGGTTTAATTTCATTTAGAGTTTGTCATATAGTCTGGTTTGTTTCAAAAAGTCTAATGTGTTTTCTATATGTTGGCTCTAGTCCCCTAGTAAGTCAGTCAAGTTGTCAGGCGTGTCAAAGTTTTTTCTTAGTCTGCATTCCGTTAGTAAGTGTTTTATAGTCAGGTTTATGTTGCAATATTGGCAGATAGTAGTGTCTTGTTTCGTCAAAAGGTGAGAGTGAGTAAGTCGAGAGTGTCCTATTCTTAGTCGAGAAAGAATAATTTTTAGCCTTAATTTTGATATCATTATTAATTGTACGCAACTTTTTTTTTTTTTTTTTTTTTTTTTTTTTTTTTTTTTTTTGCAGATATGCATTTCCTTCAGAACACTCCATTCGAGGGTAATATTAAATAGTTTATTAGCTCATCATTTTACTTAAGATTACACACAGATGCTAGATGCTGTTGCAATTTTTTTTTATATTTGTGCGTTTGCTTTTTGTGTCAACGGGCTAGCTCTCATATTCAAGGAGTTAGTTTAATTCAAATGGAACATCTGGTCCACATCATAAACTGTAATCATAAAATTGGTAATTTTTATTTTAGACGGCCCTAATTTGCCTTACTCCATCCTGTTGCCAGATTTTTCCCCCTTACTCCCTCTCACTTTCTGTACAATTGAAATGGGAGAGCGCGCGCGCGCGGGAGAGAGAGAGAGAGAAAAAGAGATGTTAAAATAATTGGTTTTTCTTTTACCTAAGTAAGATATGTACTTACTTACTTTATCCTACACCCGCACGAGGCAAGTCAGCCATCAAGTGCCTCGCAGACCAGTACAGGGAGGAAAGTAGCAAATTCATATCGTCATACTCTGCAGAGCTTAGCGCACTGCAGGATGTAAGGTGTGCAGCGTCCATTCTGCCACCATTGCACAGTGGACAGATGTCTGTATCTACTACACCGATTCTGTGCAGGTGAGCCTGTGGGTAGTCGTGTCCGGTGGTTATTCTGAAGAGGCAGACAGCCAATTCTCTGGGCAGATCTCGGGACACCGGTCCTTTTTTGACTAGCTTCTCCCAAATTTTACCAGTTACAGCTTTGCGGTGTCCTTCAGCTACTGCCATGTTCACGATAGCATTTATTTGGGAGTAAGCTGAGGAGAGTGTCACCAAAGCTGATGGTTGTTCTTCGTTTGATCCTTTCTTCGCCAATTCGTCGGCTTTTTCATTCCCAGGCACTCCCACGTGGCCCGGAATCCACTCAAGCATGACAGTAGGTAAGATATGTGGAGTTGTGAAAAAAAAATGTTTAAACATTCTTTTAAGAGTACAACATCAAAACAAAACTTAAAATGATTTATAATTGTACAGAAAAGTTATGAAAAATAAAACAGAAGCCTTTGAATGCATTTAACTTGGGTTTCCTAAAAAAAAAAAAAAAAAAAAAAGTGAGATTTTTCCAGGCTTTGGTTGTGAATGGATTTGGAAAGCTGTCATTAATCACGTGGTTTTTCCATTTGAAACCTTTGTCTCGATGTCATTTCCATCGCTATAGAAAAGGCCGATTTGCCATCGGATTTCCCATTCATATATGACCTTTATTCTTTCCAATCACATTCTATCAACTGTTACAGGTATTAATTGCTCAATTACTGAGGAATAACTTCTAAAAGCCGCTTCCACATTTCACAATGAGGGCTTTAGAAAACAATTCAATTATTCAACGAGATTTTAATTAATTACTACCATCAAAGAATTATAGGAAAATTAATGTCAGTGTTGTTGTATACTATATTCGTTTCGAAGATCAGGTGAAATTTCAAAGAATGTTTACATCAATATCCTGCGGAAGTATTCAAAAATAATCTGACATATTACAGCACGGTTCTTGGTAATTTAAGTATATATTCTGTACGCTTCTTTGTTAACTTACTCAAATCAGTATCAGTAGAAGTCAAAAATGAAACACTTATTTTGTAACTATTGCCCCTGTTTCTGATTACAGACGTTAACATATTGAACAAATTTATAAGAAAGCTATAGGAGCACAGCCATTCAGATACCTCTACCCCACTAAAAAAAAGTCCATCACTTAGGCACAGCATAAGTAACCACATTCATTTTAAGTTAGGTGGTGTAAATAACTATTCCTGAGTCATTTGATTAAAATCTACTATACGTTTGTCAAATACCACTCACCGACTGACTGACTTACCCATCATCGCCCAGCCCAAACCAATTGACAGAGAAATTTGAAATTTTGCTTGGGTACTCCCTTTAGCATGTAAACACTCGCTTAGGAAGGATTTTTTGATATTCGAATTTTTAAGTATTTTTAAAGGGGTTTGAATTTTTAGTTGGTTAGAGAGTGGCAGTTCAATTTGAACATAATACACCATAAATTCTAATGGACCGAGTTAGTTTTTAAAACACATCTTTCGCTTAAGGAACCAAAAAGACATATAGAGTTTCGTTCCAATATAAAAAAATTACCCCCGGTATGGGCAAGTAAGTAAACTCCCGTCCAAATGGACCAATTTTGATACTTAAAGATGTCGTTTAATCGTTGCCAGGGAATGTTATGTGCCAAGTTTCGTGGCGAAAAAAACAGACACAAATATATATATATATATATGTATATATATGCAGTTCCCCGGCGTGCCATGCTACACCTAGTTTCTTCCCATGACACTCCCCGTAACAAGATCTACCTGTGTACCAAGTTTCGCCAAAATAGTTCAAACGGCGTGAATTTGTATATATCTCTCAAATAATTCGTAAAGCAGCCGACAGAGGCCAGCACCACAGCCTGCGAGTAGATAGCTCTTATCAAAGAAAGGCCAGCACTAACTAATGAGTCGGTTAGTCTCTGTATAGCTGAGGAGACAGTTGAAATAAAATTGAAATGAACTGCATTAAATGATTATATAATGATGTAAAGTCATCAGTGAGTTTGAGTTATTCTAACTATCAAAAAAAAAATAAAAAAAAAAAAAAAAATAAAAAAAAAAAAAACTGAAGTAGTATGTACATAGGAAAAAAGTTAATGTCCGAACGCTTCTTCGCTCTGTTAGTGGATCCGTAAGTTATGTCATAGGAGTGAGTTAAGGTTACGTTAGAGATTAAATAGACACATTACATTCAAGAGAAATTTTACTGAAAGCACTACAACAGTGTTGATAAAAAAATCTTGAAGGTTTTAATGGCTGTGTATTTAAAATGGCCGTCAGAATATGAAAGGAGCTGTGCAGCCAATTTTTCTTCCACAAAACGTTTTACCTTTGGACCAAATTTTGAAATTTAACTATTTTGACCTAGCCTACGAGACTCCCCGTATCATTACCTACCTGTGTAGGTATTTTTTTTTTTTTCAAAAATGCTTTTATGAGGCCAACATAAATCATATAATCAATAAAATTGAAATAACTTAATCTTTAAAGGAGAATTTAATACTAACATAGGACTAAAATCATTATATAAGGCCAACTCCTTGCAATGGGGAAACCTTGTATGCAATAAATAAAATAAAATAAAGGAGAAGACCTTTTGTAAGGATTTTTATGACACCAAAGGCTGAAGAACGTGACCACCATTTCATATGTTATATAACATTGTGTTTTTGTACTCTTCAAATATTTTATGTTTTAAAAGTTCAGAAACACTTTTTTTTAAATGCTGTAAGACAATGGTCTGCAGTCTTGCGGACTATTTAATTGTACTTATGAGAACTTGATAAGTCATCGGAATAAATATGAGAGAAACCCTAAAATATTTCGAAGGTCGACTATCCCATGATCATTAAAACCATTTGGACATGAAAATTGCATACGGGTGACGAAAACTTATAACGGAAGTGACGTCAGTGTTCACGTGACTGAAATAGATTTAGGAGGGAAATTAACTTCGTAATTTAGCGGGAATCGATTCGTTAATCATTGCACATATTACGGACGAGCAACAACGTTTATTATTAATGTACTATTCATTACAAGAAATAAATAATTGTTTTTTTTTGTTTTTTTTTTTATGAAAAACCGAAGGTTCCCCTTTAGTAAAAATTAAGGGTAGTAAGACTAGAAAAAAAAAAAAAAAAAAATCCATATGACACTTACAAACTCTATTAAGGAAGTTATTCATTGTGTGTATACAAAAGATGAATTTTATTGATGTAATTTTGTTTTTTAACAAAGAAGAAGAAGTCAGTAAATTGGTTTCCAAGATAAAGGTATCTTAGCTAAATTAAAAAAATGTGACACATAATAGAATTGAACTATAAACAAAAAATTTGGGTTTGCTATGTGAGAAATTGTGTAGACCCTATAACTGGAGCCAACACATTAACATGAATCTCCCTGGGAGAACGCTAGACTGCGAAATAGAAAAGATTATGGCAAAAGGAGGGATCTCTGAGATTCTTTTTCGTGCGAGTTTTTATGAAAACAATGGAACTGTAACAGAAATGGCTGTTTTTTCAGTTTAAATCATTTAAATTTGCCGCTATTTTAGTTTACCTAATACTTTAATTAATGCGGTCAATTTGAAAGTAGTTACTTGATAATCAAACGTAACTGACAGCCTTCATTTCAAAAATACCTCATTTATGTTTATTTTAGAATATATTCCTAGCGATAAGACGTTACTGTTTTTGTTTTTTTTTAATCTTTTTTATGCATCGCTTGGCTTTTAAATTATTGCTTTAAAGCAAAAAGCAATGGATGAGAAATTCCCTCCTGTTAACGGAGCCAGAGAACATGAAGTGAATTGGGATTGATATAAATTATGAAGACGGGCTTATGTTTCCCGTAGGATATGTTAATTCTTCCTCCATTAGTATTCTTGCTTGTGCAAACACGCTAACTGTCTCAGATCACGAATCCAAGGCTTAGTCAATATTGGGGTGAGCCCTTATTTGGCCTCAGCAGTATTTAGACTCCAAATAGCTGTCCTCATTTCTAGATATGGAATACATCTATCATTTTCATTAAATGTTTTGACGTCATTTAGATTTCTAAATTCCGAGTAGTATCTATCCCGATTTCTAGTCAATTTCTATCCCGAACAGTATGTTTACAAGTAGTCAAAGAGCCATCAGACCACTACAGGTTCACCCAACTTTTAATCTTCACCAGCGAAAGAAATTATTAAGCACTGCCCTAAGTAGGGTAGCTGCTCCTTGTTGGGGCTTTTATAGGGGTAATAGCCACCAATAAACCGCGTGGTAATAATATTTTAATCTTGTCCTGCCAACGCGCCAGTTTGGACGTTCCTCAATCCCTAGAGCAAAAGAATATTGCACATCAGCGTTCCTGAACGTTGCTCAAGCTTTCGGTTAGGTATGTGAGCCTCCTCTAAAAACCCAACAAGCATGTTCGGGTCCGACAAGGATCAGAGTACTTAGTGTATTTCCCTTGTGGAAGCGGGAGTTCCTCAGGAAAGTGTTGAGTGTCCTGCGCTGTACATCCTGTAAACAGCCAACTAATCCAGACAACCCCCGGAAAACTATACAGACGATCCAGCTATCCTTGCATCCCATCCGAATCCTATCACTGCGTTGGAGGATCTACTGTCCCACCTGAATAAAATTCAAGATTGGTGCAAGTCATGGAGAAAAATTGTGAATGACGAAAAATCATGTAAACTTTAGGCACAATTCCTGTCTTCTGATACTGTTCACTACGCTTGGAATCCTGCACCTATTGCAACCTATTTAGATATACGGATCAGAACTCTGGGGTACTTAGAAAACCTCGAACGTCATACGCATGCAAACATTCCAATCCAAAGTTCTATGAACCATATTCAATGCTCCCTTATACTTTTCTAATCACAACCCCCATAAAGACCTCAACGTTGTCAAAAATGTTACATTATCCAGATTCCATCGTTTTCATCCTAAACTTTGAAATAGTCAATTCTTCTCGCTATCGGGCGTCAATCACCACAAAGGCGACTAAGATGATAGTGGCTCAGAGATCTGCTGCAGTGACCAAGTGCAGTGCTAGCAACGGCTTACTCTTTCCTAAAGTCTGTGGCTCACCAAATGGCTTGTATAGGCCCCTTTCAATTTCATCTGAACCCTCATATTTTATCATATATCGTGTTACCAGATATAGTCATCTACAGAATGAAACGAACAATAAAAAAAAAAATTCTTTAGAAAATAAATAAAAAATATGTTAATTAGAAACTTTTAACTTGTAAGAATTGATAAGCTAGCCACTAAGTTCCAAACACATTAATAAATACATAACTAAAAATGTGTAAAATGTATGTAAAGTGTACGTTAAGACTTCCTAAATTTGTTACCGTCTAAGAAAATATATTATGCCCTTCGTCTAGTTGCTGGGAATTTAAACTAAAATATATCAACTAAATTATTTTTCTACATAAATATGTATTCGCTAATTTTTAGCGATTAAGAATTTGTCATTAATATTATCTTTTAACGTTGAACTGTTATAGATATAAATGATTGACCTCTTCAAAAATATATTTCACTTTATCATCCAATTTTCCTTCGATATATTAGTCTGGAAGTTATTATTCTTTTTTTTTAATAATGTAGATGTTTTACCTTCACCTCCTTAAATTTTAATATACACAGAGCACTGTTCGTCAGAGGCATCCACTCCTTATATCCTGAGTAGCCGAGTGGAGCCTAAGGGTTGAAAAATGGGCGGTTAGAAGGAAATTAAAGCGGCGAAGGTTTTGAAGCGAGCTCTTCGGCAGTGATATTAAAGTATTAATGGAAAAGCGGTGAGTCGAGGGCATTGATTTTCCATGCAATATAGAAGAAGGACAAAGTTTTCCCGAGATATCCTTTCATACCCCCCACGAAGCAGGTACATATTAAATTTTACTGAACATTTCTCTATATATTAAAAGTGTATTGGACAATTTATGCTTTGTATGGTTCTCAAAATACTGTTGTTTTTTTTTTTTCTAAAAATTGGTTGTTTATCTAACTTTAAAAAAAAAAGTCAGAATCTGTTAGACAATCTTTATGAACACTCCCTTCAAATTTCGGGGGTATTTTTAATATCGGGATAAAAAAGAGCTACTGTATCCGTTTATGAAATAACAAACTTAGGGTTTTAATTATAATGCGCTCTATCTAGAAACTTACTAATAAACAATTTGGGTCGGTTTTCTTGCTTAAAAAAGAAAGATAATACATATATCCTACTAAGAAATTGGTGATAACCTCTAGATAACACGTTAAAAAACTGTGATATTATAATTTATTTATTTACTTAAGAGGTTCACAGAAATTGAGATATGCCCTAACATAATTTATAAAAAAATACAAGAAGAAATGAATTTGTAAATTATAAACTCAGAATCAGTTACAAAATTAAAATACAAACAGAAAGACATGGGAAATTATTAATAACAGCAATAATAAAAAATATAATAAAATAAATAAATAAAATAATTAAGGAACCTTAATGATATTTTTGGATCAGAATAAATCGAAGGCCTATTATTCTGAGAAATAAGAAACTATAAATTGGTTAAAATTGTGTGTGTGGCCGCTCGTCCACTGGATCCGAAAAGCTGCGAACTGCGAAGCAACGAATTCGGACGAACGGCGTTAGTCCGAATTCGTGCAAATGCCTCTCGTCCATTGGATCAGTATTCGTCCGAATTCGAAGTAGACTTGATGGCTCGTACTCATAGTCCATTTTCAACCATGACTATTCGCACCTTTTCGCAACTATAAATCCCAGCAGGATGGGATCGGTTCGCACTTCGGACCAGTTCGGACGAATTCGTCCGAATTCGGACGAACGATACGGCTCAATGGACGCGGTCCATGATGGAGCCTCGTGTTGGGATTGTTCGTGCGTATTTGTCCGAATTCGGACGTACGATACGGCTCAATGGACGCGGTCCATGATGGAGCCTCGTGTTGGGATTGTTCGTGCGTATTCGTCCGAATTCGGACGAACGATACGGCTCAATGGACGCGGTCCATGATGGAGCCTCGTGTTGGGATTGTTCGTGCGTATTTGTCCGAATTCGGACGTACGATACGGCTCAATGGACGCGGTCCATGATGGAGCCTCGTGTTGGGATTGTTCGTGCGTATTCGTCCGAATTCGGACGAATTCATTTCGCAGTTTTTCGGTTCCAGTGGACGTCAGGCCTAATATGTGGCGTTACTACATTCTATTGTATGTCTTTGTCGGCATTAAACGTTTACGTCAGTATGGTATCAATATGTGGGCTCCTATATGATAACAGTTTACTAAAGCCAAGAGGCATTTGTATGTTGCCCCTTTTAAGGCAGTCTGTTAGTAAATGTTATGCAGTTAAAATTACATTGCTTATTATTAAAGGAGCGTTAAAAATCGTAGTTAGGAAAATAATTTGTTTTAACTTAGTGAGATTTTAAGAGTTATTTTATCCTGTAGGAATGCTGTATGATGTAGGGTCTCAATTTGCCAAGAAACCGTTCAACAAACTGGATGGTCTGTGATGGTTAATATTCTCGTATTTGGTTTAAACTGACATTACACATATCGTGTCCTAAAGTTTTCAGCCCCAGAGGTGGGGCTTACCGCTTACAAAGTATCGAAATATTGAGATGAAGCCACGCAAGTCCAGTAATAACAGTATTCTATTTTTTTTATTTTTTTTTTTTTTTTATTTTTTTTTTTTTATTTATTTATTTACAGAAATATTACAATCTACAGTATATGTATTATGTAATTTGACATAGGTATAGGTATAGCTTGACCGAATACCTTCCTTTAGGAAGGATTCTAGGATGACCTGGAGGATTCTATATTAAGAAAGTTATTTTCTAATATATTGAATATGTAGTTTTTATTATTTTGTGGCACTTTCTGTATTAATTTTACCAAAAAAGTGGAGTCAACGTTTCTGCAGCTGACTGTCGGGTTTCACTCCTGAGGCAAACAGCAATTAGCCATTGAAACCTTATTGCCACTATAAGTTATAAATAGATTCGTATAAGGTATTAGATCGTTAAAATTAGATATTGTTTAGTTTTCTCTCTAAAGATAATTTCGGCACAAAAAAAAAAACATTGCCAAGTTTAAGAATATACCTGGTTGAGGAAAGTGATATTTTAGTAACTGGATATAAGTATTTTTACTGTTGTTTTTAAAGGTCAGTTGAAGTGTCTTTACTGTTCTTAGTAAGTAACTATGAGGTCTTCTAAGTAATGAACTTGGACATTTCTTTCTTGTATCATCTCTTGTATTGGCAAATATTTATGGTCTAAAATATGGTACACTTAATACACCAACTACTTTTTTTTTAGCGTAGGATGGTAAGGCGTTTTTGGGGGGTTTTAGGAGGAGATATTTCTCGCTTTTTGGGGAAGAGAGTGTTTCTTTGTGGGGGGAGGAACTTGGCCTCTATTTCACATTTATGTTTTTTTTTGGATCTCATTACTTTTTTCTAAGTATTAATTAAAATTTAGTTGACGCATACCTACTGGCTTTTGTACTTCATATAAAACCAGGGTCTTTGGATTCTGCATAAAGTTCTCCTTACTGCTTGATATTTGATACCTATAATCAACCTACATACATCTAATCACTAGACTAGAAAAGTTAGAAGCTATTCCAGATGACAGTACTCTAGAGGTCAATTTGATTGCTCTCTTAACTAACCTATTACACTGTAAAACACCGGAACCTTATCTCGAGGATAAAGATCACCATAAAGAAAGTGTAGAAGGCCTTCAAAAAAAAAAAAAAAAAGAACAAAGACGATAAATTTGGGTTTGTGATCCTATTTTTTGTAATTTAGATGAATTTGAAAACTTAGTATCTGCATTCAAGTATATTATGCAGTTAACCCTTACGACTTTATTTACAACATTTAAGAAAGAAGTCACGCGTGTTTTTGTTAAGATGCATCGAAATGTTTCTTAAAACATCAAATATAGGTTCTCCTTACCAAGACGATTCATATGATACCCCACATGATGGTTTTCAGAAGGAATTATGGCTTTCCGATGGAACAAAATACCGTCACGCAGGAGCTGCATAACTAAGCACTTTCCTCAGAATTTGGGTAGTGTAGACTGCTTTCCAGAACAATTTGCTTAAAATATCCTACATAAATAAAATAAAAACATGAATATTTCTCTTTTATATTTTTAATGAGTAACTGATTAATTATTAATTTGCTTCCAGAGTTATGTTTACACATGGTACCTATTACACTACGTAATAAATACAAAAAACTTCATATTATCGTATTTTGATCTAACGCAGGAACAGGATACAGTCACTCTAGTGGTAGAAAGCGCTCCTTGCGGCGGCTTTGTGAACCTACGTCTGGCGGGCTTTTCCATTGAAATATATTACAAAGTAAACCCCCGCTTTCCGATTGACCGATTCAGCTCATTTTTACAACACTTCTTTCTCATGAGTTACCCATGACGTATACCGCGTTTCGTTACAATACAGCAGAAATTACGACCGGTATGAGTATATTAGGAATTTGGGTCCGGAGTAACCCCCCCCCCCCCCCTCCCTTCTAATAAACCGATTTAGTTTATTTTTACAACACATATTTACCTGTAGATTACCGCTACGAATACCGAGTTTCGTCGAAATATACAAAAAATCACGGCTGGTAGTGGCGAATTGGTATTGCGGGTGCGGAGTAAACCCTCCCTCCAAATGAACCGGTTTAGTTTATTTTTACAACACATATTTACCTGTGGATTACCACTACGAATACCGAGTTTTGTCGAAATATACCAAAAATCACGGCTGGTAGGGGCGAATTAGTATTGTGGGTCCGGAGTAAACCCCCCCCCCCTCCTAATGAACCGATTTAGTTGATTTTTATCTCTCACTTTTCTCTCTAGATTACCACTACGAATACCAAGTTTCGTTGAAATATAACAAATATTACGTCTGACATGGTCAAATTAGTGTTTTGGGTTCGGGGCAAACCCCCCCTTCTGGTGGACCGACTTTGGTGGTTAACGAACTCGTTCAATCGTTTGCTAATTGAATGCTATATACCAAGTTTCGTGACGAAGAAACAAAAACTCTGGCCGCTATCGTGTTAACAGACACACATATATATATATATATAAATTTTAACGGGGGTCATTTTCGGTGTCTACTAGGTAGGATCGATAAATATTTGAAGAAATTTTTCAAAAATTCCGTCATGAGTCCAACCTCAATAGCTACTTTCCTTCGGAGGAAAGTGCTAATAAAAGGACACTGATTGTTCTCTGATTTAAAAAATGATGGACAAACCCTAGACAACGCCTGCATTACGAGAAAGTCCATAAGTATTATCTCTAAAAATATCATTGTCGATTCACTATAGTTCTCATAGTAATGGAAACTGATATTTAATTATATAAAAATTCAATTTTCATCTTTTTTCTTGAATTGGTAATTTTTTGTGTTTTTGCTTTTTGCACTTTCCTCCGAAGGAAAGTAGCTATTGAGGTTGCACTCATGACGGAATTTTTGAAAAATTTCTTCAAATCTTTATCGATCGTACCTAGTAGACACCGAATGACCCCCGTTAAAATTTATATATATATATATATATATATATATATATATATATATATCTGTTAACACGATAGCGGCCAGAGTTTTTGTTTTTTTGTCACGAAACTTGGTATATAGCATTCAATTAGCAAACGATTGAACGAGTTCGTTAACCACCAAAGTCGGTCCACCGGAAGGGGGGGGTTTACCCCGAACCCAAAACACTAATTTGACCATGTCAGCCGTAATATTTTTTATATTTCAACGAAACTTGGTATTCGTAGTGGTAATATAGAGAGAAAAGTGAGATATAAAAATGAACTAAATCGGTTCATTAGGAGGGGGGGGGGGGGTTTACTCCGGACCCACAATACCAATTCGCCACTACCAGCCGTGATTTTTGGTATATTTCGACGAAACTCGGTATTCGTAGTGGTAATCTACAGGTATATATGTGTTGTAAAAATAAACTAAATCGTTTCATTAGAAGCGGGGGTTTACTCCGGACCCAAATTCCTAATAAACTCATACCGGTCGTAATTTCTGCTGTATTGAAACGAAACGCGGTATACGTCGTGGGTAAATCATGAGAAAGAAGTGTTGTAAAAATGAGCTGAATCGGTCAATCGGAAAACGGGGGTTTACTTTGTAATATATTTCAATGGAAAAGCCCGCCAGACAAAGCCGCCGAGGTTCACAAAGCCGCCGCAAGGAGCGCTTTGTATCTAGAGGGACTGTATGCTGTTCCTGCGTTAGATCAAAATACGATAATATGAGGTTTTTTGTATTTATTACGTAGTGTAATAGGTACCATGTGTAAACATAACTCTGGAAGCAAATTAATAATTGATCAGTTACTCATTACAAATTTAAAAGAGAACTATTCATGTTTTTATTTTATTTATGTAGGATATTTTAAGCAAATTGTTCTGGAAAGCAGTCTACACTACCCAAATTCTGAGGAAAGTGCTTAGTTATGCTGCTCCTGCGTGACGGACTTTTTAATGTTTGTATAATGAGTAAAAATTTACTTTATAATTTTCATTAAATCGATTCATAGTTTTATTGACTTCTGAATGTTTTTTTTTAATTGGTATCAGAAACCTACTGAACGTATGCAGTGTGAACCAGTAATTAAATGTTGTTGGATAGCATCCTTTATTTTTCATATTGACAATATAAGTTTTCTCTTCAATAAATTTTCAGGCCCTCACAAAGTAACAGGAACTTCAACAAGAACCTTCTAGAGGCAGGACCACATCTATACTAAATCAATAAAAATAAAATAAACAAGGCAATCCTCAATCAGTGTTGGAAATGAAATTTCTAAACGTCTGCCAATTTCAAATACATTATTTAGCACAATCTTATAATAATGCTACAAAAGGACGATACACAAACCCAAAAACTAGATGGTGACCATTGAAAGCTAAATAAATTATCCATATCTTCCTATCAGGTTTGTATATGGGAAATAGTTTCGGAAGGGTCTGCAACCAAGGGGAGAGGGTTAATGTTGAAGATGAAAGATTTTTCGTTTTTATAGGATTTTGTTCACACCAAATGTTCTTTTTTTTAGCACTTTCCTCCGAAGGAAAGAAGCTATTGAGTTTGGACTCGTGACGGAATTTTTGAAAAATTTCTTCAAATCTTTATCGATCCTACCTAGTAGACACCGAAAATGACCCCCGTTAAAATTTATACATATATATACATATATATATATATATCTGTTAACAAGTTAGCGGCCAGAGTTTTTGTTTTTTCGTCACGAAACTTGGTATATAGCATTCAATCATCAAACGATTGAACGAGTTCGTTAACCACCAAAGCAGGTCCCCCGGAAGGGGGGGGGGGGGTTTACCTTGAACCCAAAACACTAATTTGACTATGTCAGCCGAATATTTGTTATATTTCAACGAAACTTGGTATTCATAGTGGTAATATAGAGAGAAAAGTGAGATATAAAAATCAACTAAATCGGTTCATTAGAAGGGGGGGTTTACTCCGGACCCACAATACCAATTCACCACTACCAGCCGTGATTTTTGGTATATGCCGATGAAACTCGGTATTCGTAGTGGTAATCTACAGGTAAATATGTGTTGTAAAAATAAACTAAATCGGTTCATTAGAAGGGGGGGGGGGGTTTACTCCGGACCCAAATTCCTAATATACTCATACCGCTCGTAATTTCTGCTCTATTGTAACGAAACGCGGTATACGTCGTGGGTAACTCATGAGAAAGAAGTGTTGTAAAAATGAGCTGAATCGGTCAATCGGAAAGCGGGGGTTTAATTTGTAATATTTTTCAATAGAAAAGGCGGTTCACAAAGCCGCCGCAAGGAGCGCTTTCTACCACTAGAGTGACTGTATCCTGTTCCTGCGTTAGATCAAAATACGATAATATGAGGTTTTTTGTATTTATTACGTAGTGTAATAGGTACCATGTGTAAACATAACTCTGGAAGCAAATTAATAATTGATCAGTTACTCATTACAAATTTAAAAGAGAACTATTCATGTTTTTATTTTATTTATGTAGGATATTTTAAGCAAATTGTTCTGGAAAGCAGTCTACACTACCCAAATTCTGAGGAAAGTGCTTAGTTATGCAGCTCCTGCGTGACGGACTTTGTTTGTTTGTTTTTTTTGCGCATCGACATCTAGGCCATTAGCGCCGACATCCAGGGTGCAGCGAGGAATTTCCCCAACGAGCCGTGAGATGAGAAAATTCCTGCTGCCGGTGGGAATCTAACCCACCATATCCCGCTTATGAATCTAAGGCGCTAGCCACTAGACCACCGGAGACCTCCCCCAAACCAAATGTTCTTCCCAAAAAAGTAAAATTAACATGCAACATTTTCTGACTAAATATTTTGTCATTTTTGTTTCATTTCCATCTTTTCTAAAATCTATATGCCACAATTTGTATTAAACTGAAGAGCTTTAAATGATACAATATTCCCATACACTGCACTTTTCATTTCCTTCCCAGCCATCGCTACAAGCGGCCCACCGTTCGAAGCCAACAACCTAGAACTTACAATTCGCAGTAGTATTTCTGAAGTGGCACAAATCAAAAATCGGTGTTTTTCAGTTATGACTATGAAAGACATGGTAAATATATCTTTATTAAACGTCAAAACTGTTTGACCTACCTTCAGAGCTTAATAATGCATTTCAGTCATAATGCTTTTCCCCCTACTTTGTTTTTTTTTTTTTTTTTTTGTCACTTTATAAATACGAGGGCAAATTGTTAGCGAACTAAAACGCTATTACACCCAAAACAAAAACTGTCTTTTCTAAACTGAGTGATCTTATTTAATTTATTTTAAGATTCGAATGACGCATTTTTACCGATTAAATCAACATTTTGGGGGGGGGGGCGCTGCAACCCCGCGGCCCTCTCCTATATACGCCCATACTTCCTTTGCTTTTAACAAATGGACGATATGGAAAGAACAATTAGCTTAATATTTAAAAAGTTTGAAAGTTTATTTATTAACAAGTCTCTCATAACGCAGATGATTCGCTCGATAATTACAAATCTGTTCTTATTATTAAACAGTTATTACAATTTCTTATTGATATTTCATATAAAGTAAAAACATTAATTTTTTAAAAGTATTTTACGAATTAATGTAACAGTTGTAAGTATGTACACTATTATATATATTAAAACATTACTATATACATTACTTATGTATAAGTGCACAACACATGCATATACATTGCTTTATATACACTATGTGTATATGTTTTATTACGTTAAAATATATCCTATATATATATCAAGAAATTGTTAGTATATCCGTGAACAGATGAATAAATCTCGGCCTTCTTCAAGTCACTCAATTATTAAAATAATAATCAAGACAACTTCATCAGTGTTGGGCAAAACTAACGTTAGTAAACTAAACTAACGTTAGTTTTCTCTAACTAAAACTAAACTAATGTTGTATTTTTAGTTTTAGTTTTAGTTTAGTGTTAGATTTGTATAATTATTAATCATGTGGACTCCGTTTTTAGTAAGGTAATTAGGTTAGTTTAGTAATAGAGATCTAAATTTGTGATTTTAGTTGGGTTTTAGTTTTTAGTTAACTAATTTAGTTTATCAAAGAACATATGTTTTTAAATAACGAGAAAAAGCCACAATTTCTTATTCTTAAGCAAGTTCTATTTTTTTTAATAATTTACTTAAGTATCGAAATAACATATGATTTATATTAATTCATGTTATTTTAGTAAAACTAAACTAAACTAAAGCTTTAATTTAGTTTTTAGTCCATTCCCAAAGATTTAGTTTTAGTTTTAGTTTAGTTAAAATCCATTAATTAGTAAAATTTTAGTTTTAGTTTTTTTTTTTTAGGTTCAATTTTTAGTTTAGTTTTAGTTTATTCCAAAAAGTGTATTTAGTTTTAGTTTCAGTTTTTAGTTTTGCCTAACATTGAACTTCATTAATACAAATTTAATGATAAATGCGGACGATTACTTAGTTAAATATATACTAGAAGGGGTATACTGATTGTAAAATGGGATGCGGATAAAGGGTTTTACCGTCCCCAGTACTCTGGTTCGGTTGTAGCTTGTGGTGGATGCTTCTGGCACAGGTTCAACTATGGAAATAAAACAGGGAGTTTCTGTGGTTGCTCTAGTTTTAGTCGAGCAGTCGATTAGTGGTTTACTCTTCGTTAATTTATTCATGAATAATTCAATTACTTATTTACATAATGATTCAAGCTTTTACAATCGAATTTCTATGAATTTACTCCAAGAATTCGAATTCGAATGTAGTTAGGCGAGTTTATTTACGAAATAATGAGTTATGTACCAACTCTATCCGACTTGCTTTTTAATAACAGCTGTATTTACAATTGTGCTTTAGAAACGTATTTAATGAGGAAATATATAAACAAAATAACTTTGCTCCAGAAGAGGTCACGAACCAGTATTTCAGCAGAAAGCAGACCAAATAACAGACAATGTCCTGTATCGGCACTTGTTCATTTTATTTTTATTTATTTTTTTTTTTTTTTGGCATTATCTATGTTATTATTATTAATTTTATACATCGCCTTCTGCCGATTTGCATTTTCTCCAGAATATTCATGTAGAGGGTGATGGTAAATTTTATATAAGCTCAACTTTGTTCTTAAAAGTAAATATATATATGTAAGATTCGTACTCGGGATAAGAATCACAATGATTGCATCTGTAAAGAAGATTTATTTTTATAAAGGATATAAGATTATTACAGAGTAATGACAATATATTATTACAGTATGTACAAAAGCAATAGCAATAACTGAACGTACCTGGGTACTTACGTACTAGCGTCAAAGCAGGTTAAAGAGCCGGGTCTCAGAGAACTGGATCTACACCGTGTCAGAGATCTGGATCTAGGAGTGAAATCAGATTTCGCCAATATGGCGACGGGATTATCAACGATTTAGGTTAAGATATAATCTTTAGCTAGCGAAAACGCGTAGCACTTATATTAATAGCATAATTGCTATGCGTTTCCGCTCGCTCAAGATTATATCTAAACTCTAGTCAATCCAACTCGTTGATAATATAGATCAAGGATGGTTTTTCGCTGGATAATGAACTGATAAACAATTTGGCATCGCTTCGAAAAAGTAGCTTCCATCCTAGCTATTCTGATGTCGATATCTCGCACAGAAACTGAAATCGCGTAACAAAAAAAACAACAACAATTGCGTGGGTAAATAAAGCAAAAATGAATTGCGTTAAACAGACAAAGGGAACAAGATGGCTACTATAAACACAATAGATGATATCTCTGATAGTGATTGACCAATAGAAATGCGTTATCCATGATCCAGATCTCTGAACGAGAACCGCCTCTTTAACCTGCTTTGACGCTAATACGTAAGTACCCATACCTGTAAATATGAAATCAAAATTACATGATCATTGGAGTAGGAATCTGATAATATAGATCCATCTAGGTGAGGAGTCAAACGTCTACTGTTGAAAGGAAACAGGGACAGGAAGAGGTAAGGGAAGGAGACAGGCATTGCACTGTCGGCGGGAGATGAAACAATTCTTACCCTATTATTATGTAGCTATCTCAAGTTGGAAGCAAACCAACTTTACATATATATATATATATATATATATATATATATATATATATATATATATATTATGTATATATATATTTACTTTATGTTTCTTAACACGATATACACCAGAGTAGTGTATGTAGTATTCTATGAGCAAACGATTGAACGCGTTCGTTAACCAGCAAACTCGGTCCATCAGGAGGGCAGTTTACTGAGGACCCGAACTAGTTATTTTCCAATATTAGCCAAATTTTTGTTGCATTTCAACTAAACGCGGTATTTGTTGTGGCTAAATCGGTCTAAATCCGAAGGGGCGGGGGTAACTTTGAACTATGCTTGAATATAATTTTCCTGCCAAGCGTACGTTGGCAAAGCTACCACTTTGAGTGCCTCTGTTTAGATATGACAACATGGGTTGTATACTTTTTCTTTTTTTTTTTTTTTTTTTTAACACGTAATGGCGATTAAAGGAAGACCTCAAAAATGTAGTGTCTTCCATGACCCATTAATTATTTTTTTTTTTATTTATTTATTTTTTTTTTTTACGGCGCATCTACATCTAGGCCGACATCCAGGGTGCAGCGAGGAATTTTACCAGCGAGCCGTGGGATGATAAAACTCCTGCCGGAGGTTGGGAATCGCCACCATCTCATGAATCCAAGGCGCTAGCCATTAGACCACGGGAGACCCCCCCCCCCCATTAATTAATGTTAGTAGTTTTAGTCATACGTATGTAAATATAATAACTATATGTAGTGTAAATATCAATACTGTAAATAATTTTTAGTTCTTATTTCTTATTTTCAGTGACCTTCGTTGCGAAGCTCTTAAAAAAATAAATTAAAAAAAATATATATACTTTTGACGGCTCTCAAATCTATAAAAGTTCTAGTTTTTTCTTCTTAAACGACAGCATTCGAAATTTGACCTTGAAATGCTTCTTCAACCTGACGTTCTGTGGTTAAACCTGACTCCGGATTCCGATTCAATACTGTAAATATCAATACTGTAAATAATTTTTAGTTCTTATTTCTTATTTTCAGTCACCTTCGTTGCGAAGCTCTTAAAAAAATAAATTAAAAAAAAAAAATATACTTTTGACTGCGACCACTAGGAACACAGTATCCCTTCCCTGCGTTATTAGTGTAGGCTTTTATTATTCATCAAGATTAATACACAAAAAAGGCGAAGTTGTTGTGTATTTATAAAGCAGTGTAGTACTACGCATACACAAAATTCTGGATGGAAATTAATTTAAAAAAATAATATTTGAAACAGCTGCTCATCACAAATGTAAAATGTTTCATCACAGAACTATTTATGTTTTTATTTTATTATTATTTATATAGGTTATTTTAAGCATGTTATTGAGGCGTGAAATTGTCTTTTGTTTGATTACTGTATTAACTGAATATCTTGCAGCTCCAAGGAGTTCTGTCAAGTCAAATAGGACACCTGAGCCTTGTCTTAAAACAGAACTCTTAAAATTGGGAAATTTTTTTACAGGGGGGCTTAATTTTCTTTACTCCGTCCTGTCACAAAAATTTCCCCTCTCTCTCTCCCTCTGTAGGTGACGTTAGTCAGCGAAGGGGTGCAAAAAAAATATATAAATATGAGATAAAAGAAACGTCAGACCTTTTATAAGATAAAATGTGATGGTGGGACGTTACCTTTCATCTGAAAGTAAAGAGGAGGTGAAGGGTCTGGCGAGGTTTTCTGCAAAGCTAGCAGGATTTTTGGGCCCTCCCCACCCCTGGCTCAACGGCCAGTCAACAAATATTTACTTCATGAATAAAGTAACAACGTGCAAAAGATATGGAAATCCCCGGGGCGGCTTTTGATTTCATGTTTGGATACCAAGCGGATATAGCCTGCCCTTCTCTTGTTAGCCATATTTTTTGGTGGAGCCCTTATTTTCAAATGTTCCTTTTTTCATTGAGAAAAAAAGAATTTAACATTTTTGGAATGTATATACTTTATCCATTCAGAATGCGAAAGACCACTGTAATAATAAAAATAGTAACAGGTGATTACACAGGCACACAAAATAAAAAACTTGGTCTGTTTCAAAGATACCATACATATTTTTTTTTTGACATACTAAATCCAAATCCTGAGTCCGTTTGACCCCAGCAGGTCACTTTGAAGACCATTTGAAGGTCAAGTTTCGAATCAAGTTCTGTAATATGTATTTTATGTTTGTTTTTTTTTTTATCGATACTCCCAATTTCATTTCAAAATCACTTTATTTTGTTCTATAGGAGAAATTATAACATAATTGCAAACTATAAAAATTAAATTTATTAAGACTAGAGGATATGCGAAAACGAATTCAGCGGCTCTCAAATCTATAAAAGTTCTAGTTATTTCTTCTTAAACGACAGAAATTTGACCTTCAAATGCTTCTTCAACCTGACGTTCTGTGAAACCTGACTCCGGATTCCGATTCAGCATGACGAACTACATTAGAAGTTATGTATGGTGCCTTTGGAACAGACCTTTTTTTTATTTTGTGTACAGACTAATCTCCTTTTATGACCATGTTAAGGGCCGCCACACAGTATCAGGTAGACCCGACAGGTACACCCGTCAGGTGCACCTGTCCGGCCTGCCTCATAGTCTGTGGCGGAACTTAACTGCCCCCTCTCTACCCTTTCCGGCGACCTGACACCTGATGAAAATTCGATCAGTTCCACCTGATAGGCGAGATGGATAGACCTGATGTGTGTGTGGGGGTTGTCAGGTGTACCTGATCAGGTCTCAGTTTTCCGCAACTCTGATTTGTGTGATTTTTTTTTACCGTTGTGGCCTTTTTATTTATTTATTTATGAAATCAGATTAAAGTGAAAAATGTCTCAAAAAATTAGGTTCTTAGTGATTTCATCGAAATTTATAAAAATGAACGATGTTTATGGAAAATAAAAGACGATGATTATCACAATAGAAACAAAAGGGATGCTGCATATCGCAAATTAGTATCCAAACTGCAGGGAATATATCCAAATGCTTTTTCTTCAACAAGAAGAATATAAGCATTATATTCAAAATGTTTCTTCTTAATAAAAAGGAGATACATGTGACAATAACTCGCTGTAAACTGATTCGGTCATGCGCAGATAATTGCGATAATCCGTTGGTTCATCTCTTAATTTCTTCAGTAGATTGATATGGGTGAATTTATTTCTTCTCTGCAACCATTCCTTACGCCATGGTTTGCGTTTTTTCCCTTTGTTTTTACGTGTCTCAAATATTACTGCAAATAGAGAGTGATAAAGTAGATCATCTCCTGGAGGGTCCATGTTAAAAACTGACAAACCTGTCAGGTACACCTGAACAGTGTGGGTCACAGGTAGACCTGACAGGTGCACCTGACGGGTGTACCTGTAAGGTCTACCTGATAGTGTGTGGCTTAACGAATTTATTCGTAGTTTGGTTGTTTTATATTTATTTGTTTTTCTGAAAGGTACTCACGCAACTTTATACGAATGAATTGAGACTGGTAAACACTTTTGACCTGAATTTTATGTTAATGTGGAGGGCCAAAATAAAAACCCAAGAAACAGACATGGAGATATTTCTATTACATTATATTGAATGTTTTTTTGTTTTTTTTTTTACGGCGCATCAACTGTTTGGCTATTAGCGCCGGGCTATCTACAGGTTGCCACCCATTTCTAATGCCAACAGCACGTGGTCGGTCACCCATTCAGGTACCGACCACGCCCGACGTTGCTTAACTTCGGTGATCTACGAGAACCGGTGCATTCAACGTGGCTATGGCCGTTGGCTATATTGAATGTTATTCAATATTCCAATACATCTCCAAGCAAACCTGATTCCTCTGAACACGCTTTACTTGCCTCAACGTGGTATCCTAGAACTAGCTTGTATACTTCGAACATGTTTCATAAAAGGTGCGTTTAGATTGGTGAAAGAAGGAAATAGTATATAAAAATAGAACCTTTGTACGTAACCAACCCCTCTTCAAGATGAAAGGAAAAGTACCAACGGAATAGGGAAAGGAAAAAATGGGCTCTAATCAGGACCAGCCACTTTTCTTCATGACGTAATTTGCCTAAAAGTAGAAAAGTTACCTTATTCGCCCATCTTGGTTGCCCCCAGAAGTCCCTTTATTGTGTCTTCAGTTTCTGTTCGCAAAACCAAATGCTCTTCTGTTATGGCGCAGAGCTCTTCAAGAGAGCTGATGAAGACGCAGCGATGATAGCCTCTGTTGCTAACGCCGGGCACTGACCATCACTTCAAGTATGCCAAAAATTGACGGCTTGAACATGTCCCGATCCTACATGTCTTTGAGGTCCTATGAGCATTTACTTATTCATGTTTTCATAGGGAATTGCAATCGTTAAAAAAAAATAAATAAATAAAAACAATCGCCGAGGAACAAAGGTGAAATCCACCTTCGCCAAGTCGGAATATTAACACACAAATTTATATAATGATTTTATAATTAAAACATTATTACATAACTCAGCCAATAAGTCGGTCTTCTTCTTGTTCTTCTTATTTAGCTCTACAGCCCTAGACGGGCCTCGACTTCCTTGACAATGAGACTCCAAGTAGCTCTATCGGTTGCTTTCTCTCTCCATCCTGACACACCCAGCCTACTCAGGTCCTCCTCTACCTCATCCAACCATCTACTTCGTGGTCGACGACTCTTCTCATCCTTCCAATGACCTTACCATGTATTTTACTCGACATTCTGTTTTCTCGCATCCTTTCAACGTGTCCCAACAGCCATTCAATACGTCGGGCTTTGATGAAACGTGTCACGTTTTCCCTTTCATATAGATTTTAAAGCTCAATTTTTTCTAAGCTTCCATGAGCGAGAGTTTGTATCGAAAATTAGGCCATATTCGGTCGAGGACCCGAATCGAATGTAACGAAACTGAACAGATGAAGTTTACCAATAATTCTTGAAAGGTATGGCTTAATGGCGGAACACGAGTAACAATTATGCATCAGAAGCCGGTAGACGACAGGCTAAAGCATATAACATCGTTAAGCTCGTCACTTGTAGCAGCTATAAGCTAACGGTTACTAAAGCAATATAACCCCAACATACAAATATATTTCCACTAACAGGAAATTATCGCATTTATCTAAGCTATAATTTGTCCGCCTAGATAATGAAAAGTGTGTTATGCGTATTGTTAAAGAGGCATTACGGCCGCAAAGTGATGGGGCCGTGAAGGTGATAAATAACGTTGGATTCATCCAGTGACTAGTATATAGGCCCAGCGGTCTACCCTGTTATTTATGTATCAGTGTATTGAATCGGCGAGAATGGCCGACACGAAAACATGTAAATCACTACTAGCTCGGCCTGATACTGATTCCCAATGAGGTTAACCAGTCAGCCTCCGATTCCGCGGGTTTTTACCCCGACCTCCATTCTCTAATTTGGATTTATGCTTCATTTCAGGGCCTCTTTGTATTTTTACCCGGCATTCCTCTCACAGAAAATGCTATATTTCATATAGTTAAAAAAAAAAAAAAAAAAAAAAAAAAATGTTGTGGCTTTGTAGTCATGAACAGAATTTGTTGTTGAGCAGTAGCTAAGTGAACTAAGCATATTCCTCAGCAGAAAAGATATAAAAATGCGAAAATTAGACATTTTTTACCAAAACGTTAGGAGACAAGGTAAATCCTGAAAATAATCCGGATAATGAAAAAATTGATGAAGAATTCCTTTCATTTTGTCTGTATGTAAGTCAGTATGAAATCTACACTCTTTGTTTCACAGCCCTGATGAAGGCTTGGATATCAAGCCTAAACGTCGAATGTAATAAAGCGTATTTATTTATTTAAAAAATCCGTCTCGCAGGAACTGCATCATCTTAGCGCGGTTCCGTTCATATCTCTAGTGCTATTATTAAAGGAATAGTAGCAGTTATTGGTGGGGTTTGATCGTTCGTGAAAAAAATACAATAAAATCTCGAAAAGAAAATAGATTTAAGGCGCCACAACAGGAAACTGACAGTATCATGGCGACTTCCCCCACCTTCTCAACCTTAGCTCTTGGAAACACTATAACAACGTTTAAAATTTTCTTAACTTGTTTTAGTCAAATAATCGTTTTACTGTCGAATGCAGTTTAAAAAAAAATTAAAATTACATCAGAACTTTTGTGTAGGGAATTTAGTAAGCATTCGAATAGTCACCATTCACTTTCCCGTGTTCGAATATTTTAGAAAATATACGAAAATCCCAAAATTTTTCCTGCCTGTTAATGAAAAATTTACCAAAACTTACCAATCATAGATTAGATGAAACGTGTGGAACAAGTTCCAAGTGAAATAATCGTATCTGATTAATCAAGATAGATAGATAAAAACAGCTTTTAAGTTTTAACTTTTTACAGGGAGGGCACTGAATGTGCTTAAAATAACATGACTTTACATTAAAATTATAAAATTTACTTGTTAAAGTTGGTTAAAACCTTTCCAATCGTTTCTTTCAGTTACTTTTATTGCTTCTGGACTGGACAATGGATATTAACGGTTTGGCCAATAAAAAATTAATAATTTTTAATTTCTTCACACAAGTTATTTAAAAGTAGCAAAACTACATTCCACATTTATTTGACAAAAGGGAGCCAATCGTTCAATTTATCCTTAAATAAACCTCCACTTAATTTTCATAGATTTAATGCTTACTAAATGTAGAAGTTTTTGTGTAAGTATTGAATCTGTAGTCCGTTAGGGGGCTGAGGAAAAAAATCGCGAAAAAACTGTGATTCATTGATAAAAACAAAAGTACGTTATTGGACGTCCAGAAAGTCTCTTTTAATAATATTTTTAGTGAATTAAATTTCTTTATTTTTAACGAAAATTTTGTCTATTTTATGATGGCATAATTATAATTTAATTATCTTGACTAGTTTTTGAGCAACCCTTTCTTATTCATTAAAAAACATGACTACCTTAAAAAACAGAAAATTGGACATAGCTCCTTTTCCTTTCGGAATCGGGACATACTTCAAATGAACTTTTTTGTTGGGAATTATGCCTGCAATCACCTCCTAGAGTTTGACTACTTAGACCTGAATCACCCTGTATATACAAGTTTGAACCACCGTTATATTATTAAATGGGATCTGAAACATGAAATTTTCGTGTCGGAACTTCTGTATTACGTCATGAGGTCAACCTCATGAGCGGGTTTCCTACCTAAGGAGAGAGGGAGGAACCGCGCTAAAAATGTACTTTCATTTAGGTCCACTACTATCGCGGACCCAACGCTCAACGATCTCCACTCAGCTTAAATATTTCAAATCAGAATTATCGTTGCTTATTTTTATATGGGCTAGGTTTGTCATTTGGTCTGCTATTTGAAGATTTAATTATAGTATACCTTGAATCCATACCTATTTCGGTTGAGTTAGGTTGGTAGAGAGAGAAGCTTTGGAGGACAAGGGAGGCCTGCACCTGACAAGCTACGTGAATAGCCTATACGTCAGGTGCCCTCTTCACTTATCGCAGTCACTGAAACATCATCATCATTATGACAACAACGCTCCTTCATAATCTTTTTAAGTGTCAGGCCAGTGACTTTCTAACTCATATATCCACATTAATGTTTCAAGTCTTTTAGAAATATTAGTAAGACTTAGTTACAACTTATGAATTAGTTCAACTTATGAATAATATTTTGTACATTTTTTGTAATCGCGATCGATTATACCTGTCGCTAAATGAACAATAATACCATTTACAAGTATTAGCATTTGTGTGGCAATTGGCACAAAAAAAAATGTTCGAATTTTTGTTCTTTCATATAGTTCATTTTATGTCAGAAGAAAACAGCGTCTTCAATAAACATAATTGAAAATAATTAAAAAGGGCAGACACTTTTGTCGGGTTTAATTACCAGGAAATATAAAAATGAATGTTGCCTATGATAGACTGCAATACACTGCGTGTAACCGTAAGAGTGAATGAGAGCACCGATCATCTGGGCAGTTGTGGTTGTTCTCTGCGTTCTCATTGGTTTTTGCTCACATGATCTTGTACAGCTGTCCCGGTTTAAATGGCAGCGTGAATAAAACACGCCTTTAATATTAGAAAAAAACAGTTTTTTTTTTCTTCATGTTATCCCCCTTAAAAGCGTCTGCCTTATTTATTATTCATTGTAAAATTGTCTTAATTTCACAATAAACATAGTTGGCTGCTGAATAAAACTCTATTTTTGGGCAATATTTGTTTTCATCTTTCCCCTATGCCAGTACCTGGGGTTCCACGGTAAGTCTAGCTAACACATAATGACCTTCTTTTCAACCCAAGAGGTACATTATAGTAAAATTTACCAGCTCTTGGGCTATAATTAATGCCCCCAAAAATAGCCAATCTTCGTTCTACTTTAATTTTAATTGTTTATTCTAATAGCCTATAAAAATTATTTTACTATGCTAAAGTGGGGTCTCCCGTGGTCTAATGGCTAGCGCCTTGGATTCATAAGCGGGAGATGGTGGGTTCGATTCCCAACCTCCGGCAGGAATTTTATCATCCCACGGCTCGCTGGTAAAATTCCTCACTGCGCCCTGGATGTCGGCGCTAATGACCTAGATGTAGATGCGCCGTAAAAAAAAAAAAAACAAAAAAAAACTATGCTAAAGTTTTAATTTTTAAAATATTTCTATTCGTATAAAAATGAATTGTGCTTTAGATATATCTATGTATATAAATTGTACTCAAGTTTAGATATTAATGAAAGCAATGTTACTATTATGTAAATGAAGTATTTTTTTTATAATCGGTATTTGGGTTAATACAATTATTCACAAATCATAGATATAGTAACTCATCGCTAGATTTACCAGACCTGGTACTGGTATAAATGTCAATAACAAAAAATATATTTGTTACTAATATATATAAAGTAACATTAAGTTCATAAAATTTATTCTCTACTACAAAAGTCGTAACATCGTTAAGGAAAGCAAATGTTATTTGTATTAGGAATTTTGAATTGAAATTGCACGACCATCAAGATGACTGGTCTGGCAAATCTAGTGTTAATAAAAGAAACTTACATTTTTTTATTAATTATTATTTTTATTGGATATTTTTGAGGCAGATTATAAGTATATTGGTTCGAAAGTCTTTCTTTTCTTCACTGTTATACACTTCATTTAAATAATGTAATATACTATAAATAATATCAAGCTAAAAGTTTATCTGACCTCCTACCTAAGCAAAAACTTGACTGGCACTACAGACTTTAATGGAGCAACATTTGACTACCTTGAAGGTTCATTAGACCTCTGTAGATTGGAGAGAGTAAGGGTCTTAGAGTTGGGCTTACTTAATGCCGAGTGGGGGAATTGGTCTCAACATTAAAGCAGATAAGGAGACTGGGAGCCTGGGGGCAGAGATTACCTCGGACCTTGACTCCAGTCCAATTCCAGGATCTCTCTTGGTGGGGAGGGGTAGGTCTAAGGGTAGGCGCAGGGGAAAACATTGTATCAGAGACAAATCATTTATTTATTTATGAGACCCCCCCCCCGTTATCAGTTGTGTACATATCGATCTCTAGATATGTACACAACTGATAAACCCAAGTATTTTAGCAAAAAGAGAAAAAAGTCTAAAAAGTTATTACAAGTGTAATAACAAATCTTTATTATTACCTCATAGTGATCGCAACTATGGCGACTTCATTTTATCCAGGTGGTTTGGTAGCTGCAAATATGCTACAATTATCATTAAGTCCCTTGGTAATGATTTTGTCATCATTTACAGCTGCGGCTCCCACACCATTATCTGACTTAGACCCATCAGTGAAGATAACGAGTTTACTGAGAGGAAATTCGTTAAAATGATTTTGATAAATTAATTTTGAAGTAGGATGGTTTCTATAAAATTTTGATAATGAAATATTTATATAATATTGTTTAATTTCCAAGGAGGGAAGGGAAGAAGGCGTTGAATAAGTACGTCTTAGTCAGGAGTTTTTAGAATATGTTGGATCTCCTTGTATCTAACACTGAAGGATCTCTAGACCTGGGGTTTGTTTTTGTATATATCTATGTTTTGATTATTGATGTTCATTCTAACAAATTAAGCACAAATAGAAAGAATTAACACTTTATTAAAATAAATAAAATTGTGGCTGCCCAATCATTGTGGATGATCCTGCAAAGCACTTATTTTAATGTTTCAACCGGAAATATGTTGGTTGATGTTTCGTAGGGAGTCCACCAATACTTCTGCTAAGAGCGGGAGGCTATTCATATCTAGGCCGAGTTCCTATAAGAAAGTGCATGTTCCCTTCGCTATGGTTCCAATAAATTTTCTTTAGCGGAATTGCTCTCGACACGTTTGATAAGATAATATGGCGCATTTCTGTAAATTGATTTTTTGCTGTTGTTCGATTTCATTTGCTTCCTCGCTATTATTTGTTTCCAACCTTGCAGTGGGGTCAATTGTCAAACCTGGAGGACCCATCATCGTCGATGCAGTACACCTCTTCGAAGCAGCGACAGTTATTTTCCTCTAGGAGCTATATTAGTTTGTGGTTCAAGTTATGGTGGTGACGAGTGATGGGAAGCATGTTATGTAGACATTTTCTCAACAAATGCGCTGGCTTTTCGGTCTCTTTCCACATTTTTGGCAAACGATTCCAATATCTCACGTCGCTCTTTCATGCCGTGAACTCCTCGAAAAAACTACGTCGCTAGCTTTTACGTTTCAGGCATTTGCCCACTCTGAACCCGAAGAATTTCTTATAAGTTTACTTGTTTGCTTTGGGCTCATCAATAAAGTGCTTCCACTTTAATACCTTGCCATTTCAAAATGGGTCATTCGTCAGTTCCATCTTCTAACCACAGACTCAGCAAAAAATCGTTATTGCTAAGAGTTACAAAGAATTGAAATTGATACAAAAAAATCCTACAAATGTACAGACACAGTGCAACAAGCATCGCTTGAGTAGTGACTGCCGGCAAAATAATTTCTCCTGCTTCTTAGGGTCGGTGTTTATGTATCATATTTTGAAAGTCATGTCATTGTTGACAAGCGATTTAAATGTGGTGATTCAGAGGTTGCATGGTTTTATCGAATGAGCCCCCATTGTACTCCTTATTTTCTTAACACAAGGGTCATGTGTGACTTTTATGTTAAGTCTGAGTGGACTACTTATTTGTTGGTGTCCCGAGGTCCTTGACTGATTTCAAGGCCAAAAGATAACTTTCAATAACCTCTAAGACACAAGTTAATGCCTGACCAGGACCTTTTACAAGACCCAACCTACTATTAAAAAAAAGACCGACTCGCAGGAACTGCATCATCTTAGCGCGGTTGCGTTTTTATCCCTAGTCTAATTTGGAAAGATTAAAAAAGAAGCAGTTATTATTTTGGTTTCACCAGTCTTGAAAGGTTTTGATTTATGATCTTACCTGGAAGGGTCGGCCAACACTAGAAAGGGTCCCGCTAGTTACAAGGTCTTGGAATCTTAGAAATCTATATTTCTAACAATAAATTGTTTTTGTTATTTTACTTAACCTGTTTCATTGTCAAATACATTATCCAACTATAAGCAATCAAAAAATAACAAGGAATAAAACAGACAAAAAAAAACCGTTCTAATAAACGAAATCAATTACTTTAAAGTTTTAAGCACTTAGTTCTCCGATTGACATCGCCTAATTAAAACTTTTGTCAGAACCTTTTTTGTAGAACATTTAGTAAGCTTTCGAATGGTAACCTTCCGCTTCCCAAGATTGTTAACCGTTATCGAGATATTAACGAAAGTTATCAAAACTTTTCATGTCTGTTAATAAAATATTTTATTCTAACCCTTCCCTAACTCCAAACGTAACCAAAATTTCAACATAATAGTTTCAATGTAATTCGAACATGCAGAAAATGTTTCAACTGAATCCCATGATTCTAAGTACCCAAACCAAAAACGTTAATAAACAAATATTTTTCCAATTTTCTCGAAAACGGTTAAAGCTATCGCCTTAAAAATGGCTTCATTAATTTTCTTATGCCAAGAAGCCTACAAAACGAGTACTTGCAAGCATATGAAGTAAGCGGAACGATTTTTTTCGCGCGACATTCGCTCCAAAAACAATGTTCCGGTGGGCGGATTTTGCTGGTTAACGAACTTGACCTTTCAAATTAGACGAACGATTTTTGTACCAAATTTTATCAAAATCGGACCATTAGAGGGGCTGGAGATGAGCGAACAGACAAATATATATATATATATATATATATATATATATATATATATATACAAATTTGAACCGCCGTTATTTTCGGTCTCTAGGGGTTCTGAAACGCAAAATTTTCTAGTCGGCAATTCCGGATTATTTCATGAGCTCAACCTTATAAGCGGGGTTCCTCCCTATAAAGTGAGGGAGGAACCGCGCTAAAAGGCTGTTACCAGACATAAAAAAGGCTTACATCCAGACATACTAAACTGTGCAATTCAAGACCCCATGACTTTACTATTATAGATAATGCTTTATTTCTATCCTTGATGTATAAAACACTAAATATACCAGAATTAAAGTTTTGGTACAGAGCCCTTATTATTTAAAATCAATGTCGTTGGATAGGTTATGATTAAATGTTGACTTTAGATATAACATGAAAATAGGCTTATTTTCTCAAGAGCTTCAGTGAGTAAAGTATTACTAAGCTTCGAGCTGAGTGAAAATAATCTAAGAACGGCCAGCGGTGAAAGACAAATATAATTTCGTTGTCTTTACTAAATGAGGGAAAACATTCTTCCCCTCTACCAACTAACTTAAACTAATTCCACAATATTTACAAGGACTGATAAAAAGTTACTATGAGTAAACAATATTTAGGTAAGCAATATAATTTTTTTTTTTTTTTTTTTTTTAACTATTGTCATGTACTGGCTTCTATTTATTATTAAATATTTATATATATATATATATATATATATATATATATATATATGTGTGTATATATATATATATATATATATATATATATATATATATATATATATATATAATGCGGTAATTCTGACCGGTTGTTACTAATTTTTTAGGGCGTAAGAGCTCTGTTCTTGGAATTTCCCTTTCTTATTAAAATGATTATGTGGAACTATTATGTGCCCTTATGTAAGATGTAAGACACCTATTGGCCACAACTAGCCAATTACGCTACCTAAACAACTGTGTAGTTATACTCGATTAGTTCTCAGTTCTCAGTTCCTAGTGTGCAAGAAGGTCCGGTGTTCCAACGACTTTGGACGGTTACGGGAAGGTGGAGGCGCCTCTAGCCAATGACGGCCTTGTTGGGTTACAACTCCACTCTCTCCTAATCCCGCGCCTAGGCAAAGCAGGGGCTGGAGGGTTGTGGAACTAGCAAAGCGAATCCCTCTCAACGCTTTCCCTAGATGACAAGTTATATCTCCCACTATAGATATTATTTTTGGGCGAGTGGACCTACTACGCCGTCCCTCCTGCTGCAACTTTTACTTTTATGCTGGATTAAAAGTGAGTAGATGATCAATCCTCAAAGACCTCCTAAAACCTACTTATATCGGATATTTCTCCAGCAGGTCAGTAATTATCATGATTAAGTCCTACTAAAAGAAAAAAACATGTAAGATGGGAATTTTCTTTTTCTCAGAGTCTGCGGGAAGCTTTCCCAAACTGTTACCTGACAATGCAGGATTTACAGAATATTTTGTACCGTCTCCAACTCTATTGAAGAATATACCAGTTCAAGTAATAACAAATAATTGAATCAAACTATATCCACACCTTCTTTAACCCTTAATAGGCCAAGATGTACTTAAATACACCATTACTAATTTAATTTTTTTTTTTTTTTTTGGGGGGGGGGGGGGGTGAATTTACTGCTATTCATAGATTTTTGGACTCAAATCAATTCCTTTGTAACCTGTGTAGAAGCAGTAATCAAAATTGTAGAGCATTTGTAGTGAAATTAGCAAATTCTTATTTCTTTTATCAATAATTTTCAACATTATACCAATTTTTTTCTTTTTAATTATTTTTTTTTTTTATTGAACCCACCATCTCCCGCTAATGAATCTAAGACGTTAGCCACTGGACCAAGGGGAGACCCCATTATACCAATTAAACAAATTTTTATAAATAAACTTTTTTTTTTCTCCACGTCTTCTAAAATATCATATAAATGGACATTACAAATAAATATTTGTTAATATATTATATTAAGAAAATTGAAGATGTGTACAGAAAAAAAATCCATTAATAATCATAAAATATATGTTAGGTATTCTTTACCCCACGCACCTATACTACTGATATTTTAGAAAAGAAGCGCGCTTTCCGGAAGGTTAACCCTCTGGGATAATGTTCATCACAATTACGTCAATGAGTGAGTAGCACAAATTGGAAAATGTGGTTTCCAAGAACCCAAACACAACGAAAGTCATTGTGCTGGGTTCCCCATCCATTATACTTTATACTAACCCCTTTCCAATCTTTTCCCTCAACAACATCCCGATAAAATATTATATTACATTACAAAATCATAAAAATATATTTTTATATTTATATCATATTTTTATGGGTGCGAGGTTAGCTCAGTGGTAGAGCACTGGACTCACATGCTGGAGGACCTGAGTCCAAATCCCGAGCAAGCACTTAAGATTTTTTCTTCTAGTGTCTTCGTTCAAGGGTTAAATTCGGCCTCCCTGAACGCCCCTAGGCCAACCCAGCCTTTAATTAATTAATTTAGTGGTGCTAGTCGAAGCGGCAAGGGGAAAATCAGGCGGCCCAGTCCTTCAACAAGTCATCCAATCATAAAGAAACACATTTATTTTTCATCTCTTGAACTTTATATCATCTGTTATTAGAAAAACATCTACTTTCGTCCTTCCGGTCAGTGTAACATCTCTCTGGAATTATTTTCTTTGCATATAGGCTTTTCTTGTAAACAGATTTTTAGCCACGTACATGATTCGCACGACCCCTTGGCTAATTCTTAAGAGAAATAATCCCAGAATCGGGAAAGCAATTATAACTTAATTTCATTATAGATCTGTTTATTATACACTAAATCTTCCCAACCACCTAAAACAAATATTCAAAAATGACATTATCTACTGAAATATGCTAACTTTATGGATAAAAAAAACGCTAAATTAAATTTTGCTAAATTTTACAGTAATTTAAAATTGAATTTCCTCATGCAGAACATACTTATAACAAATAAAAGTGTAATGAATTCATAACGGTATAAATGAATCTGAAAATGATTCTTACGCATTATCAACATGACGATTTGATTTTTTTTTTTTTCAAATAGTTTTTTTTTTGTAGGTCTGAGCTACAGGACTGTGAGTGTTATGATTTTAACTCCTACCCCCTGAAATTTGGATTTCATTCCCACAGGGGTGATGAATTTTAACTATCACCCCTATTCTTGCTTAAAAAGTGTGGTATCCTTTGGTTACCCCACTCCAAAAGAATTTTTATGATTTGAAAAGGGACTTTTCATTTAAAATAATAATAATTAGGTATTGTATACAATGATATGTGTATTTCTTAAATTTAATCACAGAATATAGAAACAGTTGAGACAACCGAAGACCTAATCGCTCATTACAAAAAAAGAGATGCGAGTTCAGTGGCAGATAGAATGGAATATCATAAATTACATTAAACCATGACAAATTAAACAGCCAGTACTAGAATGGCCATCCAGTAATAAAAATAACAGGAGAGAAGAGGTAGTTTTAACCCGACTCCTTACTAGCCATTCTCAACTTACTCAAGGACACCTAATGACCAAAAGAGACGTACCGAAATAAATACAGTGTAACGAACTACTGAACATAAGACACTTACCTACTTACGGAATGCAGAGGATGAGAACAATTACACATGCCTACTGACCTTACAGTACTTCTGACTGATGGTAGCCATTACTTGGACACAATACTTACATCATAGAGGTATATATGACAACATTTAACTAAAATACACTTTTATTATTTTTTGTAAATAATTATTTCTTTACATATTATTTTATTTATTTTTTAATATATATATGATTATTATAATTTATTCATCATTTAGTTCTTATTTTTAAAACTCTAAAAATTTAAAAACTGACGTTTCTATACACACCTGCTGTTAATCAATAGAAATATCCTACACCTTATTGTTTTAACAGAAAATTGACGATGAATTGAAAACTTGCATGCATTTTTCATAATTAGCCTTTTTGAAAACCTAACATTATTATTCTGTGGTGGAGAAACACAGCGAAAAACATTTAAATGTAAGAATTAATTCCCGAAAATGAAATGGCTAATCCAAAATCAATTAATCCTTTTTCTTGAAAGATGAATGTAAAAATAAAATACTCAAAGAAACTCATCTCTTCTTCTATTTATTTTTCCAAGACAGGAAAATAAAAGAAGTTCTTTGTAAAGGAAGAAAAGAGAGAAAGGCTAATAAAGTGACACAAAGTTCTAAATAAAGAAGCGGTCTCTATATTTAATTCTGGCTTGCCTTTCTGCAATAGTCCTAGTCCCACATTCAACCACACCCAGGGGCGGGAAGATCAAACGAATCTCTTAATAAAATCATTAGGCTCTTTTTTTTTTTTTTTTTTCTTTCTCTTTAAATTACTTATCCAGTGATGTTCCGTTTTATGCGGCTTAGTTTATTTTTAATCGTCTGAATGACTGAATTGATCAACCAATCAAAGAAAAAACGGTATACACAATTCGATTGATTAAATTTGAGATAACCTACGAAAACCCATTGCGTAAAACAGAAAAACCTAAATGCCAAACAAATTAACATTCACAAATATAATGCCTCCTATGTCAAATTCTAGGTTTACAACATCCCATGTGCTTACAGTAAAAAATATATTGCGATTCAACCCAATTTAACTCTTCCCCATACATTTTCCTGCTTAATTTTCTTAAATTCACAATATCCTGACGGATGTTACTTTCTCGGACTTTTATCAAAAACGTTATCAACGACCTTTTCGCCCTATTTCGTGATTTCTTGAAAAGGTGGTGATGTTTTTACCATTTGTATAGATTTTAAGCAACCTGGTCAGCCACAACTAGCCAATCAAACGTCTTTATGGAGGCTTTCTGGGGCCTAGCGATAATCTCCAATTTCAGAATGGCAGAAAAGTTCCATTCCGCATACGCAACATTTTGAGGGAAATATTGCCAACGTTACCACAATTTGTAAACTCCCATTTCAAGGAACAAAACGATACTTGAAACATTATAAAAACCGATTATGACTCGTTTAAGACTATAGAAGGCTTTGAGAGGTGAAACTAAGGAAATAGTGTCTAATATTTATCAATACATAGTCAGAGCAAAGACTAAGAACGTTTTAAACCTCTTAGTCATGAGGTTATAACAGAGAGAATTTTTACCGCCAATTTGCTACACGGGGAATATAGGACACGCCCTTTTCCCCCCAATTAAACCATCTATTTGAACAGGCTATAGCATAAATTCTTTTTAGCCTTAGCATTAGGCTAAGTACTGATAAACATTAAACACTATCCCCCTAGCCTCACCTCTCAAAGCCTTCCCATAATCAGTTTAAAATACCGTTTTGTTTATTGTAATGGAAATGCAAATGGCGGGACCATAGGGAATATTTCCCTCAGAATTTCGCGCATGCGGGATTATTACTATTCCATTTATCTGAACAGCCTATAGTTTTCGACTTGAATGGACTGCCGATGCTTACGTGGAAAATCTCCCAATGCTTATTATGGGAGCCAGAAAACTCGGCTCCTTCCCGCTGAGACTCTTCTTGACTTATTTCTCGTCAGATACTATATAAGTATGCTCTTCTTCCCATTCCAGTCATGTTTCCTATCCAGTCAACCATCTTCCCCATACGCAGGATTGGATTATTTATTGACTGTCATTCGAGTACTACCAGACCCTAAATTGAATAAAAAGATACAAAATTATGAATGTTCAAAATTTTCTATCGTTTTATTATATGTGAAAAATATTTTCTATGATCTTCGAGTAATCTTATTTTATTTCGAAGTTTCACGGCCTATACTAGTTAGTAATTCTGTAAAATTATTATTTGAGCAAATAAAAAATAAAAATATTCCGAGATGTCGATGCGCCGTAAAAAAAAAAAAAAAAAAAAAAAAAAAAAAATAATAAAAAAAAAAAAAATAAATAAAATAATAAAAAAAATAAAAAAAAAAAAAAAATAGCATCGTTCTTTGGCTTGAATGAATGATCCTTGCATTTATTTCAACAATTCAGTATTTAAATAAGCCATTTCCGGCATAAGCGCTCGGAAAATATTAAAATTCCTCTCAAGCTCCATTATTTCCATTTTTATTTATTTTTTACTTTTACAGGCCTGATGGGCTTTTCCCTGAACAATAAAAAAGAATGATGGCTTCTACATTCCAACTCGAATTAAAAACGAGTTCTTATCGTCATTGTCCTTCTAACTAGATTGAAGAAGAATATGAGTTAGTGAACCCATTCATGGCTATGATGAGGAGTGATCAGAAACGCTTTTTACAGTAGGCCGAAAAATGTGATGGCTAATAACAGTATTTACACAAGAGTATAAAAAAAGCTCTGTTCATCGTTGTTTTTTTAAATAAGCTTGTCGAAATTCTTATTGATTGGTGTCCTATGTTGGCCTAAATACCATGATGATTTGAAACCCCTCAATGCTCTTAGAAGCTTCCTCAAATAAACATTACAAGTACTAATTGTTGAGAATTAACCATTCATTTCATCCCTTCCGATTTATTAAATATATTGCCTTCATCAGTCTGAACTTTCTAATGAGACTTAAGAAGCTTCAGACAAGACGCTCTTGGCAGATTATGAGTTCGTAATTTAGAGCAGAGTTGGGCAAACGTTAGCGCGCGCTAAAAGCTGATACCTCTCCGCTAATTTAGCGATACCGTAGAAACCCAGCGCTAATAATGAGCGCTTAGCGACGGCAGTGCGCTAATCGCTAATCTATTTTTGAAATATCGTGATTGCTAATAGCTAGATTAAGGAGGGTCAGAGTGTGACAATGTCACACTCTGACCCTCCTTAATCTAGGTTACTTCCGGTCCTATATTCATCCCTGGGTCGTTTCCGGAAGTACCCCTGGGCCTTCCAGGCACTCATGTTAGACCGGAGGTGAACAAGCAGTGACCCGGAAGTAACTGTAAGCAACCGGAAGTGAACCCGGAAGTCGTCCAAAGCTGATCAGATTCATCCGGAAACAGTCCAGGAGTAATTTTGGTGGCCGGGAGGCCATTTTGAGAACCCGGAAATGAAACCGGAAGTGGTCAAAAGTAACCTACATTCACCTGGGAACGGCCCAGGGGTAATTTTGGTTACCCAGAACTCATTTTGAGAACCCGGAAGTAAAACCGGAAGTGGTCAAAAGCTGCTCTAAATTCGCCCGGAAATGCCCCTGGGATTCTCAAAATTGCTTGCGGGTCACCAAAATTATCCCTGCCTGTTTCTTGAAATATCTGGGCAACTTTTGATCACTTCCGGGTTCTCAAAATGGCTTACGGGTCACCAAAATTACTCCTGGGCCGTTTCCGGACGAATCTGACCAACTTTGGACGACTTCCGGTTGCTTACAATTACTTTCGGGTACTGCCGGTTCGCCTCCGGTCTAACATGAGTGCCTGGAAGGCCCAGGGATGAATATATGACCGGAAGTAACCTAGATTAAGGAGGGTCAGAGTGTGACATTGTCTGTGAGTGACCGGAAGTGAGCCAGATCGAACAGGAGTTACCCAGTAATAGGCATGAGTCGACCGGAAGTAACCGAAATTGACATGGATGTGATCGGAAATCCTGTAGATTGAAGCGGAAGTGGAACAGGAGTGAGGAGGAAGTTGCTCAGAGCAGACCGGAAGTGAACTTTGAGATGACAAAATGTTGTAACTATAGCTTAAGCTATTAGCAATCACGATATTTCATAAATAGATTAGCGATTAGCGCACTGCCGTCGCTAAGCGCTAATTATTAGCGCTGGGTTTCTACGGTATCGCTAAATTAGCGGAGAGGTATCAGCTTTTAGCGCGCGCTAACTTTTGCCCAACTCTGATTTAGAGACTTGGAAGGCGTAGAATGATTACGAGAATCATATGAGTCACCATAGCTTTTAATCGTGCATGATACGTTTATTTATATATATGCATACAACTTTGAACATCTTGAAAATTTAGAAAATAAACACCAGTGGGACAAATGTTATTTTACATGAAGGATAAGGATGTTGCGAGACCGACTGCCAAATACAATAACGGTGTCACTCACCCCTCTCTATTTTCTCTACCTATATGGCTAGGTATCGATATTTTAAATTGACCAAAATATCCCTATAAAATGTTAATATTGGTCCAGAAGTGGATCACATATTTAACCATTTTTTTGGACATCTTAGGCATTAGTTTTCTTCAAAAAAAGTTTTCCTCATGAAAACAAAGATTGAAAGTTTAGATTTTATCACTTTTAGTTCTGTAGAAAAAATAATTAATGTTTCTGATTTTTTAGTGCCGAGCGGTGTATTAATTTTTTTGTTTGTTTGCTACAGGAATGAAATAGCATTTAAATTTTTATTTAATTGATTAACATACATTAACTCCAATGTACTACGACAAACTGATGCTTTCTTACATACACAATGAGGTAATTCATTCCAGAAATTGTACGTTTCAGAATCCATACATCCCGAAAAGAATGGTAGTTCAAATTTATTATATTCATCTTTTCGCTCTCTTACTGGCTCAAAAATAGGCTGATGTTAATGAAATTTCGTGTAAAAACATTTAGTAGGATTTAAAAGTTCAAATTTGTAAACAAGCAGAATTACTCCACTAGTATATGGGTTTATTTCTGGGTTCGAAACATTTATTTTTTTTATCGAAAATGTTAAAATTTAACTGCTAAAAACCCTTTGTTTTATAAGCTAAAAAATATCTATTAAAAAAAAACTTTATTTAAAAGTTTTAAGAGTATAATTTATTTTGGAACTCCTAAAATTAAATACAAGGAAATAAAAGTTAATGCAATACTTTTATTTTAATGTGAATTTAATGTTTTCAGTATTTTAATCAAGAATTTTAGGGTTTCGTTGGATTACAATCCCCCCAAGCCAAGCCACTCAAGTAAGTGTTGAAAGAGCTTTTTTAATCCTAAAGAATATATTAAATGATTATAGATGTAATCTAAATTCAACTAACTTAGAGGATATATTATTATTTAAATTGTCTTAATTTTTCAAACTTTTTTTGTTTATTTACTGAAATATATGGGATACATGATACCAAACAAAAAATAAACATTACTAGCTCTAATTTATTAATTTTAACTTTTTCATAATGAGTATTTTAATAACTAATTACTTCATAATTTTTATTTTTTAGGTTGAAAAATAATAGTAATAAAAAAGAAACCTTTTTAAACTCATGTTTTAACCCAATAAGTTTCCAAATGAAAAAAAAAGTACATGGTTAAAAAATACCTTTTTAAAATAAAAATTAACAATTATTTTCGACCCCTGGTTTATATGTATAGTATAAATACAGTCACTGAGCAGAATTAACCTTAGGAGCAAGTAAACGAAGCGTAGATACAAACCGATTCTTGTCTTTGCCCTTCAGCTGTTCGATAAATTCCGTTCTGGTCTATTTGTTTTATCTTGAACCTCTTCATTCTAAAACCCCCTCTTGTGCCGGTTAAGTGGTTTAGAGCCTCCTGCTACGTTCATCTTACACAATTCATTCGTTGGTGCTTTTCAATTTTATTATAAGTCTTAATTCAGCTGGATGTTTCTTAATTTCTGAAAAAAAGAACGGACCCACATAACTCCACCACTTTCCTATAAAAGTCCGACTCGCAGGAACTGCATCATCTTAGCGCGGTTCCGTTCATATCCCTAGTGCCATTTGAAAGCTTAGAAAAGAAATAAACTGTATATATATCTCGTGAAAATTGTCAAAATCCTCACGAACATCTCGAATAAAAGTGATATTAAGGCGTCAGGGACACCGACAGTAGCTAACTTATACACAGAAGCGGAAATTGCACAATCCGGCTCTCATTCTAAAGCAAAGCTCTATAAATCAATACAAAATATGACTAATAAAGCCTTTTCTAGTGGATACAGAAGGATCAAGAAGAAGTACTCAAGATTGAGTAGAATACCGTGCCTAACATAGCCTATATAGATTAATATGCCGAATAAAGCTTATCTAGTAGATACAGAAGGACAAATAATAAGACTTGACGAATAACAAGACAATATATAGAATAATATACCTAATTAAGTGTATGGAGTAGATACAAATGGACAAAAAAAAGTCTTGAGGAATCTTGTTTTTTTTCTAATTAAATACTTTTTATCAATATTTAGTATATGACCTGTGTTGAAAACTATTGATTGCTAATTGATGAATCGGGTTAGAACTAAGTAGTCTTTATGAATATTTAGTATATAACCTATGTTTCAGAATCTATTATAGTTAAGGAATTTTTGGTGAATGAAATCATTAAGTTGCTCTCTGTACCTGCTTTGTATTTGTGTCGGCAGATATCTGGGGTATATTTACAACTCTTGAGGATTAACTCCTAGCAGGTAAATTTCCTGCGGACCTTCTGTTTCTTTGGGCACTGAACCGACTCTCTATTCGCTCATAGTATCTAACCGTTGTGAAGTTTATTTTTTGGATTTAGGACTTAATATAAATATGTAGACTAAATCATAGCAAGAAGTCTACCTCCGTCGTCGGTTCTTAACTATGTAGACTCGCTAATGTTACCCAATCTTAGACACATCGTAATTAAAATCCACAGCAAAAACACGACATTTCATCAGAATTCCCTGCTTAATAAAACATATATAGAATAATATGCCAACTAAGGCCTATCTAGTGGATAAAAATAGAGGAAAAACGCCGTTCGTGGTGGTAGAAAATCTTACAAGGCATTTCGCTCAGAAATCACCGAAATATTGTTACAAATTTTAAGTATCCTGTTTTATAGGCAAATAGATTTATATTCTATAATCAATAGAAAAAAACTACTAGCAATAAAAAACTATGGGTAACAGATGAAAATAGGGAATACCAAGAACAATTCTAAAGAACGAAATCAACACCAGTACAGTAATCTAGATATTCATACGGCATCTTCGAATTCTAACAAACAAAATATTGCTTCTAATTATACGTATCCTGTTTACTGACAAATACATTTGACTGCTATAAGCAAGTACAAAAATAACGAGCAGTGAAAAAAAAACTGCGGGAAACACACAAATAGATCCGTTTAAATAAACAAAACTAACTAACTAAGTTTTAAGCACTTATTTCTCCTAATGTGACGACCCCATCAAAAATTTCGTCAAAACATTTTTTGTAGAGAATTTAGTAAGTTTTCGAACTGCTACATTTCACTTGCCACGATTTCCTAACCCTTTTCGAGATATTAAGGAAAATATACGAAGGGGGCCTAGTAGATATTCATACAGCATCTGAGAATCCCAACATTCCGCAAAAATAAAATATTGTTTCTAATTATACGTATCCTGTTTTATTGGCAATTACATTTGACTACTATAAGCAATTGCAAACACTAGGGAATATGCCAAAGAACTCGGAGTAGGATCCTCGACAGTTTCAAGACATTTGAAGGAAATCGACGAATCCAAAACTGACATTTCATACGGTACAGCCTGATATATTTTTAACAATGAATTGCTTTTCTTATTTTAATTAATCTGTTTTATTGTCAAATACATTACCCTACTATAACCAATGAAAAAACAACAAGGAATAAAAACAAACAAGAAGAACCGTTCGAATAAACGAAATCAATTACTTCAAAGTTTAAGCACTTATTTCTCCGATTGACATAGCCTAATCAAAAATTATTTCAGAATCTTTTTTGTAGAACATTTAGTAAGCTTTCGCATGGTAACCCTCCGTTTACCAATATTCCTAACCGTCTTCGAGATATCAGGGAATGTATACGAAGTTCCCAAAACATTTCATGTCTGTTAATAAAATATTTTATTCTAATCCTTCCTTAGCTCCAAACGTAACCGAAATTTTAACATATTAGTGTTGATGAAATTCAAACAAGCAGAAAATGTTTCAACTGAATCCCATAATTTTAAGTATCAAAATCAAAGACAAAAAGAACAGTTCGAATAAGCGAAATCAATTACTTTAAAGTTTTAAGCACTTATTTCTCCGATTGACATCGCCTAATCAAAACTTTCATTAGAACTTTTTTTGTAGAGCGTTTAGTAAGCTTTCCAATGGTATTCTTCCGTTTCCCAAGATTCTTAACCTTTTTCGAGATATTAAGGAAAGTATACAAAGTTACCAAAACTTTTTTATGTCTGTTAATAAAATATTTTATTCTAACCCTTCCTTAACTCCAAACGCAACCAAAATTTCAACATATTAGTTTTAATGAAAGTAGAAGATGCAGTAAATGTTTCAACTGAATCCCATGATTCTAAGTACCCAAACCAAAAGCGGCATTCAAAAATTATTTTTTCAGTTTTCTCGAAAACGGTTAAAGCTATCGCCTTGAAAATGGTTTCATTCGTTTTCCTAGCCCAAGAAGCCTATAAAACGAGTACTTACAAGCTTATGAACTCAAAAACGTAAGCGTTACGATTTTTTTTGCGCGAATTTCGCCCCAAACGCCATCTTCCAGTGGGCGGATTTTGCTGGTTAACGAACTTGACCTTTCAAATTGGACGACAGATTTTTGTACCAAATTTCATCAAAATCGGACCATCAGGGAAGCCAGAAATGAGCGAACAGACAAATATGTATATATATATATATATATATATATATATATATATATATATATATATATATATATATATAAATATATACATATATATATATATATATATATATATATATATATATATATATATATATAAATATATACATATATATATATACAAATTTGAACCACCGTTATTTTCGGTCTCTAGGGGTTCTGAAACGCGAAATTTTCTTGTCGGCACTTCCGGATTGTTTCATTGTATCAACCTTATAAGCGGGGTTCCTCCCTATGGGGGAGGGAGGAACCGCGCTAAAATGTAAGTGTTACGATTTTTTTGCGCGAATTTCACCCCAAACGGCAACTTCCAGTTGGCGAAATTTGCTGGTTAACGAACTTGACCTTTAAAATTGGACGACGGATTTTTCTACCCAATTTAATCAAAATCGGACCATTAGGGACGCCAGAAATCCGCGAACAGACAAATATATATATATATATATATATATATATATATATATATAAAATATATTAATATATATATATATATTGAACCACCGTCATTTTCGGTCTCTAGAGGTTCTGAAACGCGAAATTTTCTAGTCGGCACTTGCGGATTGCTTGATGAGATCAACCTTATAAGCGGGGTTCCTTCCTATGAAGGGAGGGATGAACCGCGCTAAAAAATTCTGATATGTTCCCCAATTTTTATTTTTATTTTTCCCATTGTTGAATAGTAGTGGTCGTCTCCTTGAATCCTAAATTGGGTTAAGTTCTATTTTACATAGTTTACTGGCGCTGTAAAATATAGAGCGATGGCAGTGTGAAAATTCCTAATTCTTTAAACTATTTCCTTGTTGATGTTCTTCTTCCTAGCTTCAAAATGACGCTATACCTGATGAAGGTCCATCCGAGGTACTAATATCCCGAGCCCTTGCACAGCCTCCTCACCCATCAACTTCCCCAGTCAGAGCACTTCTTGATAATGCTTGCAAATATAATGGGTGTTCCCAAATTACATATTGGAATCATACATTTTTACATTTTAACGTCCATTTATTATTGACAACAAATTTTAACCTATGACGGTTAAACTCCTGTTACTGGTAACCTATAGATAACGGGTTATCACTGGGATATCTGTTTGTTGACAATGGTACGGAGCGCCCCACTGTCAAGAAACTACTTATCTGCAGTGACGAAGCACGGGTATTCAGCTAGTAGATTACAAAACAGAGCTAAAGAAAAAGCTTGTAAAAAATGGCAATGCCCGATACGTGGCAACAATAGATACAATAAAAATAAAACGTAGAGTATGGACAAAACCAAGCTTCCTTATATGTTACCATGAATTTTCAAGGCCTGTCATATTTTTTCCTCTTAATAAGATTTTCTATGTACCTATCTTATAAATTATATTGAATTTGTGATTAATTTCTTCTATTATTTCATATTGTAATTAAGTTTATTTTATTGAGATAAATACAAAGCCCTTCTTTATTAATAGTAAAATGAAGACCATAAGTAAAGACAGTATGAGGGTAAATGTACCCTTGGAATGGGGTTCATGTTCACCTTCTCGAGGCATATATTGGACTGGTCAGTAATGCGGCCGATATTGGTTCCACCTGACACCTCTTCGATTTCATTAAACTTTGTCTGGATTTCTACCCGACACTTCCAACCCTCTCCCTCTTACAATATCTTTTTCTCTCTTCGTCTCATACTCCAAAGCACCCAAAGTCAGCTGAATTTCTAAACAGGCAAATTTGATCAATGCGGGGCTTTTTCCAGGCCAAAATAATTAATAAGATCCTCAAGATCACATTTTTTTTTTGTATTTATTCTTCTATCAGCCCTGAACACAACACCAGGGGAGTAGATGCTGTATTCTCGATCCTACTGCAGGGAGATTTTTCTTACATATTTTTCCCAATGTAGGCACCGATCAAATTAATGAAAGCCAGTGTGGGCCTAGGGACGGTCTCGGTCTCGTACAATAGTGGAGTGTCGTTTTTTAATTTTTTTTTTTTTTATTAATATTACAACAAAACTTGCTTCATTTGAATGGGCGGGGGAGGTACTTAAAATGCATTTTAATTTAAAACGTAAAATTAGCCCTAGCAAAAGTCATTTTTCATTTATTTCAACGAAAGCCTCCTTAACATTGGAGCATGGGTACATCTATATGTACTATTATTTTATATATACAGTGGAACATGGATAATTCGAGCTTCAATAATTCGAAATCGTGGTTAATTCGAATATTTCTCTCGGTCCCTAGAATTTATGGCATATACAATTTTAAAAAATCGTGGTTAATTCTAATAACATTTTGGATCATTTGAATTTTTTACGAGTCTTTATCTCCAATAGGAAGTGTTCGATCTTAAATCTCGTGAAAATATTCTCCACTCGGGAACAGTCCAGTCAACGAATGCTTAAAAACAGCTATAGGTGGAAATTTTTGGAACACAATTTTTGATTTTGTAACTTTGTTTGGGCTGGATAGGAGGTGAACATATCAAAAGTCCTCGCCCGTAGCCTTTGTGCCGGGGGGGAGGGGGGGTTTAGAAGGTCCGATTTTTCGGGTTTTCACTTATATCATGGAAACCCTGCATCCTAGCGACATAACTATTCTATAAAAAGATAATTAAATTTCCTACAAGTTCTATTCTATAAAGTTTTTCGAGATATCTTTAGTTTTCGAAATATCTGTTCTTGAAAGTCGGCCATTTTGGGGGAAAACACTTTCGTGCCATATTTTTTCCCCTTTTTGACGGGATAACTCTTCAACGATGAATCCAAAAAATAAATAACGGTTATAGGGTTGTAGAGTATTGCATTCCCTTCAATAATATATATTACTTTGCTATTTTGTGTATTTTCCTTCAAACGTAAAAATAATTTCAGTGTTCATCGTGAAATCTGAAATTTAGCGACAAATAGTCCAGGTAACTAAGATTTATAGATGGAAATGTTTGAAACACAATTTTTGATTTCATAACATTGTTTCGGCTAGTTAGAAGGTCAACGTATCAAAAGTCCTCGCCCGTAGCCTTTGTTCCTGGGGGTGGGGGGGGGGGGGGGGGGATTTTTCGGGTTTTCACTTATATCTCGGAAACCGTGGGTCCTAGCGACATGTCCAGCCTAATACAAAATGAATGCTGATTAAATATGCTACTAGGTTCCTTTTTGTACCTTCGTTCGGTCGCAATGTGCGAAATATACACACAAATTCAAAATTCAATAGCTCCCATCCTTCTCAAATCTTTGTGACTCTGCTTCACACCCACACTCATGGAGATCTATACTAAAGGATAAAAAGTAAAAAAAAAAAAGTAAAAATAGTCTTTTAATAGCCGAAACACAATAATTGTAAAAAACACTTTTTACGACCCATTACCATATGTTTATTTGAATGCAAAGTAAATTGTGATCTTAACGTTCTAATTAAAGAATAAAAAACACTTTGTCTTTTCATTTGCATCCCACTAAAGAAATTCTTCCTCTGAATCATTTGTTTGAAGGGCCTCAGAAGAAGTTTGGGTTATTGCAATTTGGCACTCTTCGCAGATCGTTTTAGAGTGTTTGGTGCAAATTGCTCTACCAGAGTTTTGGCCTGTCTTCCTGCTCCTATTACTCCTGGAAGGCGAGTGATGATATTTTCAGGGCCTCTGCGTTTAAATTTACTTCATGGTCTTCTTGTCCATTTTGTTTGTTTATCCTTTCCAAAAACAAAAGGGCTACTTTTTTTCTTTGTTGTCATATGCCTCTTTGTCTTCACTTGCATCAGTGAGCTCCTGTTCAGTCATCAAATTTCTCCTCAATTCCATCTTCTGAAGCTACGTCACTCTCTTCTCCTAAATCTTCAGTTTGTGCAGGATCATCATCTTCAGCCCCCAAAAGTTTTTTTTATCTCTTCCAAATCCTTTTCCTTTCTTAAATCAAACCACTGTTTATCCAATTTGTACACAAACAAGAGAAAAAAAATGGTAATTAAAAATTATTTTTCTAATTCACGAGTTCTGTCGCAATGTACAAATTATGCACATCTCCTGAATCGCCCTAATTACTTCTTAAATCTAAAAAAATAACTTGACATACAAATCAATTAGAGAAAGGCCCAAGGCTAAAAAATTATAAATTCAGACGTTCAAAATTGGGACGAGTTAGGGCGCAATGTACAAATTTGGCACACAAGAACAATATCCGCTCCCAGCGAGAGCGTGGGGTGAACTACTGTAGGCAGTTTGACAGACCTTTCGCAGGTAGACAGGTACTATGGTGGGGAACAACCCTTTTATTGTTTAAGGAGGGTTCCCAACAAAAATACTTTAAGTGAGCTTTTTTTGCACAGTTGCGACCGACCGAGGGTTAATAAAGTTTTTTGAGAGATCTTTAGTTTTCGAAATATCCGCTCTTGAAAGTATGTCTTTTGGGGAAAAAACACACTTTTTGCTCTTTTTGACCGAATTGCTCTTTAACAATAAACCCAAAAAATAAATGCCGTTTATAAGGTTGTAGAGCATTACATTCTTTTCAAGAATATAAATAACTTTAATATTTTATGTATTTTCCTTCAAACGTGAAAACAGTTTTAATGTTTATCGTGATATCTGGCGACAACTGACCAATGAACCTTTCAATTTCTCACCATTTCGAGTCAATGCATAGTCCAAAATACGCTCCATTTTGTAAATATAGTGAGTACATACGTCTAGTACTCACTATATATATAATATAGCACAAAATATATAATTTTGGGCCCATTGACCTGTTATTCAAACTAAATTACATAAGATCTTGTCCATGGTTTTGCTAAGACCATGTGAGTGCGTATATAACGTTTGAAAGAAAATACATAAAATAGTGATGTATTGTATATTATTGAAGCGAAAGAAATACTCTACAACCCTATAGCCGACATTTATTTTTTGGGTTCATCGTTGAAGAGATATCCGGTCAAGAATAGAAAAAAGTGTGTTTTTTTTTCCCAAAATGACAGACTTTCAAGAGCGGATATTTCGAAAACTAATGATATCTCGAAAACTTTATTGAATAGAACTTGTAGGAACTTTAATCGGCTTTTATTTGTTATAGAATAGTCATGTCGCTAGGACCCACGGTTTACGAGATATAAGTGAAAACCCGAAAAATGGCGCCTTCTGAACCCCCTCCCCCCGGCTCAAAGGCTACGGGTGAAGACTTTTGATAAGTTGACCTCCTTACTAGCCGAAACAAAGTTATGAAGTCAAAAATTATGTTCCAAATATTTCCATCTATAAATCTTAGTTACCTGGCCTATTAGTCGCTAAATTTCAGATTTCACGATGAACACTGAAATTATTTTTACGTTTGAAGGAAAATACATAAAATAGCAAAGTAATATATATTATTGAAGGGAATGCAACCCTATAACCGTTATTTATTTTTTTGTTTCATCGTTGAAGAGTTATCCCGTCAAAAGGGGGAAAAAATATGCGGCGAAAGTGTTTTTTCCCAAAATGACCGACTTTCAAGAGCGGATATTTCGAAACCTAATGTTATCTCGAAAAACTTTATAGAATAAAACTTGTAGGAACTTTAATCGGCTTTTATTTGTTACAGAATAGTCATGTCGCTAGGACGCAGGGTTTTCGAGATATAAGTGAAACCCCGAAAAATGGGACCTTATAAACCCCCCCTCCCCCCGGCACAAAGGCTACGGGCGAGGACTTTTGATATGTTTACCTCCTATCCAGCCCAAACAAAGTTACGAAAGCCAAAAATTGTGTTCCAGAAATTTCCATCTATAATTGTCCGTTGACTGGACTGAAAGACGGATAGTAAGATACGGATGTAGCAATGTTACGGATGATGCAAAATGGTGAGTCGCGCTTCCTCCCTTCCAGGGGTTGTAATTCCCTCCGAGCTTCAATTCTTAGTCAGTTATAAGTCAGTCAGTGGCTAGATCTGTTGTATTGTTTGTGCCTTGAATTTCTTGTGTACAGTGCAGTTTTGTGAGTTCTTGATTTAGGATGTGGAAGCCTAGAAGTTATAAAACGTTAACGCTGCCAAAGAAAATAGCTGTGATTAAAGAAGTTGAAAAAGGAATAAAGAAAAAATCTGAAATTGCCAAGGCATTCCTCCTAATACTTTACCAACTTATTTGAAAAATAAAGAAAAAATTCTTGGGCATGAAAATGACTTTTTTTCAAAACAATAGACTTTTATTTTTCCTTTTTTTGATAAATTATTTATTGCTTATGTACGTAATCATCAATTTATGAAATGTTTGTTATTGTTTAGATAAAATGTGTGTATTTTTTTAATTTAAAAAATGTGAAAATATGAAATTCAATTTTTTACCCCTTTACATTCACAAACTTTTTTAATTCGAATTTTAGATAATTCGAACTTTTTTATCGGTCCCCAGAGGTTCGAATTATCCAAGTTCTACTGTATATAGAAATTTCTCTCTCTCTCTCTCTCTCTCTCTCTCTATATATATATATATATATATATATATATATATATATATATATATATATATATATATATTAAAATCGCGTGTCTGTCAGTTTGTATGTTTTTCTGTTTGTCTGTTTGTTCCTTATACAAATCTACACAGTTTGGCAGATTTTGACCAAACTCGGCACACAGGTAGGTCTTGATACGGGAAATCTCCTAGGCTAGGTCAAAATAGTCAAATTTCAAAATTTGGTCAAAAGGTCAAAAGTTTTGTTCAAGAAAAATTGGCTACACTGAACCATTCAGATTCTGACGGCCATTTTAAAACGACAGCCATTTTGAATAATGTCTCAAATTTATTTGTTGAAGTTCTTGATAATTAGGATAACTCGAACTCATTGATGACTTTACATCATTGTATAATCATATAATGCAGTTTATTTCAATTTCTTATCACTGTCTAACTAAGGAGCGCTGGTTTTTCTTTGATAAGAGCTATCTACTCGCAGGCTCTGCTACTGGCCTCTGTCGGCTGTTAGATGAATTGCTGTGTTGCTGGCCCCTGCCGGTTGCGTTATGAACTACTAGACAGATATAAACAAATTCACACCTTTTGACCGATTTTCGTAATTGGGTATAGACAACTGAGTATCAGGTAGATCTTGATACGGGGAGAGTCATAGACAGAAAGTAGGTGTAACAGGTATTATTTTATAAAAACAAAAAATATGAACAAATGGATTTTTTTTTTAATATTAGGTAATTGAATTGAACTATGCAAACTCCTTAGGGATTCAGAATATTTTGTTTAAAGTAACCTATGTATATAATTACAAAACGAACATTATTAGATTTAATTGAGAGGAGATCGTTGACCGTAGATGATGCAAGGTAGGGATTGTCGGGGTTCGGTCACTGCTACTTAATAAAACTACATTTTATCATAAAAATGGTTCTTCAAGCCTTCTTCAGGGCTGTAAAAAACAAGTAGGACGGATGTAATACTGAAATATACATATACATACATATATATATATATATATATATATATATATATATATATATATATATGCCTACATACACAAATACACATACATATATACATACATACATATATGGAAAAAGACAAAAACATAAAATACTAGAACATAATATATAGAAGAACAATGTGATCTAGAAGTGTTTGGATTATTAGGAGAACAGATATAAGAATAACAGATTACATATTAGATTAGATATAAAAATAACAATATGGGCTTACCGATGGGAAGATAGAGAACTATTCCTCACAAATGCGGGATCATTTCTGACAGATAATACAGGGAAACATAGGAAGATAGGTGTTGGTGAGGGGGGGGGGGGTTCTGGACCACCCAATGGACAGAGAACATAGAAGATGAAAGAAAGAGCGGCGGAAGGGGCGTAGTACAGTAAGGTGTCATGGAGTCATAAAATGTTGTGTTAATGGAATGGAAGGGCAGCAGGTATAAAGGGCTATATTGCAGGCGGTCTAGGGGATCAGGATGGAGTTTTTAATAAATGGAAGATGTTGGAGTAGGTACTACTCCAACATCAACAAAGTAGACTTCTTTGTAAATTTTGTCATTAACTGGGTTATTTTCTAGGTGGATAAAAATTGATTCGGAAAGGAGGCGTTTGTCTTCGTTGGATTCAGTGGAAAGGATGGAGCATTGGTCAAAACCAAGTCATGTCCGTCTGTGATGGCATGTCTAGTTAAAGCTGTCTTTATGTCTTTATTCCCTACATCGTTATTGTGGTTGTTGATACGTTTTCTTACTGGTTTTTTAGTCTGTCCAATGTACGCACTATTGCAGTTGGGTGTGATGCAGGGGATTCTGAGACTACATTGGTCCTGTCTTTTTTTGGGATAGGGTCTTTTAGAGACGTATGCAAGTTTTTCAGTTTGTTCTGTGTCGATAGTCCTAGTTTTAGAGTGGGGAATGTAACGCGTAAGGATTTTTGGATTTTTTCTGTGAGATTTGGGATATATGAGAGGCCTCTGAATTGAGGGACAATATTGTCTTGGGTAGTGGGGATGGGTTTAGGGTTATTAAAAGAATTTATGAGACGGGTGAATAGATTTTATATATTTATTTAGGTCTTCAGCACTTGTCATTCAGCCCTCCTCCATCTTAGTTTCTTCTATCTACTTTTTTTTTGTCTGCACCTGTAAACTATAAAAATTACAGAAGAATATAGGCGGAAAGAGATTATTACTTATTCCCAGTTAGGTAAACTTTTTCACCTTTATCAAAACTAAAGGAAATATTTGATTCGGTAATATATGTATTTGCCATTGAGGACATTAGTTTGAACAGAGGACAACTTCTACGAGAATGAAATTCATTCTTTAGGCCGAAGAAATTTATTTTCCTTCCTATGGAGAACACTAGAATTAAGAGTGGTTGTCATGTATTTATATTTATTTTATTATTATTTTTAATTGTTTTATTTATTTTTTGTGTGTGTAGCTTTTTGGTACTAGATAAAATCTAATATTAATACAATTGTGTTTATATCCGTAGGTCATGTTCCTTGTTCTTCTTGCTTATGACATATTGCAAAATCCCAAAGTTTGGAGCTTGGCTAAAGGCTTATTCTTTAGGTTGAATTATATCATGAATAGATTAGAAATTATAAAAATATCATTATGTATTCAAATTGTAATGCCCACTTAAACATAACACGGATTCGTGAGCTGAGTAGTCTACTGGTCCCGTTCATTTCTAGCCACGATAACGCTGATACTTCTTTTTTTGTTTAAATTAAAACTATTTACTCAAGTGGGAATTGAACCCACGACCTTAGGCCCGTAATGCTCAGGCTTTACGACTCAAGGGTCACGGGATCTTCATTTTTTTTATTTTATTTTTATTTGTATTATTTTTTTCTGCAATGCCTGTTCCTTATTAGTTGTTCGTGATACCAAACAAGTTTCGTTAAAGGTTAGCAAAAATAGCAGCCACGTAGGAGCTGCATAACTAACCACATGCCAAAGAAGGTGGTTAGTTACGCTGCATTCCTGAATATAAAGTGATTAGTAACAATCTAGTTACTTCGAATTTATTATCGCGGGCATTTCTCTTCTTATGTTTCTATCTATTGTTGCATCACTGTGGAAACTTTCCATAAATTATGTCATTATCATAAAACTGATACACTTAATCTGACTTCCCGTTGCCGGTTTGGCTGAATTGCCAATATTGGCTCTTTGAAGCAAACACTGGCCCACAGCTTCCTTCAATTATTCGTATTCTTCTAAATTTGACGATAAAAGACAGTTTGAGTAATGTTTAAAAACTTTTTTAAAACACAACTTAGCGACGATCCTTGATTCCTGAACAGGTTACTTGCTACTGATAAGTTTACTTACACGCCGGGTTTAGTACTGATCAAGCACTTGTCACCAAGCCAGCTTAGTGATAGCACTAAAGCAGGTAAAATTATCGTCTAATTAAGTCAAACCGGGATCGATCGAAAGCTACTGACGTCAATAGCCGAGCTGATAAAATCTAATTACAGGAGGGAAACACAAAGGGGTTAAAGGTCGCTCATAAAGAGCCTTCGTCAAGAGATCTGATTGAATCGAATCGATCGCAATTACACAAATTGACAGATCTTTGTAGGATTATTCTGAGCAACTCCAATTAATAATGATATTCAGAGATCATCTAATTACCCTTGAGAATTATAACGGTAATTAATTTCTACAGAACTTGGACGATTTGGCTGCTCCCTTTATACACCGCTACCTCTGGTAATGTGCTTTTTAAGGGCTGCAATGTAATGGCTGTATATTTAGTTAATAAAAACCTTTTTAGCACTTACATAATAATCTTAAGCGTAGGATTTGACTACTACGCTGCTTTGTGTAATAGTCAAATAAAAACGCCTTTCCCTAACAAAGAGATTTATATTTTGTGGGTGGCCTGGTTGGCGAGATGACAGAAAGTCCGACCAGGCCACCCACGATCTATGTATCACCATAGGCCCAGGTCTATGTATCTTAGCACGATTACGTTCTTATTCCTAGTGTTATTTGGAAAAATTGAAATAAAAACAGTTGTTATTTTGATTCCAGCTTTCGTGAAATACTTTTATAGCTCCCGTTACGTGACCAAGGGCCTGCATACTCTTACCTGGAAATGCACCTTTCAGCAGGGTCGGCCAGCCCCCACCATTGATACTATCTCACGGTGAGGCTATGATACGGTAAGGTTGTACCTATGAAATGTCACTTTTGTTTACTTTGAGAACAGAAGTAAACAAAACACAGGTAACAGAATCAATTTGAGTGTTCAGAATCAATGCAAATCACTAAAATAAAGCGTCCTCAGCACTGATTTTCGTCAAAGTTTGCACTATAACGTATTTTGATGCACTAAACACGAATCCGTTAAAAAAAAAGGAGGTCTCAACTATGAAAGAAGTTATTAAGCACTAAAGTTCACTGTTATGGAAGCTATAAAAGACCGCGTAAACAGCGTATTTGTATACATACGCATGCGCCATAATCTTTAATGAAGAAGTATAATTGAAATTTATACACACCTGTCGTAGCTGACCTGTCATAAGCTGTCGCTTTTGGGCGTACGTGCTATGCGTTTCCGCTCGCTACGCTCGCTCAAGAAGATATCAAAACCCTAGTCAATCCAACTCGCAGAATTTAATAGAATTTTATTAATTTCTGCGAGTTGGACTAAAACTAGAGTTTTGATATCTTTTGAGCGAGCGTAGCGAGCGGAAACGCATACCACGTATGCCCAAAACTCGTCCTAGGCATTCTTCTAATTCACCTAGACATCATCAGACGCGATGTTCATAGTTTTATATATATATATCCGCAATCGCACCGCCGGACTCCTACAAGCTACAAATCCTGTCTTTTATACTTTGCCTAAAGCACAGTGGGCATTCTATAGAATGCCTAGGCAAATTATGAAATAAGTTGTCATACCTGTCGGTGGAGACCGTCGTCTCCACCGACGAACGAACGAACACCTGCACAGAGTACAGACAAACAAACTACCTGTACGACCCTTAACAGAAGTAAACAACGTACTCCACCCTGTATAAATACTCTGACACTACAAACACAGTTCAGTACTAACTTAACAGTGGCTTGATAATGACGTATTTACGTCGAAAGCGCTCGCCCACAGTCCTCGCACAGATGCCAGTGACGACGGTCTCCACCGACAGGTATGACAACAGTATATTTACTGGCGGACCTAACCCCTTAGATTATTATGAAATAAGCTTTATTTCATATATTGCCGGCTGGATTTAGGCATTCTATAGAATGCCTGATTATATACTTTGCTGGTAACATTTGTTTATATGTGTATATATATATATATATACATATACATATATATATATATATATATATATATATATATATATATATATATATATATATATAAATAAATAAACTATTGGGTTTTCTTATGAAAAACTGTGTTTTCCGGATTTCTAGTCTATGTATGGTAAATGAGAACCACATTTTTAGAATCTACGTTAAATTTCCAATAAGAAACACAAATTATTGAAACGTTGTCATGTAAATTAGGAGCTACACTAAGAGCCGTGTGGATGTGAATTATTGTTATTATTGTTTTCTTAAATTATTCAATCTTTTCTTAGTCAGCTATTTGTAGACTTAACCGTTTACATCCGCCTCAAAAGTTGCCTTAATAAGCTTTAAAATGGTACCCTGTTGTTTTAAAAACAAAAATTATTTAAGTCTATTTTTTTATTATTTTTAGGTCAAAACCAATACATTTGCTTTAGTGTGAAGGATCCATTACGAACACATTATTTAATTTCACGCGAATATGGTGATGTCAGACCACCGCGAATATGGTGATGTGTGGTCCTTCCAGCATTAGGTACATACACTTTTTGCTCTGACTTTGGGAAGAGTGAAAGATGACAGGACACATTGGAAACTATCACAATTATTTTTATTGTTTTAACACAATAAATACAGATCTTATATTTTGATACTTTGAGGGTATTGTTTTATTAAATTTCTATTTTTAATTCTATTCTATTTAATAAAATTAGACCCTACAATTTCTGCTTATAAGTTATTGCTAATAAGTAACTGGGTTATTTATTACAATCATTATTTTTGATTATTTATTATATGATGAGCTTCGTAATGATAGCGATGAGCTCATGATAAAGTTGTTCACACGTTCCTTGTCCAGTCAAAAAAAAAGAAGAAAAAAAAAAAAAGAAGAAAAAAAAAAAAGAAGAACAAAAACTAAACAAAACAGTACCACAACATTAGGTTTACAATCATTAGAAATTGCATTGAAAAAACTCTCTCCTGCGAAGATAAAAAGAAAAAAAATTAAATGAAAAGACTATTATACCTACTACTCTTAAAAATAAAAATTTAATAAAAGAAGACCCTCAAAGTATAAAAATATAAGATCTGTATTTATTGTGTTAAAACAAAACAATAATTGTGATTGTTTCCAATATGTTCTTCTGTCATCTTTCACTCTTCCCAAAGTGTCCCCTAATCCTTAATCAGAGCAAAAAGTGTATGTACCTAATGTTGGCTCATTTCTGCGTCCCTGAACTACAAATGAGGTGCAGAATAAACCCTTAAAGTTATGACATCTCAATGTGGGACACCCTGTATACAAATTTAAACCACCGTTATTTTGAAGATCTGTAGGTTCTAAGACGTAAAATTGTCTAGTCGGCACTTCCGCATTGTGTCATGAGGGGAACCTCATAAGCGGGGTTCCTCCCTATGAAAGGAGAGAGGAACTGCGCTGAAACTTTAATGGCCGCTCGGAGTTCAAACACATCTCTTATACTTCCTTCAAAAGGCCCAATTCAATTTCTCCTCTCTTCTTCTTAGATATTAGTATTGTATTTAGTATTTTTCTCTCAATTTTAAAAGATGTTCTTCAAATAATTTAAACTATTCAAAGGGCTTAGTACTATAACACAGGACTAATACGTTGGAGGACCTGAGATCAAATCCGGAGTGCACTAAAGATTTTTGTTTCCTAATATATTCATTTGTGGCCTCCCTGACTGTCCCTAGGCCACCCAGTCTTTAATGAATTTATTAATGGGTACCTGAATTGGGGAATATCAGATGGCCGGAGCTTAGTGCTGACCACAATATCTCCCTAGAGTACTGTATGGTGAAAGATCAACTAACTCTACAGTATCTGCCCCTCTGGCCCTCGTAGCCTGGGTAGTTACCGTCCTAACTTTTTTTTTTTTATTCTTCAAATAATTTCATTCTAATTCGAGGATTGGTTATTCAAACAAGATTTGAGGACCGAATCCAGCTTACTTTGGCTTATTTTGAAGGGAACATTATTTGAAGTCACGCAGTTTGTACAACGAAACCTTATATTTCGCTACCCGCAGAAGCCCATTTATCACATTGAAGGATTCTGAAGAAGAGAAGTGATTAAACCACATGACTTGTAAAAGATATATTGTGTTCCTATCAATACATAGCGTGTCAATTTTTTTCTTTTTTTTTATTTGCCCAGGAAAAATCAATCTTTTTTTGTTCCAAAATTCCAATAATCATTTATGCTTACATATTGTCGCAAAAAAGTAATTTGAAAAATTAGTGAGTTATTAAAAAACATACCAATTTCGAAAATCGGTCGTTAGATTTTTCGTTTTAAATTGGTTAAAAGAACGATTGGCTATGCATTAGGCTTTGAGCTTTGGGGTGATTTGTTAAATAAATAAAATAAAAAGAAATTTGGATTAGAAATAGAAAATATTTAATGCAAACAAATATAGAAAAAAAACTGTGAAACGACAGGTCGCAAGGGTCAGACAGAACCGCAGATGAAAACTCAACAAAGCAGGCCACATACAGACAGTCGAGTAACACCTGAACGTGTGCAAAAGGTTTCTGCTGGCAGAGGAAGATTAGGTGGAGAGGTCCATAGGACCTCAGCTCGGTACCGGCTCAACAGCGATTCTCAGAAGAGCAAGGGCTTCTGTCAGGTCTATCAGACCCACGCGACCGCTGCCCAGTGTTGGAGCGCGTGCGGTCGCGCTGCGCAGTAGGTGCGCCATCGTGTATTTTTTTTTCGTGTTATTGTGTTTTAAACGTCTATTTATTTATGTTGTTCTTATTATTATATTATTTAGTTTAGTTAAGTCATTATTGTAGGGAGATATATTAATGGTTATATAAATAAGCTCACCTAGTTTATGTTTTAAAACAAATTTATTGCATATAACTCCTTTTATTTTAAAAAAATTATTTCGTTTACAATAAGATCGAAAATTGTAATTTGTATAAACATTAATTTCTGGAAAACATTTAAAAAAAAATAACATTAAAGAATATTTAAATGAAATTGAAATATACATGGTAATTAAATGCTAAGAATGTAATTCTTACGATCTAATCAGAAAAGTCAGTGTCCTGTCCCTTTTTATTGGTTTATATTGTTTGTCGTCCACAAACCTGACATCGCCCTTTCTTTCTCTTGGGATGTGGTTTTTCCATTGTTGCTTCTTGACTACAAGGGGATTTTCTTAATAAAAATTGTTTTTTATCAGAAGGAAGTGGAGGAATGCTTGCTCTGGACTAAAAATGTTCATTCGTGAGCTGAAATCCAAGATTCTTGCATTGGGTTGCGACAGTAAGCTGTTCAAACGGCTGACAAGCTAGAACTGAGGAATGCGTTCAACGCCATTTGCCACAGTAGGCGTGGCAGGGTGTTTCCTAGGAATACCTGATGTCTGTGGGCCGAAGGGTATCCCGGCAATTTCTTACAAGACGAAATGCTGGCTATGGCGCACCCAGTGCTCCAGCGCGACTGCTGGAGGGTTAAGAGAGAACATAATAAATTGTAAAATAAGGTCATATTATGGCCTTGTAGTTTATTTCGCACGAGTCCGACACTAGCGTGAGGGGGGCGTTTTCTCCAGCCCGGACCAATACGGGAGTAGCGATTAAGTGTTTGATTATCTAATTTGAGAGAAATTCATTTCCATCGCCTTGAGTCGACTTTAGGAGGGCTGGAGCTATACTAGGGCTGGGGAGGGTTCTGAAGAAGAAATTGCGAAAGGGTTTCTGAGAAAGTGTAAGTAAGGATAGCGTGGGTGCTTGAAAGACGAGGCTAGGCTTCCAAAGGAAATTCAATATCAAGGACTAAATTCAATCCAACGCCCGACCTGAGGCTACTTCCTCTTCTAGTACCCTCTACACCCCCCTGTAGAAAAAGGTAGGGCAAAACGGGGGGAATCCAAACTAAAGTAATTTCGAAACGTGTGCTTTTAAAGTTAGTTTCAACTTTCGGTCGGGTTTTTTTTTTTTTTTTTTTTTTTTTTTATATTTTATTAGAATTTAATGGAAGTCAAAGTTCTTTTGTGTTTGACTTTTCCTTTTGCCTTTAGGGTACTTCCCTTGCTTTCGTAACTTTCTACGAAAGTCTTGGTCTAATATAAAACAATTACATATATTGTTTTCATTATTTCAGTATTCGTAATCACAATTCAAATAGGCTTATCTGTGTCTATCAAGGCCCTTCATTGTACATAAGTTGTTAATATTTTCGATGTAATTTTTGCTTCATTATTATAATTAGTGCATGTACTGTAGGCTATTTATATAATGGGTCATTAATCGTTTACAGTTTGTGGGCATAATGTATCTTAAAAGGGGAAAAATGCTTTATGTAATAATGGTACACTTATTTCATTCATTCGAAAACATAATGTCTTCGGATATAATCATTACTTTAAAGAACATTAAAAAAAAATCAGAAAAATAAAAATTAAATGCAAAAGAAAAGCTGGACTATGTCTAGTGTGTAAAGACAAAATCTTTCCTTTTCGCTCTTTACAAATTGGCCCATTAGTGACCCTTCTGTGTTGGGGTGGATGCCGTATATCTGAGAAGTAGTTTAAGAACTCCTATTAATTTTGAAATATTTATGTTCACTATATTTCACAGCACAGAAAAAATGTGTAATGTGTTTTTCTTATTATCTCTAGTTTCTTAAGCCGGCTTTGTTCTATTACTTATAATCTGAACAAAAACAAGCGTTTAGCTTGATTGTTTACTCGTTGATATTATGTTTTTTTTTTGTTTTTTTTTATGGCACCCTTTTAGCGTGTTTTCTTCCTCCCTCCATAAGAAGGGGAACCACCTTTTCTGATCTGATGTGACGATAGGGGAAATTCCAAATTCAAATTTCTATCTTCATGTATACATATTCCTTTGTTCGCGATCTAGGAACCACAAAATAGGTTCAATATTTATGCAATTAGATACAAAAGAATCAAGTTCGCAGGCGGACTTTCTTATCGCTTTTGGCTTTGCGTTTATTGTCTTCAAGGTATCATTTTTATTGGTTATTTAATATGAGAAATCTAATTAAGCCACTAAAGCTCTAGAAGTTTGTTTTTCGTGAGCAGAAACAAATCAACGGTTGACGAGTTGAACATATTTCAGGACGTGATATTCATCAAAACTAAGATAGAAAGGGTTTTCACATTTTCATAACAATTAGAGTTTAGAATTTTTGGAAAGGTTCTTTTGTAAATTTTAGGTTTAATGTCTTGAAAATGCTTGGAATACATTTCGTCCCTACCATGTCAAACTACCGAATATGCGAATCGGAGTAAACTAGAGAGCGAACATATTCTATCCATTGACCGAGTAATACATTGAAAAATGGTCTTATTCGATACATTATTTAAGACATTAATGGCTATTCTAAAGGGGTTAGAATTGTGAAAATTTAAGAAAAGCTGTATCGTCCACAATCCAAGTGCTGAGTCTCGAATCTGAAAACCTTGATTTTGCAAATCCGATAGTTTGACACGGTAGAGACGAAATATCGAAAAGAGGAAAGCGAAAATATGTACATTGTATTTACTGATTTTGGTCAAAACGATTATATATGTATTTTAAAGAGATAGAAATAATTCATCATTCAAGCTACTATAATTGAATATTATTATAAGGATAGGCCATAAACATAAATTATCGTGAGAACTGAAGTTCCTGCTAGTTCCTATGAAAATTTAATTTCTATATTTTATTTCAAATAAGTTCATTTTTCCCTGAATAAACTGGTGAATTACCTTTTGTTTTTCATTCCTTTATCTAATATTAGCTTCTTGCCAAATATTTTTTTCAGTTTTATACGCTTGAATGTATGAAAAAGTCCGTCACGCAGGAGCTGCATAACTAAGCACTTTCCTCAGAATTTTTGTAGTGTAGACTACATTACTGAATAATTTGCTTTAAATAACCTATATAGATAAAATAAAAACGTGAATAGTTCTGCTCATTTACATTTCTTATGAAAACTGTTAAATTATTAAGTAGTAAATTATTATTAAGTAAATTATTTGCTTCCAGAGTTATGTTAATACATAATACTGTACTACTTAATAAATACACAAACACTTCATTTTCCGTCTTTTGATCTGACGAAGGAACAGGATACAGTCCCCCTTGTGGGAGATAGCGCTCCTCGCGGCGGCTTTGGGAACCTACGTCTGGCCGGCTCATTCTAATGAAACAGTGTTTAAAGTAAACCCTCCTTTCCAATAGACCGATTTACTTCATTTTTACAACACTTCTTTCTCATAAGATACCCACGACGTATACCGCGTTTCGTTGCAATACAGCAAAAATTACGACCGGTATGAGTATATTAGTACTTTAGGTCCGGAGTAAACCCCCCCCCCTCCAAGTAACCCGATTTAGTTTATTTTTACAACCCATTTTTCTCTGTTGATTACCACCACGATTACCGAGTTTCGTTGAAATGTAACTAAAATTACGGCTGGTAGTGGCAAATTGGTAATGTGGGTCCGGAGTAAACCCCCCTCCTAATAAACCGATTTAGTTTATTTTTACAACGTATGTCTCTCTTTAGATCAACATAACGAATACCGAGTTTCGTTGAAATATAACAAAAACTAAGGCTGGCATGGTCAAATTAGTGTTTTGGGTCCGGGGTAAACCCCCCCCTCCCGGTAGACCGATTTTGGTGGTTAACGAACTCGTTCAATCGTTTGCTAATTGAACGCTATATACCACATTTCGTGAAGAAAAACAAAAACTCTGGCCGTTAACAGACACACACACACACATATATATATATATATATATATATATATATATATATATATATATATATATATATTTATATATATAGATATATATATAAATTTTAACGGGGGTCATTTTCGGTGTCTACTAGGTAGGATCGATGGAGATTTGAAGAAATTTTTCAAAAATTCCGTCATAAAAAGTGTGACCAATTAATATGCACCACGCCTTGTGAATTAATCGTGAAATTTGAAATGTTAAATTAAAGATAGCGACAAAATCGATTCAGATGTTCTGTTTAGCGACAAGAATGCTAGATAAAATCCACCAGTCAACAAGAGGTCTGGTTGAGGGAGTGATACAGGCAACGGAGGTTATATTGTTATCCACGGCCTTCTTGGAGACGTAAAAATAGATTTTAAGGCAGGGCAGTGTTTTCATGTTAGTGCAGCCTTTTTAAAGCCTCCGCCACTTTTAACGTATTAACTCTTTCGAGAAATAAATTCCTTCCAAGAGAAAATTGTTAATAAATAAAGATGGAATGGTTGGGATTCGGCTAAATAAACCTCAATATTTCTTTATAAAATCAATTAATGTTACTAATTACTATTAAAATCAATTATTGTACCTATTTACTTGTTCATTCTACTCATTCTAAGAATTTAAGACGATATGTTCTTTTATAAGTTAATTGTATCTATAGTTCTGTTACCTATCACAATTATAATTTTTTTTGGTTTTTGTATTAATTTCTTTTTTTGTCATTTTAGCTGACGAAGGCTACCAATGAGTAGCCGAAACGTCCGAAATATAGATTTTTTTAAAACAAAATCATATTGAGGTTTATTTAGCCCAATCCCAACCATTCCATCTTTACTTATCACCTCGACGGCTAACTATCTAATCATCATTGTTAATAAAGTTTAATATTATTAAACGTTATTGAATATTCGTTAAAATGTGTCATAATTATGCTAATAGTTAGATTGATTGATTATTTTGCAAAGGATTCTTTAATTTTTAGAAGATATGAAAATTACATGTAATTAAATCACTGTAAAAATACACTATTGTCTTCAAAAGTAACTATACATATGAAAAAAAAATAAGCCCAATTTGCTTCTTTTCCTTTAAATCTCCAGTCTCCTTTGGAAAGCTTTCAATAGAAATAGTTTTAATTCTTCATGAAAATATAAAGAGAATATATTAGACGCCACAACAGGAAACTGACTGTATCATATGCAGAAATTACTCCCTCCGCCGCACAGTGGTGCTGAGAGGGGAAAAAAACTCCAATCCCGTTCGAACTAACGTATTTTTATACCTAGTTAGTTTTAGAATACTGATGTAATATTGATTTTCCATTTCATTAATAGGTATGATCACAAAAGAACTTTCCGTTGGGCGTTTTCTCACTGACCAGGGGAGTATACACCGGTGGGGTCACCGATCTGGACCATTTTTTTTTTCTGGTGATTATACACGAACGAAAAATAGTTGACACGTGTCCGAGCGTTCCGTCCAATGCACCTTAGGAACCGAGAAATACAATTAAATAGGTTGAAAGTGCTTTATTTTTTATAACGAGTTTTTGTATGATATCGCCATGAATTATTGCATTCATTAATTCCTTTTTTGAATTTATTTTAAACTTTTATTGATTAAATAAAAATTAATATTGTTTATTATAAACACTCATAATTTTGTGTATGTTAGCAAAAGAGTTACAATAGGATCTCCATTATCCGGGACTCTATTATCCGGGATTCCAATTAACCGGGGTCACGATGGGGGAATTTTTATTTTTACTCCTTCTTTAAATATTATGTACATACAAACATATTTATTGCATTATTTTTATTTTTATCAACTAAAGCATTTGATTTCATAAATATGTATTAAATATTTATATGTATGCAATGACGATTATGTACATAAATATGAATTTAACTTAATTACTACATACATTGTAAACCAACGAATGGAAGAACAGGGCTGTTTTCGGAAGAATGTAATGATTCCATATTTCTGGAAGAATCTCAATCTATTTCATATTCTTGGAACTGAAATGTTTTCACGTCTTTCTATGAATCCCCTGCTGGGCTGTTAGCATACCAAGGAAATATCTCCTCAGTTGGGCTTTAACTCTTCACTCGAGTACATACGAATCCCGTTTTCAGCAGAATTACCTTGTTACGGGCGATCAGAACAGATATAATATAATAATTATGTATCAAAAAACGACAAAAAAATTTAATTTGAACTTTACATTTTTGCACTTAAACAAATTATTAATTTTTAAAACGTTTACATACACATTTCTCAATCCAAATTAGAAGTTTTACATGACATCTTGTACACAGTTTCTCTTTATAACCTTATAATCCAGCACATTTAGCCAATAAAATATTGTGTTTTGATTGTCCGGGGTTTTCGATTATCCGTGCACCACCCTCCCCGTCATTACCCCGGATAATGGAGGTCCTACTGTATTGGCTTTTCTTTCGAAAAATAAACTGCATCAGACTTATCGCAGTTTGTGAAAGGTAGGCACCTGGAAGAAACTCTTTTAAGCACCTACGTAATATTTTAATTCTAAAAGAACTTTAGACAAATAATATCTTAAAAAGACTTTATACTAATGCCTAATTAAACATTTTATGAATATTTCTTGTTTAAGTTTTTCTAACCGTATAACTGTTAATTTGTAAATGAACGCGTAGAATTTGCTAGAATTGTGAGTTGGTTGAAAAGCTGGAGCTGTTAAGGGTAAAAGCTAAGCTTGGAAGAAGTGGCGGAGAACATGGTTAGGTCTTGAGAATGGGTTGGAGTAGTCTTTTATAGCTCGGAAAGGGGTAGTAACCCTATGGTTTTTATTTCCGAACAACTCCACCCCCTACTCAAACAATATTACCGGTGTTTACGGACCCTAAGGTGGACTTCTTCATTCTTTTCTAGCTCCTTCCGTGTGGGAAATTTCAGCTTGTTATGTAATAAACTAACAAACTTTTTAGAAAGGCTCGCACAAGCTGCCATTGTGCTTCTTGCTGAAGCACTATTTTTGTGGCATATCGTATTTGTTTAGTTGTTAAATGTTCAGATTTACCTGTATAATTCTCCCCCATTAATTAACCCTTATTACTAGCGTGCTTTTTCTTCCATAACTAATGGTGTTGGGTCCCCAGTGACACAACCATTAAATTGATTTTTTTGGGTAAAGTAATTTAAATAAATAGTAATAAACAATAATATTTATTGAAACACAAAGATTTGAAGGGCAAAGGTCGAATAAACAAATACATTCGGGTCAATATGACCCGACGCCAGTAATTAAGCGTTAATTAACTAAGGTTTAATTAAGGCTTTAAACTAACGTGGACGGCATCAGAAGAGGAAATAGTCCGGGGAATGTATAAATCGAAAAATCCCTGAAACATTTTTCTTTTATTATTTAAATATCGAAGAAAAAGTAAAAAGCACCATTTTTATACTTATTTTGCTCATTGGTCAGTAATTATTCACGCTAGAGACCTTCACAAGGATTCAAAGATGTGTAATAAATGCTCATATAGTAATAAGTAAAAAAAACAGGTAAGAAACTACCGATTTTTAGCATTTTTTCTTGTAGCTTAAAACGAATTTAGGACCGTGATACCCATGGAAGAAAATGTTCAATACAAAAAAACAAGCCACCAAATTTTGTTTAAACGGAAGCCGGAGCACCATTAAAAAAAAAAAAAAAAAAAAAAAAAAAAATTCCTTCTCTCCTATTTCTGATGTACTCATACCGTACATATATATATATATATATATATATATATATATATATATATATATATAGAGAGAGAGAGAGAGAGAGAGAGAGAGAAAGAGAGAGAGTGGAAATTCAAAATGGAAGTACATAAGAAGGCGAAGAAGCTCTAGAGAAATTCACGAACCCTTGAGGCTCACCATACAGGATTGTAAATGGTAAAATATCGCCAAAGAACTTCCACACAGCCTTCCTTGTTGACAGATATAATACATTGACTGCCGAAGAAACAATATGGCATACATTGCAAAATGCGTTTCCTAGGGATACAGCGGACACGGAAGCCCATAAAGCCATTCGAGAGGAAGCCCTCATACCTCCGAAGAGAGAAGATGCCTTACCGTGGGACAATAATGAGTTCGGAAGTGATAAATGAAATAAAATCAGGAAAGGTGCCAAGACCAGACAAAATGCAAAGCGAAATAATTAAGAATTGTAAGGTGGTCTAATAGAGCATCTAGTAATCCTCTTTAACAAGTGTCTTGACTCGGGCAAGTTCCCTGAAATCTGGAAGGTTGCTCAGGTGTCGTTGATTGAGAAGCCAGGAGCCATCAGTGTGTCTGCGAAGTCTTGCAGGCCAATAAGTTTACTTTGCAGCTTTGGCAAACTCCTAGAGAGATTAATTACGCTAAGATTAGAAGGAGTATCTAGACTCTCGCCATACCAGCTAGGAGGAGTAAGAGGCAAAAGTATGGCAGATGCAATAAGAATGTTACAGGTCGCGACGGAGGAGTCTCCTTCTAAGTATGTAGTGGCGGTATTTTACGATATGGCTGGAGCCTTTAATAACTTATGGTGGCCAACTGCACTAAAAGAGTTGAATAGATTGGGCTGTCGAAGGAATATATTTAATTTAATTGCGAACTTTCTGAAGGATAGAACCGCCAATGTGGAGTTGTTGGGAGGAGAATTTTAACCACGATAGAGAAAGGATGTGCTCAAGGATCGGTACTCGGCCTTCCATTGTGGAAAATAAACGCCAACCCTCTGGTAAACAGATGGAGTGAAGAAGTCTTTCTTCCTGTCGCATGGGTGGACGATTTTTCTGTTTTAATTGAAAGAAAAGCAGATAGGGCCACTCAAATAATACTTAGCAGGTGTGAGGAGGGGAAAATGCAGATAAATGCTGGCAAAACCAAATTTATCTTTCAGAAAGACAACTTGAGCGAAAGATGGCCCCTCAGAATAAGAATTTCAAATGAATTAATTGTCCCAGTGAAGGAGGTGGTTTACCTAGGTGTTACCGTAGGAGAACCTTAAAGATGCCTAAAGCAAATCTGCCTACAGATTCTCATGTCTAAACAAGTTGTCGGGTGCTACATGGGGTCTTTAGTGCAGGCACAGGATCACATTGTATAAGGCAGCCTACCTGTCGATAGTGCTCTATGCTGCGCCAGCATGGGGTGCACACATGAATATAAATGGAAAGATAATCCTCCAGGAGTCTCAGAGGAGAGCACTTCGGCTGGTTACTGGAGCTTATAAAACGGTGCCAACTGCGGCCCTACAGGTGATCGCAGGACAACTCCCTATTGACATCCAGGTGGAGGTTGAAGTAGCCAAGTATAATGTGACGAGAGGGCTCCCAGCGAAAGTCGGCCAGAGCGTGTTTGTTTGCCCAGCTGCCAGGTACGAAGATATAAAGGAAACAATCCAAGAAGCTGCGGTTTCTGAATGGCAGAGGCGCTGGGATGATGGAGATACGGGGCGATTGACACATGAGTTTCTTCCAAACGTGCGCGCGCGCCTTGAAGCGCGATGGTTTAACCCGAATCACTGGTCTGTGCAACTACTTACTGGCCACGGGGACATAAATGAGAAATTCCACTCATTAAATATTCAGGCTAGTCCGGACTGTAGATGCGGGGAGATTGAAAATGTCCACCACATCATCTTTGTTTGCCCATACTATACTCAAGCGAGGTTAGACCTAGCCGGAGAATTCGGATTGTTGAACTGGCCGCCAGTGTCCCTCAACGAGCTACTCGCCAATGAACGTGTGTGTAAGGCATTCTCAAGTTTTGAATTCCGCATTTTTAACAGGAGGAAGGAACTGGCGGAACCTCAGTAACCAAATGTATTTTATGTCAACAGTATGACATTATATTTTACACAATATTATATATTCTAACATTATATTTTAAATGTTGTACCATCTAAATTAGTATAAGGCTAATTCAGCCCCACCGAGCAGAGGCGGTGGCGTCTCAATTGCGGGATCCCCTTATGTATTTTTGGCAATGCGTTTGGAATATGAAAATAAATGAAATGATATTTTGAAATCTGCACTTTCCTGACATTGTATGGGAGGAACGTGTGGAATGTACTCGGGACCCAGGCTCCTAGCCTCGGCGGACACGAGTCAGAAGAATCTCGCTGGAGGGCGGACCGGGTCCCTTATAACTTATGAGTCGTGGAAACAAAATTACCCTAAGGTAAAGCGGGGGGAAAAGAAGGTAATAAAATAAATAAAGAGGGAGAGAGAGAGAGAGAGAGAGAGAGAGAGAGAGAGAGAGAGAGAGAGAGAGAGAGAGAGAGAGACAGACAGACAGAGAGAGAGAGAGAGAGCTTTACTTGTGAACAGCACTACTTTAAAGTTTCCTCATTCTTGCAGAATTCGGACTAATTAAAATATAAATATTATTAATAATAGATCACTTCATCAACAAACTTCAAACGAAGGTTTTAGTAGTCCCATTGCGCTCTAAAATTAGCCAAAATGTAGACTGCTTAATGTGGTGTACTTTATTTTATGCTGCGGATTATACTACGGACGACATCCTCCTAAACACTACGTTAGGGTGAGCAACGGCGCATGAAGGGGACCAGAACACCCCCGAAGGTAGGAGTTGGAGACCAGTTGCAAATTGCCGAAGGATCCCTGGAACCCTCCAAGGCAATAACTGGAACTCCACAAGGGCGGGGATTCGACCTGCCCCCTGGGGACGATGCAACTTTTACCTTAGAATCAGCTCTCTCCATTCCATTTCCCAGCACACTTCGGGAAATCGGAAAAAATCTCATAGCAATCACGTCCTACCGCGATAGTCCCTATTCCCGTTACGGTTTGTCGTTTTGGGCTTTTCTGCCTATTCACTATCGGGATTTACATACACGAATGCACGTCAATAAAATGTTAAAAATTTGACTCAATTTAATTTGAAGAATATCACAAAAATGTCATTGCGACATTTCGATTGTCAAAGAAAAAACGGAGAAGTAATTTCCATCTACCACTCCATGAATAAGAAAACTGAACTATCATTAATTTAAGTACAATAACGAACACATTTTAAAAATCAGTGCACACAAGATATTTAATATCAAAACTAGAGATACCTGGGGTTGAAGAATTTATTAAAAGAATAATCATTAAAATATACGACAACCTCAGGTCGGTGCGCCATTTATCCATCTTACATTTATTGCATGATCGGGTATATCCAACCCAGATATGTTACATTACTCTTTTACATCAGTAATATTTAGCTGTGATTAAAAATTAATTTATGCCACACTACAAGTTTATGTTCCTAAAATAATTTATGCCAAAATAAAGTTCCAGTCGCGTCAGTAATGATGTATCTTTCGATAACCTCTCATGTCAGCCGTGTCTTTAAATATAGAGAAACTGGTAAATTTTGTTGTTGATGTTGATTGTTTTCATCGTGCGTGTGTGTGTGTTTGTTTAACGGCGTATCAATGATAGGGCAATTAACGCCGGGCTATCTACAGGTTGCCAGCTTTTATAATACCAAGATCACGTGGTCGGTCACCCATTTAGGTTATGGCCACGCCCGACGGTGAACCGAACGGTACCGGTTCTGTTTTGTCATGTTGTATGTCTAGATTATGATTATAAGCGTCTGCAACTCTGACGTTTGTGTTATTAACATTACATTTGCAATATAACTATCAACCGAAATAGATGAATATCCTATTTCTCTGAATAAGCAATATATCAAGTCTCTTAACTAAATATTGACAAAATGGAAAACAGTTAATAAGGAAAACGCTTTTACGTTAACTTTCTTGGTTATTTTAACCATTGGCTCGTGTAATTTATAATCATCATCATAATTTTAGATGAGCAAAACAGGGAAAAGCGGATCATCCCGCGGGGAGATGTTTAAATTAAAATGACAGGGAGATTAAAGGGAATGAGAGGTTTGATTCTCGGGGAAGAGGATGAGGAACCTCGAGATGAACTCATCATCTGGAGAGTAATCGATACGAAGGAAGTCATTTGAGGGTTAATTGGATTCAAAGCTTCATTCCTCAAGTTTCTCCAGTCCTGTTCAGGAAGAAATATACCGCAGTGAAATTGGCGAAGAAACTTGCTTAGGGTTTGTCAGCAATATACTAATGTCGTCTGATATTTTGATGATTTGTATTTCCGGCATCTTAACCCAATTTTAGCGTATTTCTTCCCTGCTTATAAGAGGAAAACCAGCGATATTGGGGGGGGGGGGGATTGGCTAAGCGTTAGGGTCCTCGTGACCGATTTAGATATTTTTGTGTTTATATATGTATATATATATATATATACACACACTCCGGTCACCTGATTCCCCCCTTTTCAGGAGCACATTAATAAATTAATTAAATGCTAGGTGGGCATAGGGACGGTTTGGCACTGGAAACAGCAATATTAAACTATTCAAAACATCATAAATACTTAATAAACATTATTTTTGTCTCTCTGTAAGTAGGGAGAAAGAGCGGTTCGAGGTTTATGCCCCTAGATAGGATGGTGGAACCTCCAAGCGGAGTAATGTCCAATTTATGTATCTTGCTTTGCGATCTCATCTTCTTCCAGCTGTTCGACAGAGCTGTGGTCTCTCTCTCTCTCTCTCTCTCTCTCTCTCTCTCTCTCTCTCTCTCTCTCTCTCTCTCTCTCTCTCTCTCTCTCTCTCTCTCTCCCCCCCCCTCTCTCTCTCCATCTCTCTCTCCATCTCTCTCTCCATCTCTCTCACTCACTGTCTCTCTCCCTCTCTCTTCCCTTATCGCTTGTTTCATAGTCCACTCTCGGCCTATCCGTTTCCCTGTCTCCCTACATCTCTTGTAATTGTCAGCCTGCTTAATGCCTACCAAGATGTCGGTTTGATACGCCGTCAGAGAAGAACTGGCTGCTTGCTCTTTTCAATTCTCTTGTACACTTGGGAGGCAATGAAATTATTTAGCTTTGTGTGTTTTAACTTTTTGTTTTGTGTGTATTGACTTGAATTTTAAATAATTGGACAAAATGGTGTTTTATATTGTTTTTAATATGTAGTCTCGGGTTTTACGATTATTTTTTGTTATAATTGTATTGTAATTTTAATCTGTTTTAAATTGAATCTGTTTTAATTATTGTATTGTGTCACAGGGCATTGAAAATGGGGCTAAGTCCCTGAAAACGTTTTGCCAATATAACACTTGTGGGAATTTTCGACCATTTTTTTCATCCTTAGAACTATTCATGTTTTTATTTTATTTTTATAGGATATTTTAAGCAAATTATTCTGGAAAGCAGTCTACATTACCCTAATTCTGAGGAAAGTGCTTAGTTATGCAGCTCCTGCGTGACGGACTTTTTAAAGAAATATTTTCGAGTCCAAGATCGAGAATCAATTGTCCATATGTCCGGTCATAATCTTTGAAACTTATATGGGTAGTTTTGAAAAAATTAAAAACGTCGCAATTTTGGTTCATATTGCTATTAATGCTATCCCGATACTGAATTTTATTTATTTATTGACTTTCTTGTTTTTACAATTCATGAGGATTAAAGACAACAATACGTCCATAAAGTAAAACCAAAAATGTAAAACAAAGAAACTGGAATTTATAGGGAACACATTTGAAAAAAAGCAAGAGCTAAAAGGAAAAAACCTTCTAGTTAATTTCTGTGGACGTAGATTTCTGGGCGATTTTCCTTATAAATGTTTTAATTTTTTTATGTTTTTAATTAAAAAAAACTTTAAGATTCTATAAAAGTTCAAGCTACATAAACATAAATTATGAAAATAAAGTTAATTTGTCGTAATATATATGATTCATTAATTTTGGTTCATCAAAATAGTTTTGGTACTTTTTTTTTTTTTTTTAAAATGACATATTCCACGAACGGTCGTTATAATAAGATATCTTTCATGCAAATATTTAATAAAAAAAACTGACGATGGATAATGATAATAGAAACTAAGAAGAACAGCTTAAAAAAAAAAAAAAAAAAAATATATGTTGAAATTCGAAATGTCTGATATTGGTCCTATGTCCACCAATTGCATAGGTTCGCCCCACTGAGCGCAGGCAGGAATTTTCTTATCTCACGGCTCGTTGAGAAAATTCCTCGCTGCACCAGGATGTAGGGGCTAAAAAATTAGGAGGGCGTAAAGCCGACAGTCCAGTGTACCTTAATAAAGAGTCTCCATCGGGTGTTATTTTCGGTTTTTAGGACAAAATTCGCATTAGAGAATTCAAAACAAACAAAATTACTATTTATTTAAATTTTAACGTTCATTTATCATTGACAACGAGTTATCTATAGGTTAATACCCTTTCATTAGCAAGGATAGGGATGATGCCCTTTCTTTGTATGAAAGAAAAGACACCACCTCTAGTGGAACTCGAACCCATGACTTCAGGCAAGGAGTGTGTAAACCTTGGTACACTCGGCCATCGGGTCTCAACAAAATTACTCAATTGCACGTGCAAGCCTTTATTTTAGGTATCTTACAAGGAAACTCGATATGCATCGTGCCCATCAACGAAAAAGGTGTGTTGTGAAAATAAGACAAAACAGCCCATCAGACTTAGCGCGTACCAAATAATTAATTTGCAAACATATTTTTTGTGTCCTTACTAATAAACTCATTTATCAAAAATTCATTCGTGACTGCATTCTCAATATTAATTAACAGAACTTATTTTTATTTCTGACATAAAGTTGTTCACACAATAACGTTGTTTCTGTTTTTCTGCAACAATATTTCTTCGGTGGTTTCAATCTTCATTGTTGATGTGACAGGAGGTATCATAAATCATTGTCATTTCTTATGAATTCCGTAGCGCACAGTTGTACAACTGGACAAGTTAATTGAAAATTAAAGAAAAATGAGTTATAATAATATATCTAAACAAAAAATGCTGAAAAAATAACTAAAATAAAAATTAAAAATAAGGAAAACCCAAATCTAATTATAAAATAAATTACTACTCGTGGTTTATAAATGTCAGTATGAGTTGAAACTGTCTCTTTCAGTAGTTTCAGTTAGTCATAGAGGTTTTCTTGTATTTAGTATTTTATAAGTACGTTACATAGACTATAACTAGGTTGTGCATTCACAGTTAGTAAATATGAGTAAGTAAGGGATATTTATTCTATCTGCTAAAAATAACCTATCATTGGCTAATGGTGTGGGTATTTAAGGTCATTTGTAGATTATGTTTTTAATTTTTTGTGATTTGTTGTTTAGGAGCCAACAACGCTTGCCAACTTTCTAGTTCAATATGACCGATTTATTTATTCGTTCCTACTTAAGTAACTATTTCCATGTTAGTATTCAGTTATTTTCAAGTTAAAATATTCGTATGTCATTAAGTTATGAATGATAATATTCGCTTAGAGCCTGAGTGTAATTTACGTTTCCCCAGCCAAGTTGAATCGCTACATCTTCAGAGCAAATATAATCTTCTTAATATACAGTATATTTTCGGCTCAATCAAGTTCATTTTTAGTGACAGATAAGGAGTATTAGTAAGTGCGGCAAGGACAAGTAAATAGGAATAGATAACATTTACTAAGCAAGCTCCAAAAGGTAAGCTCACTCTATTATTTTTCTACTACGCAGTTGTATATTATCACATCGTGTAAATAGCCCAATAAGTGTAACGAGGTTAACATGGAGAGTACTGATCGCATTTGTGTGTGAAGTAATACGTGAAACTTGTCACAAAGCGAGCTTAAACCGTGTAAACAAGGCATCACGGATTACTTCGAGAAGAAGGAATACAGGCAAACATGCCAAAGTGAGCCTAAATGTACCCGAGTGCAGAGAAGTAACAACATGGATAAGATGTAACATAGACCACTTACCTTGCAAGGCAGAATCCCAGAAAAAAAATCGAAAATGTATCCTATTCGGCAATAATAAATAATAAATAAATCAGCCATGTTTAAATAACAAATGTTCTCAATGTAAAAGTATTATTAATACCGAAACGACATTGTTATCCTCTACAACAAAAGTTCTAGGGAAATCTATTACCTTAAGCTGCCCTATTTGTAACCATTTCAAGGAAAACATTGTTCGTATCAGGAGCCACTTCTGTTATACTAGCAGTTCCTCGGAAGCAAAGCAAACACACTCATAGACCTTCTTCCCATCCTTCCCCCGAAGGTTCTCACATCGGCACGTCCCAACCCCAGGAACTAGTCCGGATATTGCCGTCGCTATGAGATTGACAAGACTTCCAGTGTAAACACACGAGGCAACAGCCCCGGGCTCAGATTGTAATTCAACTATTAGGGCTACATTCTTACAAATAGTTTATTCTCAAGTCATCATGTCGTCTTTTCTTCAATTTAAGCTGTCCAATCGTTCGTCTTATTTAAAATTTTCGAACAGTTATTATGAAAATTCTATATCCTGTTAAAATGAAGTAAGAGTCACTTTATAGCAAATAATGGACGGAGAAAAAAAAAAAAAAACAGTCTGCCGGCAGCCTGAAAACTGTGACTCAGTGCCAGTATTTTGAAATAGGACATTTTAGTCTAAAATAGGATTCCACATATTTTAGTCTAAAATAGGATTCCACTAGTTAGAGTGCCCGCATTTTAAAATAGAGTGCTGGAATGCTAATTCTGCATCCAATAGTAGAGTTTTCACACCCAAAGCTAGCATCCAACAATAGAGTGCTAGCACTCTACTTTCAAGTGCGTACTCCTAGACTTTAGATTGCTGGCACTCTGATAATGGCTCTAGCAGCCTACCCATATAGGCTGCGAGCATCCTGATGTTTGCTTCCTGTATCCTACCCCTGTAAGCTGCTAGCATCCTAAATGTATGGGTACATCGACCCCATCCATATATGATGCTAGCAGCCTACAGGGAGATGACTTTATTATGTGGATAAAAAAGAACAAAGGTAAATTCAGAGTAATAATAATTAGACTTTATTTGGGTGTAATTTACATATACACTTCTTAACAAGTAGATATTTACAAGTAGGTATGAGGTATACACTTTTTAACAAATATAGATATTTACAAGTATTAGGTATTAGGTACAATGTACTTATGAACAATATTGAACAAGTAGGTCTAGAAATAAAATATTTTTTTTTTGTCAGCCGTATTCATAAAGCCGAAGACAGTTAATTTCAGCATCTGTTCAAACAGAAACATAAAGAAATTTTTATTAATAACAAAAGAAAAGTTGATGTTGTGTTTTAAATTAAAAAGAAACATAAATAGGCATTTTTTTCTAGTTTAAAATGTCGCAGTAAATTCAAAGCTGCCAGGGTATTACAAAATAAATATAAAATAAGGTTTCTGTCTATGGATATGATCATAAATGAAGGAACTCTAGAAACAGAATGGACCCCAAAATAAAAGTCTACTAATACAATTTTGAACTAATATTCTAGCCGTATTCTAGGAACGTATACAAAACGACTTCGGTAAAAATGCAGTTTCCAGCCCTCAAAACCGATTTCTTTCAAACTTTGCACAATAACGTATTTTGATGCACTAAACACGAATACGATAAAAAAAAACGTCGGATTTAACTAGGAAAGAAGTTATTAAGCACTTAAGTTCACTGTTGTGCAGGTTATGAGAGCTAATGTAAACAACTAAATTTGTGATGACTTTAAGGCATAAATTACGACTTTAAGGCATACGTGCTGTGCGTTTCCGCTCGCTCAAAAAGATAACAAAACCCCAGTCAATCCAACTCGCTAAAATTAATAGACTATAATATTAAGCACTAAAGTTAGGAAGGTTATAAAACTAGGCATCAGCGTATTTGTAAACACGCGCATGCGCAGATATGTAACATTGGGAAACAGAGAACTCTCATTTGAAATGTTCAGAAACCATTTATTCAAAGATATTGTTAATTTTAAGGGCATCCTCACCCGTCGTCGCCTGTCGCTTAAGGGCATACGTGCTATGCGTTTCCGCTCGCTCCGCTACGCTCCGCTCGCTCAAGAAAATAACAAAACCCCAGTCAATCCAACTCGCTAAAATTAATAGAATTCTATTAATTTTAGCGAGTTGGATTGACTGGGGTTTTGTTATTTTCTTGAGCGAGCGGAGCGTAGCGGAGCGAGCGGAAACGCATAGCACGTATGCCCTTAAAGTCTTCCTAGACATTCCTCTAATCCTCCAAGACATCTCTTTTAGCTTTTTTCTTCTTCTTCTTCTTCTTCTTCTTGAGACTGGATGTTCGGTGGATACAAATCCCCAATCGCACTGAAAAATGCCTTTAAACGCTCTTCATATTTATGAGCGCGTTTGAAGAGAAATTCGGCTAAATATCCATCTAAATGTTCTTCTGTTTAGCATCAAAATATTTGTTTGACAATTGACTTGTTGACAATTGAAGTTCGATAGGCGCGAATTAAAACGATAATTATAAAGGCATTAGCAAATTATTAAGGGATTTCTGATATATAATACTTTTCATGAACGAAACAAGAAATGTGAGGAGTGTTTAATTATTTAAAAAAATGATTGTAAATAAATAACTGCTGATGAATTTCGATAATTTATGGTAAATTTCAATTAAACTTCCTTATTACGAACTTTTCCATACCCGCGCATGCGTATGTTGACAAATTTAGTTGTTTACATTAGCTCTCATAACCTGCACAACAGTGAACTTAAGTGCTTAATAACTTCTTTCCTAGTTAAATCCGACGTTTTTTTTTATCGTATTCGTGTTTAGTGCATCAAAATACGTTATTGTGCAAAGTTTGAAAGAAATCGGTTTTGAGGGCTGGAAACTGCATTTTTACCAAGACTTCCATCAGTTCCCAGCTTACCAGGCGTATTGAACTCCATCTTCAGTTGGTTCTATACCCGCAGCTCCATGTTATATTAGGGGTATATATTCTTGAAAAACAAACACAACTTTCTTCATTCTATTGTATATAACATCTGTTTTTAAATTTAATAATAAAAACAAGAGCCTAAACTCTGTTCTGGTGGTACAGTCTGCAACCTGCTTTAGGCTTCCAATACCTGATGTCTTATATAGGATTCCTTAACTGAAAAGGAACTTAAATGTAGAATGCATACAGGCTCTTGTTTTTATTATTAAATTTAAAAACAGATGTTATATACAATAGAATGAAGAAAGTTGTGTTTGCTTCTCAAGAATATATTCCCTTAATATTACATGGAGCTGCGGGTATAGAACCAACTGAAGATGGAGTTCAATAAGCCTGGTAAGCTGAGAACTGATGGAAGACTTTTTTTATTCGTTCCTAGAATACGGCTAGAATATTAGTTCAAAATTATATTGCATGACAAATCAAATTGTATTGGCCTGATGACACATACAGCATACTATAGCCCGTTCAGAGAGATGTACTATGTTCATCTGCTAATGCGCGAACGTTTAAGGAAATGCACCTTTCTCTTCGCTCATTTCTAAATTTTTGTGAACAGTGATCAATATTCTGACGTATCTTATTCCATCTGAAATATTTCCATTTAACTTCTTCAACCCTGTATAACAACCCTGCGGTTTGGTACGCATTTAGAAAGCTCGTTTCGATGAACATAGTTTTAACATCTCATGATTTTGAAGAACGGTTTAATTTGCATGTGATGTTTTCGAAATTTCATCATTTGGGCATTCTTTAATGCGCTGAGTATTACGCTCTTTAATTGAGGTCCTTTGAAGCATAGGCATATATAATAATTTTGGAGGGGGACGGGAAAATTTCTTGGGGGGGGGCTGAGACCATTTCCGGTGTATGGAATACTAACAATTTAGTTTTAACCAACTAAAACGCTATTACAGCCAAAATAGAATATTTTTTATGAACTAAATGATCTTATTTAATTTATTTTTAAGGGTTTTATAAAATTTTTACCGATCAAATAAAAATTTAGGGGGGGGGGGGCAGCAGCCCCCTCAGCCCTCCCTTATATACGCCCATGCTTTGAATACCAGATCGTCTATAACATTCGCATTCTTGAGAAATTGGACAAATGTAAATAGCTGTAAGCCAAGAGCCCCTCCTCCTATAAAAAGCTTCTAGACTACTTACATGAACAGTGGTGTAGCAGGATTTACTTCCCTGAATAATGTCGGCCTTGTAGGATCTACCTTGAGTTCCGTTCCACCAGAATCTTGCTTGACCTGGTATCTAAAGAAACGTCACAGTATTTGTGGACATTTTCGATTAACCGTAATATGTTCATCATAGAGGGCCCTTGAAAATTATTTTTTTTAAGAACTTTGAGAATCTATGAGATTCGGTGATAAATTACAATTTATCATATACATTCTCGAATTACAGAAGTCTTGTGTACCAAAAATAATTAGTTTTGGTTAGCAAGATTTCTGTAATTTTCCAATAAGCAAGAAATTTAGTATCAATGATACCTACCGTTCTCTAGGGACTGCTAATCGTGTTTCATTGGTGGAGAAGAAAGTGTAGGAAAAGGGGCCGATAACGTTGCTATAAATTATAAGAGAATTCGTGTCCCTGTAACTTCATTCACATAAACCGTATGAAATGGCATCAATAAATCTATAATTGTTACCAACTAAATAATGTGCAAAACGTTTCTAGAGATAATAAGTTTGTAGGGGGTCTCCCGTAGTCTAGTGGCTAGCGCGCTGGATTCATAAGCGGGAGATGGTGGGTTCGATTCCCACCTCCGGCAGGAATTTTCTCATCTCAAGGCTCACTGGAAAAATTCCTCGCTGCACCCTGGATGTCGGCGCTAATGAAATAGAAGTAGATGCGCCGTAAAAAAAAAAAAAAAAATAATCAGTTTGTACTTCTAGTTAGTTGGAAGCTTGGAATGCTCAGTGGTAGAGCACTCGTCTAATATTCTGGAGGACCAGAGGCCAACACTTGGGCGAGATTTTATCATCTAGTGTCGTCGTTAAAGGGTTGGAGTTGGAGTAGCAGACCGTAGCTAGGCCAATCCAAACTTTAATTAATTTATTAATGGGTATCTGCAAGGGGGCAAATCAGGTCCTAGTGTGCTGTATGGGCAAGAATTTGATACGAAATCTGACTCTCCGGGCCCTCGTGGTATTTTATGGGACTGATTTTTTACTAGCTAAAATAATTTAACAATTATGATAATTTCCTGATTTTTTTTTTATTCATAAATGTGATCCGTTCCTACTTAACGTAGCACTTTTTCAAAGAAAGGAAAGGGTTGTTTCAGTTTATTATTTCATTAATCGCGAGAGTATCCGAATGAAAAGATTTATGTCAAAAAATGATAATACGCATACTCAATGGACAACAATTATTCTATACTCATTTTGGTAAAACCGTTGTAATAAAATATCTTCTTAACGAAACTCGTATATTAGAAATTTAGCAACACTAATGTCGTGTTAATTACATAAATCTCTCTCTTAATAGAATAGAATGTATCCATCTTATTAACCCTCCTCTCATCTTATTAATATAAACGTTGGGTCGTATCCGACCCAGACCCATTTTTGGGCCTGAAATACAATAAGTTATTGGGATTTACGCATTTATTTACAAATATTAGGTGAATAAAATAAACAATTAAAACGTAAAAGACAATTCATAAAGGAAAACAAGCATTTGAGTTCAGGAAAGTAAAGTTAATTCTAAAAAAAAAAAAAAATAATAATAAGAAAACATAGTAAATTGTTTAGGACACGTTAAAAAATTAGTAATAACAACTATATATATGTATATATACACGCAATAATTAATTTAATATCACAAGTAAACTTGAGGAACAGATTATATCACATTTCTGTTTTGGTAAAATAATCACAGGCACTGTTGCACACAGGGACAGATTATGTTCACACAGGGTCTAATTGAAAAAATAAACTTCTATATCTTGATATTCTTGATCATCTTGATTTGAGAGTTCCTCGACTCCTTTGTCATCATTTGAGAGCATACCATCGTCAGACTCTGAACCTATTTCATCAATTTCGTCATCTAATTCCGCATCCGATTGCTTCTCTTGTAACCTAAATTCGGCTATAACTTCTTCCATGGTTATGAGTAATTTCTTTTCTCCAGGAGCCATGATTTTTTGATGAAAACCTGGAACAATAGCATCTATAATCAAGGACATAAACATAAACGTTGGGTTGTATCCGACCCGGGTTCGGGAAAAATTCAAAAAATTACCTGACAGACGTAAACGTGGACCGTGGCTTTCGCGGGATTGACTGAGAGGGTACCTGAAGCCCTTTGACGTTCCAGTGCGGGTATGTGGAGATATGCGAAGTTTTCCAAGTTGTGGGTCGGATACGACACAACGTTTATAGATTAGGGTTAACATGTTGACTGCCAGGTCCGACACGTAATCGGAGTAGTGGCTTGCCGTGTGCTGGGCCCGACTATGCGTCGGACTTTGACTATCCGTCTCACTTCGGCAACCGAGAAAAAGCTTGCAAACGTTTAATGCCAATTTGGTTTGCCATACTTCAAGTGTCACGTTGTTTCGGGCATACCCTACCTCCTTTAATTTTTCAAAGGCCGCACTTCAAAATTTGGGTGGCAGCCAAAGTGTTAAAGAAACAAGAAACATTTTTGAGTTTTATGCTGAGGTAGAGAATATAAGAAGTAGACAGGATACGAAAGGTGTCATCCGAAAAAAAATAAAAAAGAAAGAATGGACAGGTGACAAAAGGCGGTGAGAAATGGGACTTCATGCAATATGCAGACCACATTTCTCGCCCAATTCTTTCAAATCCTGGAAAATGCGAAAAACACAACATCTCGAGCAAACTGCGTAAGATTCTACTTTTATTTTACGTTTCTTACTACGCGCATAGTAAATTAATCTCAATTTTTTTTCTCGCCGTAAAGAAAAAGCCTAAATGGTTTCTAGTCCTCGTCGAAATGAGTTGTACAAACTTTGTACAACTCAATAGTCAATTCACTTTGTATTACAAAGTCAATTGACCGGGGATATAATTCACTTCGTTTCTTGACATATTTATAAATAAAAAGCCATATTTTTCAGTTTAAATGAATTTCAAATGTTCATAAATATATTCTAACTTACTTCATCTTTGTGTAGTATCCAAATCGAAATTCTAGTATTTCCCCCTATTCTCAAAATCGGTAAATGTTACCTTGAAAGTAGATATATTAAAGGATTATGCTTTTTATTCTTTGCATATTTAGCGGAAAATAACCGTTATAGCCAACGGCCTTAGCCACGTTGAATACACCGGGTCCCGTAGATCACCCAAGTTAAGCAACGTCGGGCGTGGTCAGTACCTGAATGGGCGACCGACTACGTGCAGTTGGCATTATAAAAGGGTGGCAACCTGTAGATAGCCCGGCGCTAATAGCCAAACTGTTGATGAGCCGTCTGATTGAAAAAGTATACAATTTCAATTCAATGTTTTAATTATAATTGTTACGAGTAATTTATGGGTAACAAAATGCTAGGAGGGACGTTTTAGACCCGAGATTCGCCTTTGAATTTTTCATGATGATACTGCTATTCACTTTAACATGAAACTGTGTGAAAACGAAAGGCGAACCAGAGAAACAAGGTGAAGCGTCATGTTACCCAAATATTTCTGAATCGGAAAATAAAATAATACAAAAAGTCTATTGTTCTGATTCGCCTTTACTCTTCCAAGGTCCTGAATTCTTACGTTAAATTTCTTCAAAATCGGGCCATTATAAGAAACTCCAAAGCGTGAATAGTCTGGTTTTATATTTACAACTAGAAAGCCCGATTTTCCCAATCTCTTGGTTATGAAACGTTGAAATTTACAGTCAGCACTTCGGAATTACTTCTTCGGGTGGACCACATAACCTGGATTTCCTCTTTTTTAAAGATAAAAAACGCGTTAACAAGGGAAATATGATAATTTGGATTATTGGTATTCCAAAATGATCCACAAATGTAAAATTAGGCAATATTAAAGCTGGTTTTGTAGGCCTTGCTCTTCGTGGGGTGCATATATAATGGATCTCTCATCACCCACGCACAATCAACAAAGGATATTGATCGCGAGCCGATGACCCGGGCTCAGCCGGCTGAGGAATGGCGAAACAAGGGATTGTTGCAAATTTATGAGCTTTCCCTGGTGCTATAACGCCCTCCGAAGTAAAGAGAGCTTACAGAGGGTTATTTCTAGCTCAGTGGTGTCACGGCTGACATTTCCCTTTGATAAATCGTTATGAAGAAATTCCCAAAACCTGGCTCCTATCCACTTTTCAAACAATGTTTGACACTTACTTGATCCTCACATTCAAACAAATTTCGGCTCCATAAAATCTTCAATTTCTGCTATTACTCCATATACCACATTGGTTATTGTCATTCCTACACTTATTCCATTAAGTGGTTTGCACCGGTTCTCTGAGACCTAAAGTTGAGGCTAAATCATGGTCTAATTTATGGTTTGTGGTGTGGAATATTTCTAGGTTTTTCTCTCAGACTCTAACATTCGTTATATTCTACAGTACGTAGAATGATACTGGAATTAATTCATTGGTTTTGCCGAAAACAGATAAAATTAACTCTGAATAATTTTTAAGAATGGTCTTTTTGAAGCAACTTGGTACGCAACTTTGTGGGGATCAGCTTCACTATCGTGCACAGAATACTTATGTTTTTCGTGGAATCTGCCAAAGTATTTGTAAAATAATCAGCATTGAGTCATCAGCAAACATTGGAGAAGTTCTAACTCAGTGGAATAGCTGGAGGCGTAAAGACTGAACAGGATAATATCGAAAATCGAAGTAAATCTATAGGTTGTATTGGCTAGAATCTAGATGCTTAGAGCAATCAATATTTTTCTTTAATATATATTAAAGTTGCTATGAGAACGATGCGTGAGGATAAGTACCTTATACAAATCATAAAAACAACGTTCTAGGCGAAATATATAGTTATGACTTTACAAAAAATCAAAAGATATACTTAAGAACAATTATTACTATTATTATTTTTAATTTTACACAAAAGATATAAGTTTTATTTATTTATTTTTTATAATTACCTCCTTGATCACAGCAGAGCCGTATTAGAAATATTTATAATATAATTAGCTCTTTAACATTAGGAAGCTTAATAAATTGATAAGTCTGGCGGATCCAACCACTAGCGTTAGTGATTGGGTGCTAGTACCAATGGGTTAATGGACCACTACATTTAGAAGAAATAACAAATTGCTGTTTACATTAAAGTTAGTTACATTCCCTGAGATATAACGTAACCGTAGAAGGTGTCCTAATTTTATTTTATTTTTTACGGCGCATCGACATCTAGGCCATTAGCGCCAGGGTTCCTAATTGTAAACAATTGTGTAAATTGTTAAATCAAAATGAACAGTCTTAATAAACTTTTGAGCATAACTTAACTTTTCGAAACAGCACTCCGATGCCGCTAAGGCTAAAAAGAACTGAAATCACAGGGTACATAAGAATTAAACGGATCGATCCCACAAGCCCGAACTGAAATGGAACGAGAATCGAAACTAAAACTCAACAGAGTATCCTGTAAAATTGCATTTAATGAGATATTAAATTATAACCAGGATATTTTGTACTAGGATTTGTAAGTGTCTTTAGACATTCTGAAATTTTTGGCAATTATTTCCAGAATGTAAATACTACTTTTTCAAGGATTCTGTACATTGAATTTCTGTAAATTGTTGCAATCTTATAATTTCGCTAAATTGTCATTTATTTAAAAAGAAAATGGAATGATATATCTAGTAACCTCAACAAAACCCCGATCCGGGATGGATGTTGATACAGCGGCTTGGCTGTAATGCTGCGTTCCTTTCAAGGAAAGAAATGTACTAAAAGGAAGGAAAAACTAAACCGAAAAAACGGAATGGGGGGATGATGAATAGTAAACGATAAGGGAGGTAGAGGGTGTGAAACGGTTCCCCATCCACCACCCTCTCTCTCCCAGGAACCCTTAGAACGTCCAAACCCATGGCCATATTTTTCCACATCATCTGGCATCAGTCCAAATATTTGGGTAATTTGTCACCCACACTACCCCGCCCTCAATGAAAATTTTTCACGAGAATTTCCTCTCTAAAGATTTTTCCATTCATTTCTTTTTTGTTCTCTAAGTTTTTGCAACGATACATGACTGTATTTAAGTTATGTCATATGTCAGTTACATTATAATTAAAACTACCAAGCCCATATTGCTAATGAACTTCATATTTTGCTTCATCACAGGTATTTCTGCGCCACACTTCATAAAAATCGAACCACTTCTGTAAATACTAGAATGGAGCCTAGAGAATAATAAAAGAATATAATATATATATATATATATATATATATATATATATATATATAATATATATATATATATATATATATATATATATACATATATATACTATATATTTATTTCCAATTTCGATAAAAACACGGACAAACGGAGAAACGAAAGGTCAAGTTAACTAATTCGGTGAACTAGGCTAATGGAAGGCTGTTTACTTAACGTGCGAAAAAAAATTATAGGTAGGTATTTAGGCTTGGGAAATCGAATAAAACTATTACTAAGGCGATATCGTTAATCAACTTTTTTAGAAAAATTAAAAATTAAAATTTTAGTTTTGTATGCCTAGAAAAGACTGAATTATTTTTTCAGATTTTTACGATCGTTTAAAATGTTGGTATTTTGCAGAATAGACCGTTATATTAAGATACCGAAACAGCTTTCGACTTTAGCATGGTTTGATATATCTGGAATATACTATTATAAAGAATTGGATGAAAATGTCGGTAGGACTACCTTAGTTGTAGAAAGCGGTAATTAAAATATTATCTGCGAACCCCTCCCAGAAGTTTTGATCTAATCGGTAAAAGTTTGCTTTAAAACCTTTAAAAATAAATTAAATAAGCTCACTTAGTTGAGTTTTGTTTTGTTTTTTTTGGGGGGGGGGGGGGTGTAATAGCGTTTTTGTTGGCTAACTATTCAAAGGTCTTGATTTTTAGCATTCCAAACCCCCCAAATGCTACCAGCCCCCCCCCTCCCGAAATTATTTCCTATATACGCCCATGAGTAATTTTAGAGGAAATCTCAAATTCATGCTCAGTAAACCATTCATTCATTAAAATTAAAGCAGTCCGCATTTGATTCTGAAGCTTTTCGGAGTTCCGATAAGAGAAATATAATGCTAGATCACCAGATTTATAAGGGAGATTGCGTTACTCTAAGAAAACTCTATACTAACACACTTCATCCTTTCATTTAAGCTGGTCAAAGAAATCCTCCTGATCCATGGAAATCCTTGCAATAAATGTTAAGTAAATTCGAACTTCCTTCAGCTCTTAAAAGCATGGATTGTTGGGGGAAAAATTGAGAGCTTCCGTTGAAGGAAAAATGGCCTTCTCCTGATATTGTGCCGGATCGTGAAAAATGAGCCCGGACCACAATTAGTTTTAATTAATTCTTTAAACGATAGTTTCAGTTCATTAGCCGAACTCTCTCCATCAAAGTCAGCGCTCTGCGACGTTCTCTTTCTTCCACAATTTCACTCCTAAATTGAAGAACTTGCTAGGAAGGGGACTAATTGACAGCGAAGAACAGACCTATTGACAAAAAATCATTGGATTTGAAAAGATATTTTCAAGAAGTAAGGATTTTCAATTTATTCTCTCTATATTTTATTTAATTTTATGCAAAGCTTTTCTTTCTTAAAGGAAACTCTATGAGGAAATGTTTATAATTATTGAGGAAAGTTATTACAAATTGCTTATTACGATTCTCATTATTTCCGCATTGTAATACTTAACTACAAAAATCGGGTAAAAAAAGCTGGAAAATATAAAAACATATAAAAAAATAAAATATTATTGACGGCTATATCTTCTTTTAATATTAGCTTCGTTTTAGCGCGATTCCTCCCTCCCCGTTCCGCTTACTTCATATGCTTCCAATTACTCGTTTTATAGGCTTCTTGGCATAAAAAAAACGAATGAAACCATTTTTAAGGAGATAGCTTTAACCGTTTTCGAGAAAATTGAAAAAATATTTGTTGATTAACGTTTTTGGTTCGGGTACTTAGAGTCATGGGATTCAGTTGAAACATTTTCTGCATGTTCGAATTACATCGAAACTATTATGTTGAAATTTTGGTAACGTTTGGAGTTAAGGAAGGGTTAATATAAAATATTTTACTAACAGACATGAAAAGTTTTGGTAACTTTGTATACTTTCGTTAATATCTCGAAAACCGTTAACAATCTTGGAAAGCGAAAGGTTACCATTCGAAAGCTTACTAAATGCTCTACAAAAAGTCCGTCACGCAGGAGCTCCATAACTAAGCACTTTCCTCAGAATTTGGGTAGTGTAGACTGCTTTCCAGAACAATTTGCTTAAAATATCCTACATAAATAAAATAAAAACATGAATAGTTCTCTTTTAAATTTGTAATGAGTAACTGATCAATTATTAATTTGCTTCCAGAGTTATGTTTACACTACGTAATAAAAACAAAAAACCTCATATTATCGTATTTTGATCTAACGCAGGAACAGGATATAGTCCCTCTAGTGGTAGAAAGCGCTCCTTGCGGCGGGTTTGTGAACCTACGTCTGGCGGGCTTTTCTATTGAAATATATTACAAAGTAAACCCCCGCTTTCCGATTGACCGATTCAGCTCATTTTTACAACACTTCTTTCTCATGAGTTACCCACGACGTATACCGCGTTTCGTTACAATACAGCAGAAATTACGACCGGTATGAGTATATTAGGAATTTGGCTCCGCAGTAAACCCCCCCCCCCCCTTCTAATGAACCGATTTAGTTTATTTTTACAACACATATTTACCTGTAGATTACCACTACGAATACCGAGTTTCGTCGAAATATACCAAAAATCACGGCTGGTAGTGGCGAATTGGTATTGTGGGTCCGGAGTAACCCCCCCCCCCTCCTAATGAACCGATTTAGTTCATTTTTATATCTCACTTTTCCCTCTATATTACCACTACGAATTCCAAGTTTCGTTAAAAATATTACGGCTGAAATGGTCAAATTAGTGTTTTGGGTTCGGGGTAAACCCCCCCTTCCGGTGGACCGACTTTAGTGGTTAACGAACTCGTTCATTCGTTTTCTAATTGAATGCTATATACCAAGTTTCGTGACGAAAAAACAAAAACTCTGGCCGCTATCGTGTTAACAGACACACATATCTAGGCGCACGGTAGTGCGCCAGGCCAAGTTCCGGCCTAAGCATACTGTGTGTATATTACAGGCGGTCTTAGAGCCGATTTTTACCCTCTCATAACTTCCAAACAGGTAAAGATAAAGTTATGAAATGTTACACAGGTATTATACTACTAGATGTGAGTAAAACTGGAAAATTTCATAATTCTACATCGAATAGTTTCTGAGATATAAGCGATCGAAAATCGGGATTTATAGGACTCACTCACTCACTCACTGACTCATCAAAATTATTAGGCACTTCCCATGATGCTAGGGACTTGAAATTTTGCATGAAGATAGATATGAAGACGTTATTAAAGGAAAAAATCGAAAAATCGCGAAAAGTTGTGTTTGACTCCGCTTCCGGGGCGGGGCGTGCCAGTTTTGTACTTCCTTCGGAAACCCATCATTCCGTCCGAAACCCATGATGTGGGGTATCAAATGAATTGTCTCGGTATGAAGAACCTATATTTGATGTTTTAAGAAACAATTAGACGCATATAGGCTCGGTAAAAATCTTATACCAGCTGTCTGTCTGTATGTTTGTTCCTCTTACAAATCCGTACCGTTTGACCGATTTTGACCAAACTTGGGACACAAATGGGTCTTGATACGGGGAGAATCATAAGCTAGGTTAAATTGTCTATCAGCTGTTTGTCTGTCTGTTTGTTCCTTATATAAATACACACCGTTTGACCGATTTTGACAAAATTTGACACACATGTCGGTCTTTCTCCGGGTAGTTTCATAAGGCAGTCAAAATCGTCTATCAGCTGTCTGTCTGCATGTTTGTTCCTTACACAAATTCACTCCATTTGACCGATTTTGACCAAACTTGGCACACAGGTAGGCCTTGGTCCGGGGAATGCACTAGGCTAAGTAAAAAAGGTCTTTCAGCTGTCTGTATGTATGCTTGTTCCTTATACAAATTCACACCGTTAGGCCTATTTTGACCAAACTTGGCACGCAGGTAGGTCTTGATACGGGAGTGTCATATTACCTATGACGTTTTTTACTTTTTGTTACATCGAAATGCCATCATTCCTTCTGAAACCCATCATGTGGGGTATCAAATGAATCGTCTTGGTAAGGAGAACCTATATTTGATGTTTTAAAAAACATTTCGACGTATCTTAACAAAAACAGTTGTGACTTCTTTCTTAAATGTAGTAAATAAAGTCGTGGGGGTTCACTGCATAATACACTTCAAAGCAGATACTAAGTTTTTCAAAGTTGAGCCATCTAAATTACAAAGTTTAGGATTACAAACCCAAAATGTATCGTCTTTGTTTCTTATATTTTTCTTGAAGGCCTTCTGCACTTTCCCTATTGTGATCTTTATCCTCGGGATAAGGTTCCTGTGTTTTACAGTGTAATAGTTTAGTTAAGAGAGCAATCAATTTGTCCTCTAGAGTAATGTCATCTGGAAGAGCTTCTAACTTTTCTAGTCTAGTGATTAGATGTATGTAGGTTGATTTTTGGTATCAAATATCAAGCAGTAAGGAGAACCTTATGCAGAATCCACAGACCCTGGTTTTATATGAAGTACAAAAGCCAGTAGGTATGCGGCAACTAAATTCTATTTAATACTTATGCTAGAAAAAAGTAATGAGATCCCCAAAAAAAAACATAAATGTGAAATAGAGGCCAAGTTCCTGACCCTCAAAGAAACACTCCCTTCCTCAAAAATATCCCCTCCTAAAACCCCCCAAAAACGCCTTACCATTCTACACTCCAAAAAAGTAGTATGAGTTGGTGTATTAATTCAACCAAAAATATTTGCCAATACAAGAGATGATACAAGAAAGAAATGTCCAAGTTCATTACTTGGAAGACCTCATAGTTACTTACTAAGAACAGTAAAGACACTTCAACTGACCTTTAAAAACAACAATAAAAATACTTATATCCAGTTACTAAAATATCACTTTCCTCAACCAGGTATATTCTTAAACTTGGCAATGTTTTTTTTGTGCCGAAATTATCTTCAGAGAAAAACTAAACAAATAGTCAAATTCCAAAATTTGGTCAAAAGTTTTGTTTTGTAGCCAAGAAAAATTGGCTACACAGAACCATTCAGATTCAGTCAGACGGCCATTTTGAATCGACATCTATTTTGAATAATGTCTCAAATTTATTTGTTGATGTTCTTGATAATTAGAATAACTCGAACTCATTGATGACTTTACATCATTATATCGTCGATACAAAAGCAAAATAACGAATATGAAAAAAAGCATCTTTCATTGTCCATCTTTAATAATTTCTGCTGGACTTATTTACGGCAAATTCTTCAATCTGACTTCACTCTATTAAAGGGAAAGTATTCCACTATCAAAAGGTCAAATCTGCCGAATATTTGACTGTCCAAAAAAAGTTATGAATAAATACTTTTACACTCTGAAAAGTGGTGATTTTCATATTCGTCGTACATATATACAGTTTCATATAATACAGTTTATTTCAATTTTATATCAATAGTCACTGTCTAATTAAGGAGAGCTGGCCTTTTTTTATAAGAGCTATCTACTCGCAGCCTGGTGGTGCTGGCCTCTATCGGCTGTTTTATGAATTGCTGTGGTACTACTGCCAGCTGATTATGACTAACTAGACAGATATGAACAAATTCACACCGTTTGACCGATTTTGACGTAACTGGGTATACAGGTAGATCTTGATACGGGGAGACTCATAGGCAGAAAGTAGGTGTAGCATGGCACACTGGGTAACAGCTAATAATATCTAAAAAACGTAATAGTAGTCAGTTCCTGCAAGTTGGAAATATATGTGATGTCAATAATCATTACAATGAGATGTTGACTGAAGATTAAATCAGAATCGTTGTAAGAAAAATTACTATTTTTCGTAGATGTCTTTCGGTCTGTTGACTTCTAAAAGATGTGGGAGGCCCAAGTTGTAAGTTGTTAAATTCAGGGGCGACTTCTCTCTGGAAAGATAAGAGGAGTTTGAAGTTGGCCGGACTTGGCCCAGGACTTCACCTCCGTTTCCTTTACAGTAACAACTTGGTCGGAAAGTCAACTCCCAACTGTCTGGGCTTTGAAGATTTATGTTATTTTGGAGGCAGCTGATTGGCCTTTTGAAAGGAACGGACCTCCTGACAATTCCGTCTCATAATTGTATTTCTAATGAAATATCTCGTAGAACATCTTGAACTTAATTTTAAGCCTAAATTACTGCATCTTGCCATAATAATTATATAGATTCAGCCGTACTTGTAATTCCGTGGATACTTTTAACACTTTCCTCCGAAGGAAAGAAGCTATTGAGGTTGCACACATGACGGAATTTTTGAAATCTTACTTCAATTCTTCATCGATCCTACATAGTAGACACCGAAAATAAAAAAAAAATAGTTAGTCCAATACATTGTTGCCATAGAAACACATGTAGCAAATAAATTCCTTTCATGTAAGCCAAGGTCTTCAGGCTCCAGTGTTCCCTCCCAATCCTGCATCCCAGGAGGGAAGGTCCCCATCAAGCAGAAAAAAATTGAAGACATTAAGAAGTTGACGCCATACGTTTCAGAACAGTACAAGAATTTTTACTATGAAATATTGGGTTGGCCAACAACTATAAACATTGATGAAGAAGTTCGAGACGATTAACAGTACATTACTCATTGTATGAACTTTATATCATTCAAATATTTCTTACATATTGTACCATTGATAATAAACTGTTACTCAATATATCCTACAATGTGTTTTACATTATATTAGACCTTATATTTTACAAGGAGGTACTCCTTAGGCTGTTCCATGCAAGAAGAGCTTCAGTCCAAGTACTATTATTATATTTTAATAATATAATGCATTTGTTAGTAATAACCAATGTTTCATATATAACTTGTGTCAGTATTGGGTACTCAGACAAAAAACAAATAGCACAATAATAAAACAAATGAAGGGTGTAGACAGTTTTTTCTCGTTTTCCCAAAACTACTGATTATGGACTGAAGCTCTTTTTGCATGGATCGATTCAATTATGAAGTCAATGGTACTTTGAACGCTTTTTTGGTATTTCATAAATAATTAGTATTTAAATGTAAAAGGTGTAGTATTTTTGCACATAATAAATAAATAATAAAGATAATAAAGACGTAAAAAAAAATGGGCATTTTTTGTATCGAGGTGGTTGACAAATGCAAATAGAACTCTCAGATCGTACGTAAGTGAAGAAATGCCCTCACCTGTTTTGTTTATATTGAAATCATACATACCAAAGTGGTTTACTATCAAAACAAGTACACACTTTACAGACGGCCCAAAACTTGTTTACCAAGCAAAACAATCTATGAGGTGTTTGCCAAAGTTTTTAACTTGATGCTGTCAATCCTGTAATTGATCAGAATGTTTCTTTCGCCCAACCAGGACACTTACTGTTAGCCAAGACTCCAGATGACAAGAAACACATAAGAGAGCTTGGCCTTCGAAGAATCCTGAAGGCAAGGCAGATAACCGAGAACAGTATAATGGTCAGGTTCAACTAACATAACAGTTGAACCTGTATAATTTATACAGAACTATGTTTTCTTCTATTTTATAAATGTAGCTTTATTGTTAAAAACTATTCTGTAACTTAAATATTTAAGCTTTTTAAATATACAGCAAGTGGAAATGTACCAAGCCCGTTATAACTGTTATTGCCCATTACGTCATGTCCATAACTATATTTTTTGAGGTCCTGTTTTTCTGTAGCATTGGCGTCATTCTGCGGCCGAAATTTGTTAATTTATTTTCACCATAATAAAACACAATGTTTTTATGTTAAAAAATAGAAACACTGTAACTATTACGTTAAAAAAAAGTATATTAAAGATACATAAAAAAATTCTTAAAAATGTGAAATTTTCAATATTTGGGCAATTTTTGAGCCCTATGCACGACTGAAAGATATCAATTGATCTAAACCAAATTAAAACACAATGTTTTTAGGCTCTATTCGAAGACGAAATCGTCAAATTCAAAAATTTAAAAAATAGTCGCGAAAAGTTAGATTTTACATATTTTGTAAAATTTCTAAGCCACTGCGCGAACGGAAGATGTCAACCGATTTTGATAATTTTTATTTTTCTATATAATTCGCAACTTTTCCGCACTATTACAACTTAGAAATAAAAAAATGAGTTTTTTTCGGCCCACCCTAGTGAGCATACACTGGGGGTTTAATTTTACAAAAATCTCTAAGCACCATAATACGGGAAAATACAATACATCTCTCAGACGTATGATACCAGTTGACGGTTATAATACACTGTAGAAATCATATAAAAACATAAATAGTTCTTTTCTTTTACATTTGTATGGAGCAACTGATTTAATTATTAATTTTGTAATTAGTTTTCTTCATACTACTTAGTAAATATACAAAAATTTCACATTTTCAACTATTGAACTTGTTAATTAATATAAGCGTCCCTGTGTAAAAAGAGAACGTCTTGCAATAATAGAGCAGGAAAGAGATTTAGTGCACCGAGTGGCAGAAGTCAGAACCCTGGATTCCATATAAAGTCATAACAAAACAGAGGCGTTCCTAGTGGTAGCTTTGCAAACCTACGATTTGGCGTGTTTATTCTATTCAAACATGGTTCGCGCGGTAGTATCTAATTATACAACCGATATTACGACCGGTGTGAGCATATGAGTAATTTGAGTCCGGAGTAAAACCCACCTCCTCCTAATGAACCGATTTAGTTTATTTTTACAACATTACGTTATAAAAAAGTATATTAAAGATACATAAAATAACTCTTAAACATGTGAAATTTTCAATATTTGGGAAAATTTTGAGCCCTATGTACGACTGAAAGATATCAACTGATCTCAACAAAATTAAAACACAATGTTTTTAGGCTCTATTCGAAGACTTTAAAAACTATTATATTACGAAATCATCAAATTCAAAAATTTAAAAAATAGTCGCGAAAAGTTAGATTTTACATATTTTGTAAAATTTCAAAGCCAATGCGCGAACGGAATATGTCAACCGATTTTGATCATTTTTGTTTCCTATTATCTCTCTGTAATTCGCAACTTTTCCGCACTATTACAACTTCGAAATAATAAAATTAGTTTTTTTCGGCCCACCCTAATGCTCACGTTAGATATTGTAAAAAACGCTAGTGAAATTTTAACCCGATCAATTGTATTTAGTGGTAGTAGTAAGGCACTAACTAAAAAGTACAGCGTCTAGTAGACGCGTGTTACTAATAGCACTCATTTTCATGTTCGTCTCATAGACGTGTATTTCTTGAAACTTATTTATTTACTACAATTGAATCGTTTATTTTAGAAACCCGTCAAGTGTACTTTTTAAAATTTTGGGAAAACTACAAAAATCTTCCGACTCGCAGGAACTGCATCATCTTAGCGCGGTTCCGTTCTTATCTCTAGACTCATTTAAAATGATATTTTTTACTATTCAAACTACCACATATTGGGAACACAAAAATGTGATTATTACATTTTTTGAATTTTTATTTTGCTGTTGGCGGCCATGTTTGTGTCAACAAAATGACGATTTTTAGGGTTTTCATGCTAGAACATTGAAACATCAACCAATCTATTCAGCATAAAGTGGACTTAAATAAAGGTAGTAAGCATTTAAATTTAAGTCTAATGGTCCAAATATTTCATTAAAGTTTATACTAATAAATTTGTGAAAATCGATTTTCAAAATTTTTTTTATATGGGAAGGCAAGAGGTAATATGTTTGTGTTTTTTTCTGGTGAAAGGTATGGGTCTAGGCTTCGAATAAATAGAGTTTTATGTTGAAGGCTTGTGTAGTTTTAGCGCGGTTCCTCCCTCCCTTCATAGGGAGGAACCCCGCTTATAAGGTTGATCTCATGAAACAATCCGGAAGTGCCGACTAGAAAATTTTGCGTTTCAGAACCCCTAGAAACCGAAAACGACAGTGGCTCAAATTTGTGTGTGTATATATATATATATATATATATATATATATATATATATATATATATATATGGATCGGATATGGAAGATGGCGTTTGGGGCGAAATTCGCGCAAAAAAAATCGTAACGCTTACGTTTTTGAGTTCATATGCTTGTAAGTACTCGTTTTATAGGCTTCTTGGCAAAGGAAAACGAATAAAACCATTTTCAAGGCGATAGCTTTAACTAGCTAGTAGACGCGTGTTACTAATAGCACTCATTTTCATGTTCGTCTCATAGACGTGTATTACTTGAAACTTATTTATTTACTACAATTGAATCGTTTATTTTAGAAACCCGTCAAGTGTACTTTTTTGTAGAGCATTTCGTAAGCTATCTAATGGTATTCTTCCGTTTACCAAGATTCCCAACCTTTTTCGAGATATTAAGGAAGGCATATATTAGAACATGCAGAAATCCCATGGTTCTAAGTACCCAAACCAAAAACAGTATTCAAAAACTATTTTTCCAATTTTCTCAAAAACGGTTAAAGCTATCGCCTTGAAAATGGTTTCATTCGTTTTCCAAGCCCAAGAAGCATATAGAACGAGTACTTACAAGCTTATGAACTCAAAAACGTAAGCGTTACGATTTTTTTTTGCACGAATTTCGCCCCAAACGCCATTTTCCAGTTGGCGGATTTTGCTGGTTAACGAACTTGACCTTTTAAATTAGACGAAAGATTTTTGTACCAAATTTCATCAAAATCGGACCATTCGTCTGGGAGCTATAGAGCGAACAGACAAATATATATATATATATATATATATATATATATATATATATATATATATATATATATATATATATGAATTTGAACCACTGTTATTTTCGGTCTCTAGGGGTTCTGAAACGCGAAATTTTCTAGTCGGCACTTCCGGATTATTTCATTGTATCAACCTTATAAGCGGGATTCCTCCCTATGGGAGAGGGAGGATCCGCGTTAATTATTAAAGGTTTTGGTTACGGAAAACATCAAAGTGTATCTCATATTTTTGAAAAAAACAAAAACAAATAATGCTTGAGGTTAATTTTTAAAATTAGGAAATTTTTTTAGTTTTCCCAAAATTTTAAAAAGTGCACTTGACGGGTTTCTGAAATATAACGATTCAATTGAGGTACGCAGCAAATCAACTATAACCATTTAAAACAAAATTTAATTATTTTTCCTCCTATTTATATTTTATTCCGAAAACAATTGCACATTTCATTCCCAACCTTACTGTTGTCAATGAGTTTTCTTCACTTGAAATAGTAAATGAATAGATGCATATAATTTGAATCATTGGCACTATAAGAAGAAAAGGGGGAATTCCGCCTAAAATTCTAAAATGTAAATACAAATATTGAGTTCATGCATTAAAACAAAAAATTACGCTTCTTTTGTATGCACACTAAAAAAAAGCGTTACAGTAAATTTGATTTAATCGAGGAACGCAGCTCAAAATTCACTGATCTTTCGAAAAATAAGCCGACATTTTTATAACTCAACAAAATCATGCGTTGATAATTTAGATAAAATCGTTGCCAATTATTCACGGAACAGAAGATCGAGACGGTGGACGCTGGCAATATTTTACTATATGATCGCGGTCAGGCTTGCAAATTCTAGCATTCTGCACAAGCAATGACAAAATATGATTACATAAATTCACTAATAAACAGTTTGATAAAAAAAAAAAAAAGGGTGACGTCGTTTGATAATTGTTGAACATCCAAGATGACGTCGAGAAAATGGGACGAGATATTCTTGGGCTTGGGGAACGTGAAGAAAAAATTGGAAAAATTTCGGGAAATTTGTGATTATTTTCCTAAATAGAAAACACGCCGCTAAAGACCATACTCAAAAGGAACACACACAGTTTACAAATGCATAAAATGTTGAATCCATTATGGCTAGAGTGTTCAACAAAAGTATTCAATACTTGAGCTCCTAGAGCGATGAATGTTTGCTTGTTTTTAGACCTGATTTTAGTACGTAGTGATGAAAATTATTTTAATAAAATATATCTTCATTATATACAGTTTTTTCTCAAACATTTGCCCCTAAAAACATTTTTTACCATGCACACGTCTCACAGACGCATGTTACTTATAACGTACAAAATTTGGATGTTACCAGTTGACACTACCCAATATTGTGAGGAAAGTGCTTAGTGATGGAGTTCCTGCGAGACAGACTTTTTGATGTCCATATTATCAAGAAAAAGTCTGATTCGCAGGAACTGTGTCATCTTAGCGCGGTTACGTACATCTCGAAGAAATGGAATAGATTAGCATTACAAATCACAGGAAACTGACAGTAGCCAACTTGCACAGAAAGGGATAATTCTTAATCTGTATAAGTCAATACAATTATGTACTGAAAACGTACTTACTCTTTGCCTATTGCTGAGAAGGCTCTATTCTAAACAACCAAAAATTCGTTGTCATTTTAAGTATTTTGTTTTACTAGCAAATTCGTTTTACTGTTATAATCAACTGTAAATATGTGCTTCATGGCGAATAAAATTTCATTCTGTCGTGGGTTAAATCTTTCTATAATATAAGAAATAACGATAACTTCAGTTAGAGGCTATGAGGAAGGGTATGTAGACAGGAAAATTCAAAACAAACTACGTCATCATGATTAGCCACAGCCATCTTGATTACCACAGCCACTCCAAACTTATTATTACCAATACCTTTCACCGTTTCTTAGCTTATTTTACTACTATACTTATTTTACTGATAAATGTAATTTAAAATAAGAAACAACCAAATAAAAAGCGAGATAAACAAAGAGAAAAACCCTTTCGAAACAACAAAATGAACACTTTTTAAGTTTTAAGCGCTTATACCTCTGATTGACGTTGCCCCACCGAATATTGCTTCAGAACCTTTTTTGTAGAGAATTTAGTAAGCATTCGAATGGTCACTTTCCACTTAGCACGATTTCCCAACCGTTATCGAGATATTTACGAAAAATATATGAAGATCCGAAAACTTTTCATGTCTATTAATAAAATAATTTTTTTCGCATACTTACTTAACTCCAAATATAACCAAAATTAAAACATCTTAGCTGGGAGTAATTTCAAAGTTGTAGAAAATATTTCAATTGAATCCCGCGATTCTAAGTACTCATAAAAATATAATGACTTACAAAAATATTGATTCCATTTTTCTCAGGAACGGTTACAGATATCACCTTATAAATGGTTTCATTCGTTTTTTTTATGTTAAGAAACCCTTAAAACAAGTACCTGCAAGCATATCAACTCAAAAAAGTAAGCGTTACGATTTTTTTTGCGCGAATTTCGCCCCAAACAGTATTTTCTAGTGTGCAGATTCTGCTGGTTAACGAACTTGATCTTTAAAATTAGACGATAGATTTTTGTACCAAATTTCGTCAAAATCGGACCATTTTTGAGCTCGCTAGAGAGCGAACAGACAAGCATATATATAAATATACACATATATATATATATATATATATATATATATATATATATAATTTGGGCCACATATATTTTCGTGATCTATAGGGTCTGAAACGTGAAAGTTTCTAGTCGGCACTTCCGGATTGCGTCGTGAGGTCAACCTCATAAGCGGTAAAAAGGGTATACCCTTGGTTAGAGGCTAACGCTGTAGATTCTCATATGGATCCACATACCGGCATGCCCGTGGGACTCGAACCCAGCGAAAATTTCTGCGATGCGGCATGCCGAGAAAAAAATTATCAAGAAAAACGTCGAAAAATTGATGTGGTGATAAAGTACTAAACTCGAAATCATTCTGATAGGTCTAATTTGAATTCATAAGACATTTATAATCAGATAGTGTTAGTCACTATTTTTCTATAATAATATATACACAGTGCTCTCCAAAATCACAGAAATATAACACCATGTAGCTTTATTACAGGAGCACAAAATACATATTAAAAGGATATCCATGCTCGAATATGAAACATTTTCAAAAGAAGTAGCGTTATCGAAATTACAACAAAAAAAATTAGAAAGCTGAAATAAGTGCACGATTGATCTCATGACATTGCAAAAATAATTAACAACCAATTAATTTTCAAATATGAAAGAAATGATTCCAATATTGGTTGCTTACCCGGGGTAGAAAACTGATAGAAGACAGTAGGAGCATGATAGCAGTCCTAATTTGTATGAAAATACCATACTTTAACATTCCGTATTCGTGAAAAAAACTTAAAAGCCTATTTGTAGATATTGTAAGTTACTTTCAACTGATAAAGATGTTCTGACGCAAAGCACAAGACGACTTACCTTATAGATTTAATGAAGTTGTGGAAAAAATCGTTTCATCGTCACAAATCGATGATCCCAGATAACAAGTTGGTAAGTGGGGAATTTGGAAATATGAGTGCATTATGATTAACTCCTAAGTGTCATGCATAGTGTAAAAAAAATCATTAACTTATTAATTATTGATTGATTCCGACATTAGGTTTTTTGGCATCTTTGAAAACAGCCTGTTTTTGCTATTAAATAGATGTGCTGAAACGTTTTGAACTTACGAAGATATTTCTTGTGATCGTCGACAACTTCTTGCTTAATTAAGTTGAAACTCTTACTTATAACATTATTTTGTGCCATTTAACTTTTCTTTTTTTTTTTTTTAAAGGAATAAAACTTATTGTCCAAAATATGTGTTAAAATGTCTTGGTAATCGAGGTTCTCTAAAGTTTTCGGACTGTAGGTGTTCTGATTATCTTCTACCACCTATATCTATATTCAAAATTTATGATTGGCCTTATAGGTTAATTATTATCAAACCCTTTAAAAGAAATTAAGAATATTATAAGTTAGAGCTTCAACTTATTTTACCTTTAAGCCTTTTAATAAGACGATTATCCATAAAAGGTCATTCCAAAATAAATAAAAATTTACGAATACATACATATATATATATATATAATTACGAAATTGCATTTATATATTTAATTTTATAATTTCACTGGTCATTAATTAACGCTTTAATTAAAATAATGTATTTTATTTTGCAGGTGGAAGCAGAGAGAACCGAAGGTATCCAGTTATTGTGTACGTCCACGGAGAGAGCTACCAATGGAGTACGGGGAACGTGTTCGATGGTACAGTACTGGCTTCATATGGTGGCCTGGTCGTAGTCACGATAAACTACAGGCTCGGAATTCTAGGTCAGTACTATTTTCATTATAATTGTCCCATATTTTTTTTCTGTAATTAATAAAATCCTTAAATACTTCTCATTCAATAGGCACTTAAATTTGCATTGCCTCAAAGCAGGTACATATAATTTGGCTATCAGTTTATATCTGAAATAAGGAATATTATAGGAAGATGTGACAATTTTTTAGTCCTCTGAAAGTAAAATAATTATTAAAAAAAAGCTAACATTTAGGACGCTAGTGTCCGGAATCTAGTAGGTTAGATAACCAAAAAAAAAGTCCGTCACGCAGGAGCTGCATAACTAAGCACTTTCCTCAGAATTTTTTTAGTGTAGACTACATTACTGAATAATTTGCTGTAAATAACCTATATAAATAAAATAAAAACGTGAATAGTTCTGCTCATTTACATTTTTTATGGGAACTGTTCAATTATTATTTTTGTAAATAATTTGCTTCCAGAGTTATGTTATTACATGATACTGTACTATTTAAGAAATACACAAAAACTTCATTTTCCGTCTTTTGATCTGACGCAGGAACAGGATACAGTCCCCCTTGTGTGAGATAGCGCTCCTCGCGGCGCCTTTGGGAACCTACGTGTGGCGGGCTAATTCTAATGAAACAGACTTTAAAGTAAACCCTCCTTTCCAATAGACCGATTTACTTCATTTTTACAACATTTCATTCTCATGAGATACACATGACGTATACCGCGTTTCGTTTCAATACAGTAGAAATTACGACTTGCATGATTATATTAGTACTTTAGGTCCTGAGTAAACTCCCCCTCCAAATAACCCGATTTAGTTTATTTTTACAAACCATTTTCCTCTGTTGATTACCACCACGAATACCGAGTTTCGTTGAAATGTAACAAAAATTACGGCTGGTAGTGGCAAATTGGTAATGTGGGTCCGGAGTAAACCCCCCTTTTAATGAACTGATTTAGTTTATTTTTACATCTCACTTTTCTCTCTAGATTACCACTACGAATACCAAGTTTCGTCGAAATATAACAAAAATCACGGCTGGTAGTGGCGAATTAGTATTGTGGGTCCGAAGTAAACCCCCCCCCCCTTCTAATGAACCGATTAAGTTTATTTTTACATCTCACTTTTCTCTCTAGATTACTACTACGAATACCAAGTTTCGTTGAAATATAACAAATATTACGGCTGGCATGGTCAAATTAGTGTTTTGGGTTCGGGGTAAACCCCCCTTCCGGTGGACCGATTTCGTTGGTTAACGAACTCGTTTGCTAATTGAATGCTATATACCAAGTTTCGTGACGAAAAAACAAAAACTCTGGCCGCTATCGTGTTAACAGACACACACACACACACACACACACACACACATATATATATATATATATATATATATATATATATATATATATATATATATATATATATAAATTTTAACGGGGGTCATTTTCGGTGTCTACTAGGTAGGATCGATAAAGATTTGAAGAAATTCTTCAAAACTTCCGTCATGAGTGCAACCTCAATAGCTACTTTCCTTCGGAGGAAAGTGCTAAAAATGAATAAACTAAGAAATTTGTTTAGACCCTTCTTCTCAAATTCAGGTACATAAATATGCTTTTGTTCCAGCCTACAAACCTAGTAATGTACTGTATAACATACAGTCTTCTTTTTCGTACATGGCCATCGCGCATGTGCGAACGCCAGCGGACACCTTCTTGTGACACTTATTTGTAACGCTAGGTCCACCCGATAAAACCTATATAATGTACTCTATCACACACAGTCTTCTTTTTCGTACATGACCGCGCCACTGTACACGAGCGAACGCCAACGGACACTTTTTTGTGAAACACACAGTCTTCTTTTTCGTACATGGCCACTGCGCATGCACAAACGCCACCACGCATGTGCGAACACCGCTGGGCATGCGCGAACGCCAGCGGACACTTTTTTGTAACACCTTTTTTGTAACGGTTTTTCCAGTTTAGACACCGCTAAAGCGTATTTATGCTAAAAAAAATTAGCAAGTTTCTTTCCTCTCTCTATAAGGAGGGAACGCGGTTGGCCCTATGACGCAGCCCGAAAGTGGGGAATAACAGGTTCGCGTTTTGGAAGTCATAGATCGCTATAGGAACATATATTTTAATGAATTTTGGTTCGAAAATACATTGTGTGATGACAAAGGTGAAGTTCGTTACCCAAGAGAATGCATATAGAAATAAGACCTCAAAACCTCGAATGTGTTGCTTTCTTTGAACGTCTGTTATGTTTGTTTTTTTTTCTGTGTTTTATTCGTTTATTTTTTTTTTGTTTTTATAATTGATTTTAGTAGTAAAATAAATTTTCCAGTACAAGATACTTAAAATTGAAACGAATTTTTGGTTGTTTGTAATAGAGTGTCTCGAGCAGAATTCGAAGAGGCCGAATGAGTAAGTTTTCAATACATAATCTCACTTATCTTAATTATTTCATGAGATTAGGTGTTTAACGTTTTTAAAAAATACAGTGCACAGAAATTATGAAAATGCGCTAAGATTACGCAGTTACCTGTGGGTCGAACTTTTTTTTAACTGTTTCTATTTTTTTAGGAAAGCTTTCAAATATTATCAGAAAAAAACACACACACACACAAAAAAACAATCTTACTAAGTTATGCCCGTAATGAAAATCGAAATTCTACGATATGTATTGAATACAACTATTTCCATTTGTCCACAGAAATAAGCCTGGTATAAATAAAGTTTTTCCTTGCCGAAAAGCTAAATATGTCAGTCCATTGATAGGGATTTAAACAGTAGGGTGTAGAGTATTAGTGGGCGCCAGAAAGTTTTGAAGCGTTCATTGTGTTTGAGTAAGGTCCGAAGCTCTAGAGTCAGCTCCAAACAAAAAGTAACACTTCGGCTTTAGTCGGCCCAAGTTGGGACTTAACAACTAATTTAACTTTACTACCGACCAGATTACACAATTTAGAGAATTTTTAAAGCAATATCTTCAAAAAATGTAGAAAAACTATTATAGTTAACCAGCCGTGTGCATTTCCCTTACACTTGCCGTTTTATTTTAATGCGAATATTTCATTTTATTTAATTCTGATATTTTTTCTATTTGTCATTTGTACATTCACTCAGATTACGAAATGATTTTCGAAGAAAAAAGTTGCCATGCTAACCATCTACAAAACGGCAAAAAAAGAGGGAGCATGAGGGAAACCCTCACGCTGGTGTCACTGAACTGGGCCTGCGCGGGCGAAGCTTTCCTTTCCAGACCCCTCTATCTCCGACGTTTTCAGTCTAACTCTTGTCAGTACATGGTCCTCTTTCTGTTCTGAAGTATTGTGGCTGTTCAGTTTAGTTAGAAAAATGTATAGTAAGCGATCTGCTAAGAACATTTTACGGATATTGAAGAATCGGTTTAAATAAAAAATAAAAACTTATATATGTAACAATCATTGCGAGTTCACTTGCTCAAATTGTATAACGAATTACGCTGATATTGATTCGGAATAATGATTTTTTCGCACAATTCATGCATTTTTATATTATTTTAGACATTTATTTTATTCGAACGTCACAAATATGTTTTTAATTTTTGTATATTTTTTTATTCATTTTATTGCTCATATAAAAATGTTTTATTTTCTTTTGTGAAAAAAAAATATGATACTGCATTTTTTACTCAGAAACGAAAACCAAATTAAATTGTGAAGATGGAGATAGTTAGCCGTTGCAGAGATACGCAGACAAGGTATAATTGGGATTCGGCTAGGAGAAAAAAGTCCGACTCGCAGGAACTGCCTCATCTTAGCGCGGTTCCGTTCTTATCCCTAGTCTAATTTCGAAAGATTAAAATAGAAGCAGTTATTATTTTGTTGAGAGGAGATCGTTGACCGTTGATGATGCAAGGTAGGGATTGTCCGGGTTAGGTCACTGCTACTTAATAATACATACCCCATATGTGTAGGTATGTGGGCATATATATGTACATATGTGTGCGTGTATATGTGTATGTGTATATGCATATATATAAATATATATATATTATATATGTATATATATATATATATATATATATATATATATATATTTACATAGATATGTGCATATATTAGTGTTAAATATGTCCTACTTGTATTTACAGCCCTGATGAAGGCTTGAAGTTCAAGCCGAAACGTCGGCACAATAAAACCATTTTTACGATAAAATGTAGTTTTATTAAGTAGCAGTGACCGAACCCTGACAGTTATATTTTGGTTCCACCAGTCTTGAAAGGTAGGATTTACAATCTGACCTGGAAGGGTCGGCAACACAAGAAACCGTCCCGCTAGTTGCAAGGTCTTGGAATCTTGGAAATCTATATTTCTAACAATAAATTGTTTTTGTTATTTTACTTAACCTGTTTTATTTTCGAATACATTATCCAACTATAAGCAATTAAAAAATAACAAGGAATAAAATACAGGCGAAAAGAACACTTTGAATAAGCGAAATCAATTACTTTAAAGCTTTAAGCTCTTATTTCTCCGATTGACATCGCCTAATCAAAACTTTCATTAGAACCTTTTATGTAGAGCATTTAATAAGCTTTCTAATGGTATTCTTCCGTTTACCAAAATTCTCAACAGTTTTCGAGATATTAAAGAAAGTTCCCAAAATTTATATTATTTCTAGCAACAGAAAATTGGCCTCATTTTTCATATCCTGTTTTACACACAAAATTTTCGCAACATAAGAAATTACAAAACTAAAAAGCAATAAAAAACGAAGGGAAAGAGACAAAAATTACAACAAGAACGACAAAAACCCGTTCATAAGAACAAAACAGACGTATTTGAAGTTTTAAGCACTTATTTCTCCGATTGACATAACCTAATCAAAAATAGTTTTAGAATCTTTTTTGTAGAGAATTTAGTAAGCTTTCAAATAGTTTCTATCCACTTACCACGATTTCCCAACCGTGTTCGAGATATTAATGAAAGTATACGAACTTCCCAAAACTTTTCATGTCTGTTCATAAAATATTTTATTCTAACCCTTCCTTAACTCCAAACGTAACAAAACTTTCAACATATTAGTTTTAATGAAAGTAGAACATGCAGATAAAGTTTCAACTGAATCCCATGATTCTAAGTACCCAAACCAAAAACGGTATTCAAAAAATATTTTTCCAATTTTCTCAAAAACGGTTAAAGCTATCGCCTTGAAAATGGTTTCATTCGTTTTCCTAGCCCAGGAATCATATAAAACGAGTACTTAGAAGCTTATGAACTCAAAAACGTAAGCGTTACGATTTTTTTTGCGCGAATTTCGCCCCAAACGCCATCTTCCGGTAGGCGGATTTCGCTGGTTAACGAACTTGACCTTTCAAATTGGACGACGGATTTTTGTACCAAATTTCATCAAAATCGGACCATTCGTCTTCGAGCTAGAGAGCGAACAGACAAATATATATATATATATATATAAATATATACATATATATATATATACAAATTTGAACCACCATCATTTTCGGTCTCTAGGGGTTCTGAAACGCAAAATTTTCTAGTCGGCACTTCCGGATTGTTTCATTGTATCAACCTTATAAGCGGGGTTCCTCCCTATGGGGGAGGGAGGAACCGCGCTAAAACGTCAGACTTTCAGGAAGAAATCCGTATTTGGACGTTTCGGCTGCACATTGGCAGCCTTCTTCAGCTAAAAAAATACATACAAATTATAAGTAAAAAAACTGACAGAAATGAGCGTAGTATACACATCATGACAGTATGTAGAAAGTAGTAAGTAAACAGTACAAAAACTAACATTTAAAAAAAAAAAAACATTTTTATATTGTCAGAAACTCAATCTATTCTATAGGTGAATACAATTTATAATAATCAATATACAGATACGTACTACTAGAGAATCCCTAGGGGGGAGGGAGGAAGACCTCGAAGACACTTAGGTAACCATGGTTGGATGTATGAGGGACAGCAACTACACAGGGGTTTTTATATTTATGACTGGGGGAGGGGGGAGGAGGCGGTAAGTCGGTGAAGATGAAAGAAGTGGATTGCTAGGTTGTAAAAGCGGGCTGTAAAAAGGTGTTAGAATTTTGGGACACACAAGTCGAAAAATTGTCTGGAGCCTGGGAACAAAGGTAAAAGGAGGTCAGGACAATTTATGGAAGTCGGCGGAGTAAGTAGGGGAGATGTTTTGTTTGTCCGTTATGTAATTAATATTATTGGGGTTTAAGTTAATGTGGACGCATTCGGAAATCTGTCGTTTTTTGGTGTTTCGTTCTGTGGAAAGTATTTTAGTAAAACTGTTTTAGTGGTTAGTATTTTTTAGTTTCCTCTTTGCTGCTTCGGCTGGGGTGCTAATGACCCTAGCAGTCGAAGCAGCAAAGAGGAAAATCAGTATTTTAGTGTCGTCAAGTTGAATGTGTGTTTTTTTGTTATGGCGTGTTTTTGCGAGGGCGGATTTGTGGATTTCTTTGTTTTTAATTGTCCGTTTGTGTTGTGGTATGCAGGGGTGAATGTAATTTTTGGTTTCACCTATGTATACTGCATTACAGGAGGGGGTTTGGCAGGGTATTTGGTAAACGCAGTGGGTGGTGCAGTCATAGGGAATGGGATCTTTGAGTTTGGTGTACAATGTAGTAAGTTTGTTAGTGGTTTTTAACCCAAAGTTTAGTGACGGGATGGCTTTTTTTTAAGTCTTTGTGAGTTTTTCCGTCAGTCCTGGTGTGTATGTCAGGGAGCGAAATATCTGGGAGGAGGAGTCAAGAGAGGTATTGGGGGAGGTGGCATTGAAGGATTGGGATTTTATTTGCTTTATAAACCGGTTTATGAGATTAGGGGGGGGGGGGATTGGTTTAGTGTTAATATTTCGGTTTCATTGTGAAAGGACTCATGGGATAAAGAAAGGGCACGGCGAAGAAGGTTTCGAGCTACATTGATTTTTATGTGGTAAGGATGGGAGGAGTGGAAGTTGAGTAAACGTCCAGAATTAGTAGGTTTTGTATACCAGTTTCTGATGATAGTGCCGTCAGTCTGTCTGATTAGTAGAACGTCCAAGTAGGGGAGCTGTTGGTCCTGTTCTGTCTCTACCGTAAATTGCAGTCTGGGATGATAAGAGTTGAAACAGTCTAGTATGTCTGTTAGTTTATCGGGGTTTATAATTAACAGGAGGTCATCTACATATTTGCAAATAAAGGATATGTCCTGGGGGAACAGTGGGACAAGAGTGTTAAGTAAGTCGGTGAGAAGGATCGAAGATAAGTCTGGAGCAAGGCAATTTCCCATGGCTAACCCTTCGATTTGTTAGTAAAATTGTCCGTTATATTTAAAAAAAAAAACACTGTTGGCGCCTAATTTGAGGCTGTCAACAAAATATTCAAACGATAGGGGGCTGTGTGGTTCTAAAGACGACCAATCATTTTGGATTATTTCTAACGTTTTAGTTAGAGGGACGTTGGTAAAAAGGGAGGTGGCATCGAATGAGATTAGAATATGTCCGGGGGTACGGTGAAATTTGATAATTTTGAAATAAGATCGAAAGAATTTTTGATATCGTATGGGTTATTATGGCTTGTAACGCGGGGAGCAAAAATTTACTTAATTTGGAAGAGGGTGAATAATTATTCGAAATGATGGGTCGGAGAGGATTTTCTGGTTTATGAATTTTGGAGAGACCGTAAGCTCGGGGAGGGAGAGAATTGGGAGAAATTAATTGGCGGTAGGTCTTTTTGTCTATTTCTTTCAATTGTAAGAGTTGTTTTGTGTGTTCATTAAATTCTCTTTCCAGTTTGAGTGTGATGTCTTTGGGGATAGGTGTGTACGTATTAGTGTCATTAAGTAAGATATTCATTTTGTTGTCGTAATCTGTTCTGTCCATTATGACCGTTACGTTCCCTTTGTCAGCTTTGGAGCAAATGATCTGTTTGTCATGTGAGCGTAGGAAAGTTCCGGTGACTTCCAAGTCATTGTAGAAGTCAGTGGAAAGGTGGGTGGGATTAGGAGACGGAGTTTGTAGGAAATTAGTGATGGAGTTAACTATTTGGGAGCAGATTAAGACTTCCTCCTTACAAGGTAGGGTTTTTAATATATACTTTACGTTCGTAACAGACTAAGAATATTATTAACTTGTACAGGGAGGATATATTCTTTACCCATTTTGTGTTGCCTTTGGGATGATGAACGTTAATCTGGTATGTTTTGTTAAATTTTTGGAATAAATTGTTTTTTAATTTAGATTTTAAACTGTTAGTGATGTTTGAGATAAAACTTACTATTTCATCGAAAAGGGTTCGGTCATCTTCCCCTCTTAACATATTGTATTGGGATTCTAACAGACATTCCAATTTTCTTATCGCATAGTTTAAGTTAGCTATTTCTACATTAAGTAATTTTTTTTGGAATTGTGATTTTGCGGTTACAAACTGTTTGTGAGCTGGAGAGAAGTGGTTACACGGGTTAATGTTGTTGGTGGCTGTGTAAATGTGTGTCGGTAAAAAATGGTGCGACTTACACTTTAGTGCCAACGGCCATAGCCACGTTGAATTCACCCGTAGATTTCCCCGTAGATCACCGAAGTTAAGCAACGTTGGGCGTGGTCAGTACCTGAATGGGTGACCGAACACATGCTGTTGGCATTATAGAAAAGGGCGGCAACCTGTAGACAGCCCGGCGTTAATAGCCCTAATGTTGATACGCCGTTAAACACACACAAAAAAAAAAAAAAAAAAAAAAAAAAAAATTTGGAGATACGATTGATCAGTGTTTTCGTTTCTTTTGGTGCACGTCCCGGGAAGTTCATAGTGGAGATGGGGATAGTTAGCCGTTGCAGAGATACGCAGACAAGGTATAGTTGGGATTCGGCTAGGAGAAAAAAACGTTGTTAACTAAAATTGTTAGTTTTTGTACTGTTTACTTACTACTTTCTACATACTGTTTGCTTTCCAACTACCGTATTTTCATTATTTAATAATAAGATTGGTTCTAATCATTGTCATGATGGATATACTACGCTCATTTCTGCCTGTTTTTTTTTTTACTTATAATTTGTATGTATTTTTTTAGCTGAAGAAGGCTGCCAATGTGCAGCCGAAAAGTCCAAATACAGATTTCTTCCTGAAAGTCTGACATTTTTTTCTCCTAGCCGAATCCCTACTAGGTATACCTTGTCTGAGCAAATTAAATTGTATTAAAGCATTTTATTGTTCATTACCCTCTTGTATTCATTTTACTCCAATAATTTAATAATAATAGCCTTTAACTCTTAAAAGCGCCTTAAATAGATTGATAACTTTATTTCAAACAAATACTAAACAAAAAAAAAATGGTCATTAATGCAGCTACAAATTAATAGAATAGCCAAAAACTGAGGGAATTGCTCACGCGCGACCAACCGTGTCCCATGCAGGGACGCGACCAGCGCCGGGATAAAAAAAAAGGTACGTCACGCAGGAGCTGCATAACTAAGTACTTTCCTCAGAATTTTTGTAGTGTAGACTACATTACTGTATAATTTGCTGTAAATAACCTATATAAATAAAATAAAAACGTGAATAGTTCTGCTCATTTGCATTTCTTATGAGAACTGTTCAATTATTAATTTTGTAAATAATTTGCTTCCAGAGTTATGTTAATATATGATACTGTACTACTTAATAAATACACAAAAACTTCATTTTCTGTCTTTTGATCTGACGCAGGAACAGGATACAGTCACCAGAGTGGAAGATAGCGCTCTTCGGGACGCCTTTGGGAACCTACGTCTGGCCGGCTAATTCCAATGAAACAGAGTTTAAAGTAAACCCCCCTTTCCAATCGATCTATTTACTTCATTTTTACAATAATTCTTTCTCACGAGATACCCATGACGTATACCGCGTTTCGTTACAATACAGAAGAAATTACGACCTGTATGAGTATATTAGTACTATATTAGTAATCTCCCTTGGGGGTTGAAAAAATATCCCACGCCGCGCGCGCCGCCGCCGCCGGCCATTTTAGTCCGGCGCGCCGCCGCCTGAAAATTCAGCCTCGGCGCGCATGTCTAGTCCGGAGTAAACCCCCCCCCCCCAAATAACCCGATTTAGTTTATTTTTATAACCCATTTTTCTCTGTTGATTACCACCAAGAATACCGAGTTTCGTTGAAATGTAACAAAAATTACGGCTGGTAGTGGCAAATTGGTAATGTGGGTCCGGAGTAACCCCCCCTCCTATTAAACCGATTTAGTTTATTTTTACAACGTATGTTTCTCTTTAGATCAACATAACGAATACCGAGTTTCGTTCAAATATAACAAAAACTAAGGCTGGCAGGGTCAAATTAGTGTTTTGGGTTCGGGGTAAACCTCTCCTCCCGGTGAACCGATTTTGGTGGTTAACGAACTCGTTCAATGGTTTGCTAATTGAACGCTATATACCACGTTTCGTGAAGAAAAAACAAAAACTCTGGCCGCTATCGTGTTAACAGACATATATATATATATATATATATATATATATATATATATACATATATATATATATATATGTTTGATGTTATTTTTCATCGCTGGGATAGTATTTTTAGATGGATCGGCATTTTTCTCCAGCGGTGGTACTCCTCCTCACTTCTTCCCGGAATATTTCGATGGATTCATCTCCATCTTCTTCAGCCTGGTACTTGTTTCTTCCTCGGTGGTGTTTCTTCTTGGCTACCAATATTCCGGGAAGAAGTGAGGAGGAGTACCACCGCTGGAGAAAAATGCCGTTCCATCTAAAAAAAAAAAATATATATATATGTATATAAATTTTAACGGTGGTAATTTTCGGTGCCTACTAGGTAGGAGCGATGGAGATTTGAAGAAATTTTTCAAAAATTCCGTCTTGAGTGCAACCTCAATAGCTACTTTCCTTCGGAGGAAAGTGCTAAAATCATAGAGACTACTAGATTCTCCTTCTAGAATTATTTATTTATTATATAGTTTATACAACAAGGGTGAGGTATTTCATTGTTTACACTACAATATTACTGGCGTTATGTTTACCCCTCCTGTTTGACCAAACATGTGAAATTTAGAATAACCTTGGAATACTAGCGCTGTTCTGTACGTGTTTATTGTTAGCGAAGCAAATCGTCTTTTAATTATTGCATGGGTGGAAATTTAAGGAAATGACCTTTTTTTTGTTCTTTGTTTCTTCGTTTGTGTGCATTATGATAATATCTAAAAAATGATGAGAAAAAAATAGAGTAAAACAATATATAGGCAAGCAAACCTAGCTTCTTCAGAATTATATATTTTAGCGCGGTTACTCCCTATCTCCATAGGAAGAACCCGCTTATGAGGTTGACCTCATATACCCGCTTATGAGGTTGACCTCATATATATATATATATATATATATATATATATATATATATATATATGTATATATTTATATATATGCTTGTCTGTTCGCTCTCTAGCGAGCTCAAAAATGGTCCGATTTTGACGAAATTTGGTACAAAAATCTGCCGTCTAATTTGAAAGGTAAAGTTCGTTAACCAGTAGAATCCGCCCAGTAGAAGACAGTGTTTGGGGCGAAATTCACGCAAAAAAAATCGTAACGCTTACGTTTTTGAGTTCATATGCTTGCAGGTACTTGTTTTATAGGTTTCTTGGGCTAGGAAAACGAATGAAACCATTTTCAAGGCGATAGTTTTAACCGTTTCCGAGATAAGTGGAATCGATGTTTTTGTAAGTCATCATTTTTTGTGAGTACTTAGAATCGCGGGATTCATTTGAAATATTTCCTGCATGTTGGAAATTAGTCCCAACTAAGATGTTTAAATTTTGGTTATATTTGGAGTTAAGGAAGTATGCGAAAAAAAAACTTTATTAATAGACATGAAAAGTTTTCGGATCTTCATACATTTTTCGTAAATATCTCGATAACGGTTAGGAATTTGCTAAGTGGAAAGTGACCATTCGAATGCTTACTAAATTCTCTACAAAAAAGGTTCTGAAGCAATATTCGATGGGGCAACGTCAATGAGAGATATAAGCGCTTAAAATTAAAAAGTGTTTGTTTTGTTGTTTTAATATAGTTTTTCTCTTTCTTTATATCACTTTTTAATTGGTTGTTTCTACTTTTAAATTGCATTTATCAGTAAAATTAGTATTGTACTAAAATAAGCTAAGAAACGGTCTAAGGTATTTATAATAAGTTTGGAGTGGCAGTGGCAATCATGATGGCAGTGGCTAATCATGACGTAGTTTGATTTGAATTCTCCTGTCTTATAACCTTCCTCATAGCCTGTAACTGTAGTTATCGTTATTTATTATTTTATAGAAAGATTTAACCCACGACAGAATGGAATTTAATTCGCCATGAAGCACATATTTATAGTTGATTATAACAGTAAAACGAATTTGCTAGTAAAACAAGACTTAAAATACTTAAAATGACAAGGAATATTTGGTTGTTTAGAATAGAGCCTTCTCAGCAATAGCCAAATAGTAAGTACGTTTTCAGTACATAATTGTATTGATTTATTCAGATTAAGAGTTATCCTGTGTAAGTTGACTACGGTCAGTTTCCTGTGATTTGTGATGCTAATCTATTCCATTTCTCTGCTAGTCGGACTTTTTTGTTATTTTCACTGAATTACAGAGGCAATACGTTTTCAATTCAAGGTTATTTCGTCCAACCATTACAGCATTATCAAATTTTAAAACCGTTTTGAGAAGTGTTGACTCAATTACTGCTGGAATTATTCTTTTCTTTTGACGTTGAGGCATAATTTTTGGATGTACCTTGTCTTCTATTACTTCTACTACGTATTCCTTTTCGTCGTTTTGGGAATAAAATCTGGAACAACATCACTGACCCTTGAATTTATAAACTTCTCGATCACAATAATTGAGTAAGCAGTTTATTTGGACAGACCAAAACTGTTCGCGGTTCATTGAATTTATTTTAAGGAAATTATACAGGAATGCAGCAAGAACTATCACCATTCTGAGAAATGTACTTAGTGATGTAGCTCCTGCGTGATGGGCTTGGGATAAATAGATTTTAATGATGGTTAATATGTGAATTTAACACTCCTATTAACATACGGGTCGTATCCGACCCATTGGGCATAAAACTCGCACTCCAACGTCAAAGGGCTGCACGTAACCTCTCAATCAGTACCGAGGAAGCAACGAACCACGTTTACGTCTATCAGGTAAGCACTATTTTTTTTTTAATCAACTCTCAATGTAAACTTTTCCCTAACCAGGGTAGGATACAACCGAGTGTTTATGATAATGTACTTAACTAAAGATATTATTGTTCTACGTTTACATTAAAAAAAAAAAAAAATCTGGTTTCACTAACATAAAAGACGTTATGGCCGAATTCAGGCGACAAGAGGAGCAATCTGATGCGGAATTAGATGACCAAATTGATGAAATAGATTCAGAATCTGACGATGGTATTCTTTCAATTATGACGAAGGAGTCGAGGAACTCTCAAATCAAGATGATCAAGAAATAGAATATTAAGATATAGAAAATGATTTTTTTTTTTTCAATTCGACCCACATCCACCCCAGTGTGCCCCAATGCCTGTGATTTTTTACCAAAATAGAAATTTGATATAATGTGGTCCTACAGTTTTATTGTTATATACAATTAGTTATCTAATATATTTGTCAAATACCACTCACTCACTGACTATCATCGCCCACCCTAAACCACTTGACAGAAAATTTCGAAATTTTGCATGGACACTTCCTTTTGGATGTAAACACTCGCTAAGAAAGGATTTTTTGATATTTCAATTTTTAAGTATTTTTAAAGGGATATGAATTGTTTGGTTAGAGCAGACAAGCCAAGGCAGCATGCGTTGCTAGGACGATAACAGGTCAGCAGTTACTGTACTGTATCCATTTCATAATTTTATTTGCAGTTCATTCAAACAGCAGACCTTGAATCACTAGAAATAAACTGTGATTTTGTCCCTCGTAGAGTTTACGCCCTAGTGATGGTCTATCCGAAGTAATAATATCCAGAACCTTGCACAGCCTCCTCACCCATCTGCATCCCCAGTCAGAGCACTTCTTGGTAATGCTCACAAATATAATGGGGTTTTCCAAAGATTATCTTGGAAACATAAATTTTTAAATTTTAACATACATTTATTACTCCACGTTTTCTGTTACTTGACACTGTTCCGGAGCCCCCCAATGTCAAGAAACATTATACTTTGATTAATTATCAATTGATTAACTTATAGCATAATGGGCATTAACTTATAACCATGTTATAATAAACTGCACAAAATTATACTGCAGCGTTAATTTTGATGCTAAATTATTTAACGCAATAAAATAACTACTTATCTGCCGTGACGAAGCACGGGTATTCCGCTGGTTTAGTATATATATATATATATATATATATATATATATATATATATATGTGTGTGTGTGTGTGTGTGTGTTTGTTTGTACTAATTTCCTAACGTCTCAACAATTTACTCTATTTTCTTATTTTTTTCCAAAATTAATTTTACTTTCCTGAACTCAAATGCTTGTTTTCTATTATAAATTGTCTTTTATGTTTTAAAAGTTTATAGTATTCACCTAATATTTGAAAATAAATGAGTAAATCCCAATAACTTATTGCATTCCTGGCCCAATAATAGCTCTATTAAGTACGGGGTCTGATACGACCCAACGTTTACCATACGTGTGAGTGTGAAGCTGAAACGTTTATAGAGGATGGTTAATCTTCTATATACCTCTGAAAGGTAGTATATTGATGATAAGGTAACGGGATGCCTCTTGTATCTTGAAATAATTAAAAGATGCCTGTTATAGGGTCGGATTATGTTGGAAGCATGGGCGTCAAGTCTATTCTATTGGAGGGATCCAGAGTGGAGGGATATCCGAACTGACATTGAGTAGGGTTTGAAGTCAGCCATCCAAGGCTACATCCAATTTTATTTTCATTCCATTCTCCCGATAGGAGTGCCCTTTAATCTCCAGTCCATCCTATCTACCTCTCAGGCCTAAACCTCCTCATGCACTCTTGAATAAAATTATGTTTCCATCACAATTTTTTTTTTTTTTTAGTATTATTCTTTGTTTTTATGGAATAGTCGATTCTGTTTCCAATAGGGATTTCATTTTACGGATCTTATTGAACAGGCTCTTCCTAAAGCTCTCCTTCCTCCGTTTTTATTGTACAATTCTCTTTTCCTATCTTTATTTTACTAGAAATTCCTTCGCTCTCTTTTAGTAAATCTACATTTACATTATTTTTATTTATATCCCTCTGCAGCCATTCTATCTCTCCCCCCCCCTCTCGCTCTCCCCCCCCCTCTCGCTCTCTCCCCCCCCCCCCTCTCGCTCTCTCCCCCCCTCTCGCTCTCCCCCCCCCCCCCCTCTCGCTCTCCCCCCCCCCCCTCTCGCTCTCTTTCTCTCTCTCTCTCTCTCTCTCTCTCTCTCTCTCTCTCTCTCTCTCTCTCTCTCTCTCTCACAAACACACACACACACATACACACACTAAAATTCTATGAGTTAGCTAGTTAACAGAAAAAAAGTGTTACGTTCGGGAACTGCCTCATCTTAGTGTGGTTCCGTTAATATCCTTAGTTTAATTTGCGAAGGAGTAGAAGCAGTTATTGATCTTTCGAGAAAAATTTACATGAAATCTCAAAAAGAAGGAAGATTTTAGGCACCACAAGAGGAAAATTATAGTATTCTAAGCGGAAATGACTTCCACCTTCTCTACGTTCGCCATGGGAAACACTATTACCAAAACGTTTCTCATTTTCGTATGATCAAATTTCATAAAAATCGGTCCATTTTTGGAGCAGCTACAGAGCGAAGAGACAAATATATATATATATATATATATATATATATATATATATATCAATAATACAACTATGATACAAATTGTAGAAATATATATATATATATATATATATATATATATATATATATATATAGGGGAAGGTGTTGTACCTCTGACCATCTTGTACCGTTGACCACCGAGGCTGTGGCGGCATGTAGCAACATTTTATAAATTTTGGTGTAATTAGTGTTTAGCTCCTTCACTTGAGGGCTTGTGTAACCTACTTTGGATTATTCAAGTCAAATAGGATTCTTCCAAAAAATATTTATCCATTTCTATTATAAAAATGCAAGTTCTTTATTGATGTCGTTTTGCCTCATAATATTTTTTGTATTATGTCCTCGTTTTGAACGTCGGGCATCAGTTCTACTTGTGGTTTGGTAGATTTTTGTACCGAACGCACAGTCCAATGCAAATTCGAAAACGTGATGGCGGCAAGCAAACTAGAATAATTTCCTGTCTATTTTTTGTTCTAAAAGAATTTCAGCTCCTTTTAATCGCCTTGAATTAGACGCAGTTGCATCACAGCACATTATTTGTACTTTGTCATCGAGGTTCCACTCTTAAAGTGTGTTTAACACAGGATTAGCTTGACTTGACCGGAAGAGATGTCCAGTTTGGGCACAGACAAAAGTTTTTCCTTTTCTTCAAATGAAATAACATTTAGCAGACATTCTTCTTTAAAACATCTCCCAGTGAACGGTCACCGTTTCGGGGTATATTACTCTTAAAATTTTAAGATTTTATAAATTCCACTCTATCTTTCCTACTCTGTGTGTGAGTGCGTTGAACAGACGATGTATTTATTGTGAAATCATTGCAGCTAAGATCTATTGCTTCTACTACAGCCTGAAGTATACAGGCAGAATCCCTTAACCTTCATTGCCATCTATCTTAAGCTGCAACTAACTTAGGTGTGACAAAGTCTTTCCTTGTCCTTTTTGTAGTAATTCTAGAACTTACCGCAATGGTCCCCTCAAGGCTTTTATCAGAGCTGGTGACTTGATCGTGGTGTCCTTGCGTTTTTATAAAATCTTGTGCAGCAAAAGATGACGACAAACTCTCGGAACACATTTGCTCATGACTTTTTCTCTTTTATTTTAATTTTCTGAGTCTTGCTCTTTCTTCTTTCTGACTAAAATGTTATGTACACTTGCGAAACATCCTGGAGGCACAGGTTCTCTTGATTTTCTAAAAAAAAAAGATCTTCCTCCATTTTCGTCCATTCAAAGAATTAGCGAGTACTATATCGAATAAATTGTCTAAATTATTTTGAAAGTCCTCCTCACAGTGCACACATATATGCACAATGTTTCAATCTATTAGCCGAAATTAATAAGATATTACTACCCCTATCAACTACCCCTTCGTGGAATTGACGAAGCTACTTTTAGAAAGAGAAGGTTATCTCACTTCCGGTAGCACGACATGATATTCTCCTTCCGGCTGCTTGTAGCCTACAAGCAGTAGTCTATTACCTATTATTGTAGCCTACAAGCAGGTATTCAACCACAAGTCTATTACCTACAAGTTGTAGGTAATAGACTAGTGGTTGAATACCTGGAAGGTTAGCCGTCTTCAGTGATCGCTCTTCGCAGGACAATTACAAATCAGAGCAGTATTCGTCGAAACGACCAAGGGTTGTTATCTAGGGTTTGTAACATTAATGACGTGACACGAGTTTATAGCAATTAATCAAAACGAAGAAGGACTATTATTTTTTTTTTTTTTGTCGACATTAAGCTACTAACCAAGCCAATAATATAGTCGATAATATAGTCTTAACAAGATAATAAGAAAGTCGACAATAAGCTTCTAACCAAGAAGATAGATTGAATTATTTATCTTTTAAACCTAGTTATTAGATTATGGTCCACCTTATTAGATTAATTCGTAAAATTACCTACAATGTATTGTTTATATTTATCATTCGCAACCTGTCGCCTTATGGGCAAACGTGCTACGCGTTTCCGCTCGCTCAAGAAGTTAACTAAACTCAATCCAACTCGCTAATCTTCTTGAGCGAGCGAAGCGAGCGGAAACGCGTAGTAATTATGCCCGTAATGCGACAGGTTACGGCGGGCGGGTAAGCCTTTAACAACAAATAGTTTAACAACATTTCAAAGCAGAGTTCTTTATTTTCCAATTGTACATCCCTTCGGATGCGAAAGTTTACAACATCGTTGTTTACGCATGCTTTCCTAACCTGTATAACAGTAAACTTTAGTGCTTAATAACTTTTTTAGCACTTTCCTCCGAAGGAAAGTAGCTATTGAGTTTGCACTCATGACGGAATTTTTGAAAAATGTCTTCAAATCTCCATCGATCCTACCTAGTAGGCACCGAAAATTACCCCCGTTATTATTATTATTATTATATATATATATATATATATATATATATATATATATATATATATATATATATCTGTTAACACGATAGTGGCCAGAGTTTTTGTTTTTCCTTCACGAAACGTGGTATATAGCGTTCAATTAGCAAACCATTGAACGAGTTCGTTAACCACCAAAATCGGTTCACCGGGAGGAGAGGTGAACCCAAAACACTAATTTGACCATGCCAGCCGTAATATTTCTTATATTTCAACGAAACTTGGTATTCATAGTGGTAATCTAGAGAGAAAAGTGAGATGTAAAAATAAACTAAATCGGTTCATTAGGAGGGGGGGTTTACTTCGGACCCACAATAGCAATTCGCCACTACCAGCCGTTTTTTTCGTTACATTTCGACGAAACTCGGCATTCGTTGTGGTAATCTACAGGTAAAAATGTGTTGTAAAAATAAACTAAATCGGTTCATTAGGAGGGGGGGTTTACTCCGGACTAGACATGCGCGCCGAGGCTGAATTTTGAGGCGGCGGCGGCGCGCCGGACTAAAATGGCCGGCGGCGGCGGCGCGCGCGGCGTGGGATATTTTTTCAACCCCCAAGGGAGATTGTCAACATTTTTAAAACAGTATATATATTCACAGGCTCAAAAATGGTCCGATTTTGATGAACTTTGGCACGAAAATCGTCTAATTTGAAACGTCAAGTTCGTTATCCAGCAGAATCCGCCCTCCGGAACATGGGTTTTAGCACGAAATTTTCGCGAAAAAAAAAAACCGCAACGGTTACGTTTCGGGTTTATATGCTTGCAGACACTCGCGTAATATGTTCCTTAATATATAATAACAAATGAAACAATTTTTAAGGCGATATCTGTAACAGTTATTGAGATAAGTGGAACAAACTCACTTTGCGGTTTGGGTACATGAAATCGTGGGATTTCATTTAAATGTGTTCTATGTGTTTGAAACTTATCTAAACTAAGATGTTGATTAAATTTGGAGTGAAGAAAGTATTCGAAACAAAAAATTTTATGAGTAGACATGAAAAATTTTGGGATCTTCGTATTTTTTAGTAAATATCATTAAATCGGTTGGAAAGTCGTGGCAAGGGGAAGGTTCCTATCCGTTACTAATGTCTTTGCATAAATTGTTATAAAATAATTTTCCATGGGGCGGGGTTAATCGGAGAAATGAGGGCTTAAAACTTTGAAAGCGTTTGCTTTGTTCTTTTGAACGAGGTTTTGTGTTTGTTTAACTCACTTGTTTGATAAATTGTTATTATCAGAAAAATTAGTTTATTAGTAAAATAAGGCAAGAAAATGAGAAACTTAATGATATATCCCTGTTTTCGCAGAGCGAACGTTGTGTTGGTGTGGGAGGATACTGTCAGTTTCCTGTTTTGGCACCTTAAACTTCCTTCTGTTTGAGATTTTATTTTATATTTTCAACGAATGATCAAATCCTACCAATAACTGTATTTTATCCTTTACTATTAGCACTGGAGATATGAACGGAACCGCGCTAGGATAACCCAGTTCCTGCGAGTTAGAAGTTTTTTTTTAGTTTTTCTCTTCAATTACGAGGTTTCCAAAACATCTCCCACAAAAGATGGATTATTCGTTGAGTTAAAGATAGGGCCGCCACATCGGGTGGGGGGGGCACCGCAGGAGCTTCGCTAATTGGAAAACATTTTATAGGTGTCAAATTGATTTGAGAAATTTAGGCGGGTTCAGCCTATATTTGTTGCAAGGGGATCTATGTTTTTTTAATGTTCGTAAACTCTGTGCCAACCGTGAGCCATGTATGTATATAATTAGAATTTTGCCAGTTTTGTTCTATTGTAGAGAATTGATGAAAATGAAATAGAAACTTCTCTACGAACGGCAGTTATTCTCATTTCGTGCAAAACGTTTCAAAGATGAAAATAATTTGCCAATGTCCCCAATGAGAAAGTACTTGTATTTTCAATTTTGTGGATTTGAAATCCCAATATGTACACGCTTCTTGTATTAAGATTTTTTTTTTTTTTTTTTTTTTTTTTTTTAAATGATTTTAAGTACTTATTACACCTTTTGTAAATCAATACATTGTAGATAAGTATATATGTCAACCACGATCAATCAATGTGGCGGCCCTGGTTAAAGAGTATGTTTACATAAAATTCTTTTATTTTATGCTTTTCCGATACAAGCTTTGTCATTTTCTAATCAACGATCACAACACACAAGCGTTATTCGATCAGAATGTAAGCTCAAATGGCGCCGGCCGATCACCATGCAGTACAATCGCTGATTTCCTCTCCTCAATCGGCGCGCCGACTGAATAGGCTCGGCGGCGGCGGCGCTGCTAAAACCCGGCGTGGCGTAGCGGCGCCGCTAAAACCCGGCGTGGCGTAGCGGCGCCAGCGCGGCGCGCATGTCTACTCCGGACCCAAATTACTGATATACTCATGAGAAAGAAGTGTTGGAAAAATGAGCTAAATCGGTCAATCGGAAAGAGGGGTTTACTTTGTAATATATTTCAATAGAATTAGGTTCGCAAGGCCGCCGCAAGGAGCGCTCTCTACAACCAGAAAGACTGTATCCTGTTCCTGCGTCAGATCAAAAGACGAAAATATGAAGTTCTTTGTATTTATGAAGTAGTGTAGTAGTTACCATATGTAATCATAACTCTGGAAGCAAATTAATTACAAAATTAATAATTCTACAGTTACTCATTACAATATTAAAGGAGAACTATTTATGTTTTTATTTTATTTATGTTGGATATTTTAAGGAAATTGTTCTGGAAAGCAGTCTGCACTACCCAAATTCTGAGGAAAGTGCTTAGTTATGCAGCTTCTGCGTGACGGACTTTTTCTAGTTGAGAGCGACTTGTTTTTTTTTTTTTTCTTTTACGGATTCGTGATAAGTGTATCAAAATAAGGTTATAGAGCAACATATAAACAATATCAATGAGAAGGCCCCCAAACTTCACAATTACAAAGAAACTGTAGTATAACAAAGCAATCAGCTCTAATTGTTCTAGTGGTCACCTTACCAATGACATTTATTCAAATAGACAACATTTATTGTTCCTACTTATTTATAAAATTAATTTTGAAGACAGTATATCTTGCAGTTATAAATAAAAATATTAAAAGTGTTTAAAAATAATATTTAATCTAAAATAAAAGAATAAAGTGTAAATGACGTTTAATCTTTAGTTATATAAAAATATAATTTTGTAGATTCTTCAAGTGTTATGTTTAAAAATAACGTACTCTTCGCAAAATAAATAAAAAAATATATATATCCAACGAAATAATTGGTTATATCAAAGCCATCCGATCATTCTGGATCCATTTGAAGCCCTTTCCTCCGACGTATCTCACTTTGAATATTTTTTTGTTTGGAGTAATTGTGTCGTTGTTTCCTTTTGTTGTCCGTTCTAAACAAGGACGTCGTTATACGTAGGCACGCAATGGAAAGTGACATTTGTTTTATCCCGTTACTTTCTCTACGCTTTTATATCCGTTGCGGAATGGAATATATAATTGTGTTTTAACGATTTTGGGGGGGGGGGGGGGGAAGGCAGCCTATTGACAGTGATTGAAAAAAAATCTACGGAGAATATGTCGTTATCTTTGGGCCTGTGGTAACTGGCATTTGAACCACCGTGGTGGTTCAAATGCATATATATATATATATATATATATATATATATATATATATATATATATATATATATATATATATACGATGTTCATTATACGCAAATCAGAATAACCAAGAAACTCTTGTACACGCAATTTTCTAAGAGAACAAACATACCTATTTTTTTTTTTTATATTAACGTAATTGAGCCAGCTGTTTGTTATAAATATTTATTTATTTTAATCTTAACGCCCATTATAATTAACCCTCCAATGCCCATGATTATTCTATTTATTTTTATAACTTTTTTTTTTTCATAATTGGGTTAATATGAAGTCAATTGAAGTATCTTTTAAGAAATTTTTGTTGTGGAACTGTGAATGTGTAAAATAACATATGGTCCCCTAGAGGGGACCTTGGGCACTGGGTGTACTAGTATCTAAATCTGGTGTCTTTTAAAAATTCCCTACATTTCATGAACAGATATTTATTTTCCTGCAAGTAAATAATAATAAAATGCATAAGTACATGATTGGTTGCCTATGATAAATATTGGTTTTAGGAAAAATTATTTATTATGTGAAAAAAAAAAAATTGAGTCTGTCGAGAAATGGTGCAACTTGTGGAAAATTAAAGTGAACCCAGAAAAGTGCTTCCATGTTACATTTACACTTAATAGGAGCGCCTGCCCTCCTGTATTCGTTTGCAGCAGTCAACTTCCAACATCAAATGAGGTACGTTACCTGGGACTCCTACTAGACAGCAGACTCACATGGAACCCACACACACGACTGAAAAGACAAGAGCTAAACAGGAGATATGGACTCCTACGACGACTACTTGGACCTGCTTCAAAGCTTACGACACAAAACAAACTCACAATTTACAAAACTATAATTAGACCTATCTGGACTTACGGACTTGAATTATGGGGAACAGCGAAAAACTCAAACATACAACGAATACAAGCATTCCAATCCAAAGTCCTTCGTAGAATAGTTAATGCTCCCTTTTATGTCTCCAACAAAACCCTACACAACGACCTTAATATTCCTTTCGTAAACGATCTCGCCAAATCCCGATTCCTAACCTTTCATTCCAAGTTGTCATCCCACCCAAATCCTAGAGGTCAATCTCTTTCCACCCAGACCCATCCTAAAAACCTCCCCAGGAGGCTTAAGAGACTTTGGCCCCGTGACCAGCTAAACTAAAAGCGGTCAAAGACACCAAAAATAAATATTAAGATATAATAGGAAGTGTCGATAATGTTTGGCTCCTTCCATATTCTGTTCTACACTGATATGTATTCATTTACCAGCACAATTAATTATTGTATTTTATTGTACAGATTTTAAATAAACATGTATTCAGAGAAATTATGTGAAAATCGAAATAACAATGCGAATAAAGCCCTATATTGCAGCAGTCACTCATGAGTCTAACAATTCCTACATTCTGATTTTCTCGAATAATTTCGGGGCAGCCAGTGTTTGGTATATTTAATTTTTGAAAGAGGTCTATGGTCCTAAAACATTGTCCACATAAAGGCTGTAAGGCCCAAATCCTTGGGGTAACCGGGAAGACAACTCTAGTGCTACAGATCCACCAAGCCGTAACTATTCTGCAAGGGCAGTGTAGCCGCTCTGATAAGACAAAAAATTATAACCAAATCTTGTGGGCTTGCCATGGCGAGATGCTCCTGACAGTTATTTTTGAGTTTCGAAAAATCCATTGGAACTTATACTTATACTTTCTTCTCCAAACATCGTTTCAAACATATTCAATTGAAGATAAGTTAGTGCAATTTCTGAATAATCTGTCTGTATAACCTTCATTCCCAGCTCTATTTGAAAATTTACAATCCTCTTCAAGCCATTCAATTCTGCATTTATAAGATTTTTCGTGCCTTTAGTTACTATAGATTTATTAGACATGGTTTTTTCTTTGTTTTCAGCGTTTTTTATTCTTCCTTATTTATATCAGTTTTATTTTTATTTTATTTATTTATAAAATTTAAAACATGTAATAATTATAATTATTTTGATAAACTGACGTTATCTCATTTTATTTTGTGAAATAAAGTCAATTATTTCAAATATTTGAAGGTAGATATTTTATTGCCACCAATAAACAAATCAGAATTGATGAAGCCCCAGTGCCCAAGGTCCCCTAAGGGGGACCACTGAATTCAAAGAATACTTATGAACAGGGATTTAATCAAATTCTCTCAAACTTTACTTTATTTGATAAAAAAAATGTTCAGTAAATGATTTATACAGAAAGAAGTATAAAACTTAACCATTTTTTAGCCATAACAATGTAAAATGCAATGAAGATTCTAACCGGTTGTTATTTTGATTGTTGCAATAACTTCAAATACAATTATCTTTGTTATCTGTAACACTGGAATGTTATAAATTTTCAGTAATGTAAATCAAGCCCTTATTTAACCATAGAAGTACAAATCCTAAGTCCCAACTTCTTGGAAAACTTTTAAACTAATGTGAAAAAGTGGTCCCCTATAGGGGACCTTGGGCGTTGGAGGGTTAACTAGGAATTTTAGGACGGGTTATCTATAGCTTACCACCCTTTTGCAGCCAGGATAGGGCCGATGCCTTTTCATTTTCTAAAGAAAGCCACCACCCCTAGTGGGAATCGAGCCCACGACCCTCAGCACAGAGTTTTAAGTGCTCACAACTTAACGATCACGGACACTATATCTACACGGGCCTATATCTACATTTACTTTATGAAAAAAGTCCGTCACGCAGGAGCTGCATAACTAAGCACTTTCCTGAGAAATTGGGTAGTTTAGACTGCTTTCCAGAACAATTTGCTTAAAATATCCTACATAAATAAAATAAAAACATGAATATTTCTCTTTTAATTTTGTAATAAGTAACTGATCAATTATTAATTTGCTTCCAGAGTTATGTTTACACATGGTTATAAATACAATACTACACTACGTAATAAATACAAAAAACCTCATATTATCGTATTTTGATCTAACGCAGGAACAGGATACAGGAACAGGATAGTGGTAGAAAGCGCTCCTTGCGGCGGCTTTGTGAACCTACATCTGGCGGGCTTTTCTATTGAAATATATTACAAAGTAAACCCCCCCTTTCCGATTGACTGATTCAGCTCATTTCGTTTCAATACAGCAGAAATTACGACCGGTATGAGTATATTAGTAATTTGGGTCCGGAGTAACCCCCCCCCCTTAATGAACCGATTTAGTTTATTTTTACAACACATATTTACCTGTAGATTACCACTACGAATACCGGGTCTCGTCGAAATATACCAAAAATCACGGCTGTTAGTGGCGAATTGGTATTGTGGGTCCGGAGTAAACCCCCCCTCCTAATGAACCGATTTAGTTGACTTTTATATCTCACTTTTCTCTCTATGTTACCACTACGAATACCAAGTTTCGTTGAAATATAACAAATATGACGGCTGACATGGTCAAATTAGTTTTTTGGGTTCGGGGTAAACCCCCCTTCCGGTAGACCGACTTGGGTGGTTAACGAACTCGTTCAATCGTTTGCTAATTGAATGCTATATACCAAGTTTCGTGACGAAAAAACAAAAACTCTGGCCGCTATCGTGTTAACAGACATATATATATATATATATATATATATATATATATATATATATATATATATATATATATATATATATATAAATTTCAACGGGGGTCATTTTCGGTATCTACTAGGTAGGATCGATAAAGATTTGAAGAAATGTTTCAAAAATTCCGTCATGAGTCCAACCTCAATAGCTACTTTCCTTCGGAAGAAAGTGCTAAAAAGTACTACAAATTATAAGAATGCATCTGATTTTGTGCCATATTAGGACGTGAAGAGAATATTCTGAAAACTTTTACAGAACAATAGGAATACGGAATGCCTATTACAATTTAAATGCGTTATTAAGAATATTACAGTTGTAGTGTTACATTAAATTTGATTTGTTCATATCCAATGTATTGTTGATTATTCTATCTTCTATTCTATTTTCTTTTATTTATTTTATTTATTTTTTTTTTTTTTGTGTTCTAATCGTTAATTTTGATCCTTTTTGTTTGATAATGTGTAACTTTTTCACTGGGCTCAATCATTAATATATAATGAAACAAAAATATGTTAATCAAATTTAAGCGATGTGCTACCATTTCACGCAACTTCAGAGAGGAATAAATTCTCTCCTTGCAGGGCTACTGTAAGGAGCAAACAAATAAAAAGAAAAAAGAATGTACATATTTTTGTATGTATACATATATATGCAATTTATAATATATTAAACAATATTGAGCCATTGCTATTGCTAATCCGTTCCGTAGATGCTACCACCCGTACAGAATGGAAGATCAGATGAATCTCCAGCTGAAGATCCTGTAGAGCGAGTATCCGACGCCCCACAGAGCCCCGCCCTAATCCCCAAGTTGTGATTGAATGAGGTTTACTGCCTAGCTCGGTCCAGGATAGAGGGTGACTCTGGCTAGATTGGAAATATCTAGGGATTTCTGGGCGAAGCTTTCTCCGGGTCAGGATAAGGAAAGAAGACCAATTGGATTATACTTCAATGAATAGAAATGCAATTTTTATCCGCAACCTGAAAAAATTATTCTGTGTTCATGCATTGAAAAGTCTAACTCATTATAACTTTAACACGCCTGAATGCATGAATTTTTAACAATCACATCAAAAGCCTGGACAGATAACACCCGTCGTACTGACTAGGACCATTTAACACGTTGACTTTATATATATATATATATATATATATATATATATATATATATATATATATATATATATATATATATATATATAAGTTAGACTCGCCGTATTTCAAGTCAATGTTGGGCAAAACTAAAAAATAAAACTAAAATTAAAACTACATTCACTTAATAAACGAATTCTCAACTAAAAATTGCAACCTAAAATAAACTAAAACTAGTAAACCGACTTTTTTGAATTCCTTAGGGTTTTTTTATTTTTTATTATTATTGCTTTTAGCAGAATAAATTAATTTTTCAGAAATGATGCTATGAAAATTGGCCACAGCGCACCACTTTCCCAGTCGGGGGTTACGGCTTAAAGTTAAGCGCATTTATCTCTACTGTCTAGCTTTCTCGTGTGCTTGTTTGGTATGAAGTTTGACAATAGCCCTAATAAGGTATGCTTCATATAAAAAAAAAATAACAATCCAGGAATTGTTTAATGTCTTTATAAGACAAGGGGAGTTTCCTTAACCACCTATATTAAATCTTTAAACAAGTCAATTACTAGCCTAAACGTCTTAAATAAACTTTTTTTAAATTTTGTGGCACCCAAATCCACCACAGCTTACAATATTTGTTATTAGATCTACCCGAGGCATTAGAGGCCCAATAAGCGCGTTTCGATCCAATTAAACGTGGAAGGTGCCTACCGTTTTCTGCAATTACTGAAGGCTCGGTGGGTTTCTGCGGTCCCACCGCCGGCCTTAAGACCTGAGGTAATTTTCCATTGAAGGGAAGCAAAGGAGCTCAACTCCTCATTTCCTTAACAATAAACCCTTGTTTCTCTCAATAATTAGTCTAGCTCGCTTTCGCAGCGGCTTCAAAGGAACTTCTCAATAGCAGCTCTCAAATAATGGCTCTTCTATTCGCCAATATTCCTTTCATTATAATGACGGGATGTTCGTGAATCGGGTTAACTAGTTTTCAAAGGCATAACATTTTAAAATTACAGATTTATATGACTCAAAGGTTTATATATATATATATATATATATATATATATATATATATATATATATATATATATATATATATACACACAGAGTGATTCAGGTCTAAGTAGCCAAACTCTAGGAGGTGATTGTAGACATAATTTCCAAGAAAAAAGTTAATTTTAAATATGGTCCGATTCCGAAAGGAAGAGGATCTATGCTCAATTTTCTGTTTTTTTAACGTAGTCATGATTTTTAATGAATAAGAAAGGTTATCTCTAAAACAATTCAAAATAATTAAATTCTGATTATGCCATCATAAAATAGACAAAATTTCCTTTGAAAATACATTAATTTAAATCACTAAAACCATTATTAAAAGATACTCTCTGGACGTCCAATTACGCACTTCTGTTTTTATCAATGAATCAGAGTATTTTCGGGATTTTTTCCCTCAGCCCTCTAAAAGACTACAAATTCAATACTTACAGGAAAACATCTACATTTAGTAAGCATTAAATCTATAAAAATGAAGTGGAGGTTTATTCGGGGATAATTTGAAAGATTGGCTCCCTTTTGTCAAAAAAAATGTGGAATGTATTTTTTTTTACTTTCAAATACCATGTGTGAAATACAGTGTAATCGTTAGTATATATCTAAAAAATAAATGAGAAAAAAAACTAAATAAAAATATATATACAAAAAAATTTATACAATAGAAAAAAAAGAAAAGGAAAAAGAAGAGGAAAATATTAAAAAAAAAACTAAATAAAAAAAATAAATAAAATTAATAAAAAAGATAAATTGAAATAAAACAAAATATATGTTTATTTTATATATATATTTTTTATTATTTGTACTATATGTCTACTATGTATATATATATATATATATGCATATGTATGTATATGTATATATGTGTGTGTGTGTGTGTGTGTGTGTGTGTGTATGTATATATATGTGTGTATACTGTGTTTATATTTGTATACAAATATATTTATGTGGGTGTGAATCTGGTTCTTATATCCATGCAATTTTTTAATAACAATAATTTCCAAATTAATTCCAAAGTTAGATTCTCACAAATACAACTTTAGTAACACAACTCTATCTCAAACACACAATACTGAAAACACTCTCCATCCTAACATTAAACTTGCACAATTAAACACAACAAGGGCGGAGATGACCAAGCAGTTTTCTGCCCTTAAACTACCAACCCTACCCATGTGTGAAAAAATTAAAAATTATTCATTTTTTTATGGCCAAACTGTGCGTATCCATTGTCCATTCTGGAAGCAATAAATGTAACAGAATGAAAAGAATGGAAAAGTTTTTCATTTGAGAGATCTGTTACATTTCACGTTTTTCAATTTTTCATTGATTTATGTATTTGGCACCCAGTTTTGACTAGAAATTTTGAGCGGAGAATTCAAAAAGATTTCAGGGTATTTGAATAATTGTAATCCAGAATTTACACATAATTCGAAATGTTTTCAAATAAAATTTGAAATAAAACTAAAAATTGTGCACAACATTGCGGGAGGAAAAATGTTAATCCTCAGTTCCGCCGCAACATTTTGTGGACATACAAGGCCACATTTACACGGAATGGAATATTTAACAGGCCCTATTCGCATACATTGTATCGTGTTAATCCTTAAGCCCTGTGAAGATCACACAATCACTATCAGCTCCAAGTTAAATTCAGGTCAAATATATTCTTCAGCCAATCCTGATTCCTGACAGGTTTGATTCAACATATTTTTAAACCTCCACACGATTTAAATACGACCGACCTTTTGCATTGGAAGACGTTCCGCTAGCACATAGATTCATGGTTCCAGATGGATTGCTGTCCTGCACATAGCAGCAGTGCTGTTAGACAGTGGATAGATCCACTGCCCAAGTTCATAAAGGTCCAATTGCAAATTTAGCAAATTTTCAAATATATTAGTAAATATTTTAGTGCCAACAACATCATGTAAAAGATAAATCAATGAAAATTTGTTAAACACAAAATGTAACAGGTCTCCCAAATGAAAATCTTTTCCAATCATTTCTTTCAGTTATTTTTTATTGCTTTGGACTGGACAATGGGTACCCACAGTTCGGTCATTAAAAAATTAATAATTTTTGATTTTTTCACACATGGTATTTGATATTAACAAAACTACATTCCATTTTTTTTTGACAAAAGGGAGCCAATCTTTCAATAAACCTCCAGTTTATTTGCATGGATTTAATGATTATTAAATGTAGAAGTTTTCTTGTAAGTATTGAATCTGCAGTCCGTTAGGGGGCTGAGGAAAAAATCGCTAAGAAACTCTGATTCATTGATAAAAACACAAGTGCGTTATTGGCCGTCCAGAAAGTATCTTTTAATAATAGTTTTAGTGAATTAAATTACTGTTTTTTAAAAGGAAATTTTGTCTTTTTTACGATGGCATAATGCGAAATTAATTATCTTGAAAAGTTTTTCAGAAATCCTTTCTTATTTATTAAAAATCATGAGTACGTTAAAAAAACAGAAAATTGGTCATAGCTCTTTTTCCTTTAGGAATCGGACCATACTTAAAATGAACTTTTTTCTTGAAAATTATGTCTACAATCACCTCCTAGAGTTTGGCTACTTAGACCAAAATCACCCTGTGTATATATATATATATATATATATATATATATATATATATATATATATATATATGGTGAGTCTTAGGAAATAGTTAGTAAATACGAAATGGTTCGTGGTTTTCGGACCCCTTCAGGGGCTCCTATTGTCAGGAATTAATTTCGTCTTAAGAGGTCAGAATGTAAAGTAAAAGTACTAATATACTTATACCGGTCGTAATTTCTGCTGTATTGTAACGAAACGCGATATACGTCGTGGGTATCTCATGAGAAAGAAGTATTGTAAAAATGAAGTAAATCGGTCTATTGGAAAGGAGGGTTTACTTTAAACTCTGTTTCATTAGAATTAGCCCACCAGACGTAGGTTCCCAAAGCCGCCGCGAGGAGCGCTATCTCCCTCTAGGTGGACTGTATCCTGTTCCTGCGTCAGATCAAAAGACGGAAAATGACGTTTTTGTGTATTTATTACGTAGTACAGTATCATGTATTAACATAACTCTGCAAGCAAATTATTTACAAAATTAATAATTCAATACTTCTCATAGGAAATGTAAATGAGCAGAACTATTCGCGTTTTTTATTTTATTTATATAGGTTATTTACAGCAAATTATTCAGTAATGTAGTCTACACTACAAAAATTCCGATGAAAGTGCTTAGTTATGCAGCTCCTGCGTGACGGACGTTTTACGATTGAGTTCTCAAAAAGACCCGATACCTTGCTCGATTCGCTTGAGAAATTCTTTATACTTATATGCCATTACAGTTCCAATTATTGTCAACCGTAGCATTGGCTAAATATTGACAAACATTCAACACTATCTCCCTTGCTTGACCATTCAAAGCTTCGCCTGATCCTAAAAGAAACATAGAGGGCTTTTCACGTTATGTCATTATGTCTTCACTAAAGTCGGAATTTGCAAATGGAGTAACCTTAGGGAGTAGGGAATGGAATATATTCCTTCCAGAAGATGGAGCATGCGCGATTGAAATTCACAATGTATCACAGCAGGGTATTGTGTAATCCGAAAACAAATTAAGCAAAACTCGGTCCTAACTTATGATTGAACTCATGTAAAGGGTTTTCTCTAAAAACTAGAAAAATTGAATCTTCAGAAGTTCATTTTTGCCTTATAGCTTTTTCTCCATCCATATAAGGAAACACGCAGATCGTTCAAATTGTTCATTTTGCCTATAAATCAGTCATTGCAAAGAAAAGTGTTCGAATAATGCATATTCTGCGGGTTAGGTTTTTTCATAAATGGATTTAGTTTATTTAGTAGTAAGCTTACAGAGAAGCTAATGTTAAATTCATTTTAGTTTGAGCAAGTTGTGTGAGTAAGAAAACCAAAGAAATTTACTTTTAGAAAGAAGTAAAAGTTAAAAGCGATTGTTACTAATTCTAGAAAGGAATGAGTTCTGAAGCTAGAATTCCTAGAGGAAAACCTTAAACCCCAAAGGAGGTCCTCTACCTCTTTCTCGAACTTTGTTTCTCTACGTTCAGTCGACTCCCGTAAAAATAACAGCCATTTCTCTGTCTCTTTTAGCACTCACCCATTTTAGTTTTCTCTGTATACAGGTACATGAGTATTTATACATATATATATATATATATATATATATATATATATATATATATATATATTCATAGAGAGAAAGAGAGAGAGAGAGAGAGAGAGAGAGAGAGATAGACGTAGTGAGGGAGGGGGTGAGTGACAAATTTACACCGTTTTACAAGACATTGAGTCAAATATTAGGAATAATAAAACTACGATTTTCTAATGTTTTGTCATTTTTAAACTTTAGGTTGAGTAATAATTGTACACCAATTATTACGCAACCTAAAGTTCAGCAAGTATTGCTGAATACTTTCCTCACACGATATTTCCTAGGAAGAAGATTCTCTTGTACTCTGCATTCCACCGGTTCTTTCTCCAAATGAAACATTTTGGGATAAATAACCTGAACCCTCATCGTCATCCGAATAAAACTCCACTTCACTTTCGCCACTTCATCCGTCAAAAGTTTTAAAAATTCTTGTTCAGAATAAATTTCTCTAACATACTTACATATACGATGGCTTACTTGAAAAGCACAAAACATACGGGAGAAATATCCAGGGTAAATCCAAGTAATGAGAAACAACGGTTTTCGGCAGCAAAATAAATGAAGGAGCAGGTATATGTGCAGGTAGGCTGAGTGACAAAAGCTAAAGCTAAAGTGACAAAAGCGAAGTCCTTTGCTTTCTATCGGCTTTAAAGGACACTGCAGCTTCTATAAACAGCCTACAGATAGCAATAGTAGAAGGACTGTTATAATAGCTCGTAGCATCCAAGTACAAAAGAAGCCGAACTGATATATCAGTCCATAGCACCCGGGGCACTGCTACCACCGGACTGATATATCAGTCCTTAGCACCCAGGGCACTGCCCCTTCCAGACTGATATATCAGTCCTTAGCATCCGGAGCACTGCTCCCTCCAGACTGATGTATCAGTCCGTAGCACTGAAGCTGTTCTTATCAGCTTAAGAGTTGAAAATGATACATTTGTATGTATATATATATACATACATATATATATATATAGATATATATATATATATATATATATATATATATATATATATATATATATATATATATATATATATATATATATAGGCAGAAAGCGAATCGATAAAGTAAAAACAAATTTTACTAATATAATTTTATTAAAACTGCCTTAGCGCTTTCACCACTTCTAATGCCTCATCAGGTGCACTGGGAATTGGTAAATCTGAATTAAGTAGCTTAACCTTAGGAAGGTGAGGTTACCCAAGGCATCATTCTACCCTAGGTGCACAGAAATAACGGATATGCACGACGAGCTGGGAAAGCCGACAGTAACAGACTATATACACACACTAACCACTAAATTCTTTCATTAGGTGCAAGTATAGAATAACCCACATTGAAATAGGCAATTATAACAAAAAAACTCTGACCTTATCTTAGTACCATAATAATTATGTCATTTGTTTTTTTTTTTCTTCTTTTTTTATAGTTTTTTTCATAAATATTTATGTTTACTCTGCAAGTATTTTAGCCAAAAAAGACTTGTAAATTATAGAATAACATTTAAAGCTAAATGCGACAGGAAGGTGACGCAGGAGGAAAGGTGGGCCTAGTAGTACGCTTCAACTACTAGGCCCACTTCCAAACTGCGTTCATACACATCGTGACGAGCTACACCTTTTCTCTACACTTTAAATTTTCGGTGCATTAAACTCATACTTACAGAGACAGGGCAGTATTTATCTCGACAGACAGCAAAATACGCAAAAGAAAAGAAAATTTTGTAGCCTTTGAATAAGGTCATTGCAATTCACGCAATAAACTTTTACACCTGATGTCCAGACATACGCAATTGACACGATTACAACACTAACTTGACTTTAAAACACTTACTGACATTCCAGAAGATGATCGGAAGGATTTTTACGTTTGAGGATATGCTGAAATTAAGGAACAGTTCCTTGCTTCCTCAAGATGTAGGCAAACTTCGGTGGTACAACGACACTCGGCGTGTATGCCTAAACTCTGTTGCTCGAGTGAATAATTGTAGCCAAACCCAAAATCAAGAATTTCACGCTGAATGAACTTTATTACTGTACAGTAAAATATTCAATTTAAACATAGGAAATCTGTTTATTATGATTATAAATATTATAATAATAAAAAATGAATATATTAATTTATTGGATAGGAACAGATAAAATAACCCCGGAATGAAGACTGTAGCCTACGCCATTCCCCAAGTTATTAAAATGTTTTAAGATATAAATTTATGCAAATTCCGTTCTGGTAATATTTTCCCAGAGAGTGGTTGCTGTATATTAATACTCTTAAAGGCCTTCCATTTCCGTGGCTATTCGGTGATGTTGCTAAAAATATTACGAGCACCATAATTTATAAACTTAATTATAAATTAAACTTCGAACACCAAATTTGCATAAAATACTCTTGCGGTTCTTGTAATTTGTCGTTTCCTGAACAAAATCCTCTTATGTGAATTATTTCCAGACGAATTTTATAAAACATACATTATCAAAATCACTTTAGCAGCAATACAATTCGTAATTCGCGAAGGATTTCTGACTCATATTCCTACTTACCCATATAAATGCACAATTGACATTAATGGTTTTTCTGTTTTCGATTTATGATATACAGCTGACGTAAACTGTTATTTGTTCATTTACATTTTATAACCCACCTCTACAGGACCCAGATTTTTGGGCTGTGTTTTCTCGAGGTTATAACTATTTCAAAACTATAAAAAGACTTTTCTTTTTTCGTAAGAAAAGCCGTTATTTTATTTATTAATAAGTGATCGCTACTACAGCGATTTAACTCGTTCATGATGGCACCTGTATGGTCTACTGAACCAGCATTGAAACTTATTTCTAGAAACTGTGGTATGGACGGACGAGAACCGGTGTGTTCAACGTGGTACGGCCGTTGGCTAGAGGTATGGAAATGATTGTAATATTCCTGAAAGCCAATGGTTATTCAGCAGATGTCTTCAAATGAGATGGTAAAGTTTATTGTTGTGTAAGTAGGAGAATATTGTGTTTATGTACTTGTGGGATATTTAGTTTGTGTCGTCTCTGTGTTCCGTAAGTAGGTGTTTTACAGTATATTCTCTATTGCATACACCACAAGTTGGTTTGTTACATCCTGCCATGAGATATTCGTGAAGCCAATTCGAAGCGAGTACAATTTCTTCTCGTCTGTTGTCTCGCTAGCAGTATGTCCACTCCGGAGTAGTAGTTTTGATTGAAAAGAAAAAAGATAGAAAAATAATAAAATCCATTATCCCTTGTAGAAGCAGAGCACACGATCCCAGGCACCGAGTATACACGATATCAGACGTACAGCAATCGGGGAACAAAGCATACAGTCTGCTAAATCGTGACAGAGCCCTGAGGGAGCTGACCCCTTAGGGATTGTTAAACCCTAGTGGGTATGGAGTGTCTGAAAGACAGCAGGCATACAGACAAGCAGAAAAAAATTATAAAAATTATTTTATTGGGTACTATTGCGTGGATAAAGGCCCCCATATAGTATTTTTTCCCTCATATCTTCCATGCATAGACAACGATCCGTTATAATTATATTATATGCATATATATATATATATATATATATATATATATATATATATAAACTTTTATCTTGCTTCTGATAAACAGATTCTATGTTTACGGATTATGTTTAGACAGGGGAAAAATAATTTGTTTCCTAAAAGGTTTTTCATAAAATGAATCGGAAGATAAAGGAGACCGCTCTCTCCATGTATTATAAGGTGGAAATACCAAGACCTTTTAACATATGTCAAGAGAAGTCTGGCAGAATTCCAGCTTTTCCGCACAAACATGTCATACCTTTCGAATAGGTCGAATCAATAACTCCCTCTACATTCAAATTCATTAACAACAATTATTCAACTCTTAATTTAGCATGTTTTACTTAAAATTCAATATTTTATTTCCATTATATAGAAATTACTCTCATAAAACACGCTAAGCTCTTAAATACTGTTGTTTTGGAGATATTGTTATAGCGACTTTATTATTCCTACCAGTAAAACAATTATTCAACTCTTCATTTAGCATGTTTTACTTAAAATTTAATATTTTATTTCCATTATATAGAAATTACTCTCATAAAACACGCTAAGCTCTTACATACTATTGTTGGAGATATTGTTATAGCGAATTTATTATCCCTACCAGTAAAACAATTATTCAACTCTTAATTTAGCATGTTTTACTTAAAATTGAATATTTTATTTCCATTATATAGAAATTACTCTCATAAAACACGCTAAGCTCTTACTATTGTTGGAGATATTGTTATAGCGACTTTATTATTCCTACATAATATTGTTGGTGTATATTGTTATAGCGACTTTATTATTCCTACCAGTAAAACAATTATTCAACTCTTCATTTAGCATGTTTTACTTAAAATTTAATATTTTATTTCCATTATATAGAAATTACTCTCATAAAACACACGCTTACATACTATTGTTGGAGATATTTTTATAGCGACTTTATTACTCCTACGTATTATTGTTGGTGTATATTGTTATAGCGACTTTATTATTCCTACCAGTAAAACAATTATTCAACTCTTCATTTAGCATGTTTTACTTAAAATTTAATATTTTATTTCCATTATATAGAAATTACTCTCATAAAACACACGCTTACATACTATTGTTGGAGATATTTTTATAGCGACTTTATTACTCCTACGTATTATTGTTGGTGTATATTGTTATAGCGACTTTATTATTCCTACCAGTAAAACAATTATTCAACTCTTCATTTAGCATGTTTTACTTAAAATTTAATATTTTATTTCCATTATATAGAAATTACTCTCATAAAACACACGCTTACATACTATTGTTGGAGATATTTTTATAGCGACTTTATTACTCCTACGTATTATTGTTGGTGTATATTGTTATAGCGACTTTATTATTCCTACCAGTAAAACAATTATTCAACTCTTCATTTAGCATGTTTTACTTAAAATTTAATATTTTATTTCCATTATATAGAAATTACTCTCATAAAACACACGCTTACATACTATTGTTGGAGATATTTTTATAGCGACTTTATTACTCCTACGTATTATTGTTGGTGTATATTGTTATAGCGACTTTATTATTCCTACCAGTAAAACAATTATTCAACTCTTCATTTAGCATGTTTTACTTAAAATTTAATATTTTATTTCCATTATATAGAAATTACTCTCATAAAACACACGCTTACATACTATTGTTGGAGATATTTTTATAGCGACTTTATTACTCCTACGTATTATTGTTGGTGTATATTGTTTTAGCGACTTTATTATTCCTACCAGTAAAACAATTATTCAACTCTTCATTTAGCATGTTTTACTTAAAATTTAATATTTTATTACCATTATATAGAAATTACTCTCATAAAACACACGCTTACATACTATTGTTGGAGATATTTTTATAGCGACTTTATTACTCCTACGTACTATTGTTGGTGTATATTGTTATAGCGACTTTATTATTCCTACCAGTAAAACAATTATTCAAATTACATTATGAACGTGAATGAAAAATTGATACAAAATGTGTGTATGATTTGTTTTATTTAATTATGTAGTTTCGTTTGTTTTAATGTTTTTTTCAGTCCAACACGAGAGCCCGATGGGAATATACTGTAGGTGTATCTTATTATAAATGCCACATTGGACTAGGTACTTTGCTCCGTTCGCTTATTTGAAGTTACCTATATAAACCAGGGACCGAAAATAACAGTATATTATTATTTTTTCAGAATTGATTGGAATTTTTATTTTAGAAAATTAATGAATTATAAAAATGTAAATTAATTTAGTATTTTTTTTTCTTTTTAAATTTAGTGAGTGATTTGTATTCAATCAACATATATTTCAATGCAATTTAATTAATACTGGGACAGAACAGTATTCACCATGAAAGACATTCAAGCAAGATCCGCAAAATAAAGGAAGAAATTGTCTTTTTTCGCCTATGAATGAGATTATTGGCATACATATAATGGATTACCTACATCCAACCTAAACATGTACACAAGCAGCTAATATAAGTATCTGTTTCTTTGAAAACCTCAAGGTCGCCAGCGCCCTGATATACAATAATGCCACAGGAATATTATTTTTTTTTTATGATGATTAGATAGTTAGCCGTCGAGGTGATAAGTAAAGATGGAATGGTTGGGATTCGGCTAAATAAACCTCAATATGATTTTGTTTTAAAAAATCTATATTTCGGACGTTTCGGCTACTCATTGGTAGCCTTCGTCAGCTAAAATGACAAAAAAAAGAAATTAATACAAAAACAAAAAAAATTATGATTGTGATAGGTAACAGAGCTATAGATACAATTAACTTATAAAAGAACATATCGTCTTAAATTCTTAGAAGGAAAAAGTGAATAGTAATTGATTTTACAAAGAAATAGGAAGCTACATACCAATGACAAATATAGTACCTAATAGTAACATTAATTAATTTTACAAAGAAATAAGATACTACATACCAATAGAAATGCCGAGCGGCAGAGGAAGACCAAGGTTGGCAATTAAGTAACCATTGTAGAGTGTCTAAGGAGAAAAAGAAATCTACTGGGGTATAAGTAAGTGGAAACAGCAGGTGGTGGGGGAAAGTCGGTAAGGATCAAAAAGCATGTTTATGACATGTCGGTAAGGATCAAAAGGCATGTTTATGACAGGAAAGGAGAAAAAGGTGTTAATGGAAGGATACCCAAGGGGCATGGTAAAAATCTAGGTGGGAGGTCGGGAGAGTATTTGGAAAATATTAGCGTACATAGGAGAAATGCCTTGTTGGGCAGTTTTGTAGTTTATATTGTTTTTGTTTAAGTTTATGTGTACACATTCCGAGATCTGTAGTCTTTTTTTGTTTCGTTGTGTAGAAAGAATTTTCGTGTCGTCGAAGTTAAAAGTGTGTTTTTGTGTAATGGCGTGTTTTGCAAGTGCAGATTTATCTATTTCTTTATTAGTGATGGTTCGTTTATGTTGTGTAAGACGTGAGTGAATGTCATTTATGGTTTCTCCTATGTATACACCATTACAGGAAGGGGTTTGACAAGGGACTTGGTAAATACAACGGGTGGTTTGTTCAAAAGGGATAGGATCTTTGAGTTTGGTATAGAGGGTTTTGAGTTTGTTGGTAGTTTTCAAACCAAAATTTAGGGAAGGGTAGGATTTTTTTATTGTCTTTGTAAGTTTATCAGTCAGTCCAGGTGTAAATGGTAGAGATCGGAACATTTGGTAACTGGGAGTTAGGGAAGAATTGGGAGAGACAGTGTTGGGAGGTTGGGATTTTGCTTTTTTAACAAGGGATTTTATGAGGTTGGGGGGAAATTGGTTGCGTGCCAATATATCTGAGGCGATATTAATATTTTTATTGTGGAAGGAAGCATGGGATATGGAGAGGACTCGGCGGAGGAGATTTCTGGCTACATTAATCTTGAGGTAGTAAGGATGGGATGAATGAAAATTAAGTAACCGTCCCGAGTACGTGGGTTTGGTGTACCAGTCAGTAATAATAGTACCGTCAGTCTGACTAATTAGTAAGATATCCAAGTATGGGATGTCGATTTCGTTAGAGTTAAAAAGTTTGTGAATGTTTTCGTTGAATTTTCGTTCTTGTATTTTCGTAATGTCCTTAGGAATGGGTAAGTATGTATTGGTGTCGTTGAATAAGTGGGTCATTTTTTCGTTGTATTCTGTTCTGTCCATGATGACGGTCGTGTTTCCCTTGTCGGATTTAGTACATATTATATGTTGTTCATGTGTCCGTAACAGGTTAACAACATACTTGGTTTAGGAGAAAAGTTTTCTTTACCCCCTACACCAGGTATTGTTGTTCCCAAAATAATTACCGATGTAGAATACATACTACAAACCGTTCCTTGTAAAGAGGAAGACCAAACCCGCTCTAAAGTAGTTAATAGCATCACCAATTTCTTGCAAATTCCTTCCCCCAGCCACTCCCACCTTTCCACTGAATTTTACAAAGACCTAAAACACACCAAAACTTTCTTACGGACACATGAACAACATATGATATGTACTAAATCCGACAAGGGAAACACGACCGTCATTATGGACAGAACAGAATACAACGAAAAAATGACCCACTTATTCAACGACACCAATACATACTTACCCATTCCTAAGGACATTACGAAAATACAAGAACGAAAATTCAAGGAACACATTCACAAACTTTTTAACTCTAACGAAATCGACAAATCCACTAAGTCCTTCTTAATTTCCCACAATTCCCTCCCACCGCGTGCCTATGGCCTCCCCATAATCCACAAACCTGGTAATCCCCTTCGTCCCATCATTGCCAATATAGATTCTCCCTCTTCCAGTCTCAGTAAATTTCTTCTTCCCTCATTACAAATACTTAGCCATAATAATCCCTATGATATAAAAAATTCCTTTGACCTAATTTCTAAATTATCCAACCTAACCATTCCCCACGGCCACATTTTAGTTTCCATTGATGCCACATCCTTATTCACTAACGTCCCACTAGCCAAAACACTAGAAATAATCGAAAACCATTGGCCCACCCTACACCTCCATAGCCCTCTATCCTTTGATTTGTTTATAGAAAGTCTAAAACTCTGTGTTAACAGCGGTTTTTTTTAAATATGATGGAAAATTCTATAAACAAATTGAAGGTCTAGCCATGGGCAACTGTCTTGCACCCGATTTATCCTCAATCCTTTTCAACGATCTTCCCTCGTCCCACAGTTTCCCCATGACATCTCATTCATCTGCAAATACGTAGATGATCTTTTGCTGATGATTAACCCAAACAGACTAACAGACATACTTACCTGTTTCAATTCCTTTTACCCTAGGCTTCAATTTACAGTCGAAATAGAACAGGACAGACAGCTCCCATACTTGGACATCTTACTAATTAGTCAGACTGACGGTACTATTATTACTGACTGGTACACCAAACCCACGTACTCGGGACGGTTACCTAATTTTCATTCATCCCATCCTTACCACCTCAAGATTAATGTAGCCAGAAATTTCTTCCGCCGAGTCCTCTCCCTATCCCATGCTTCCTTCCACAATAAAAATATTAATATCGCCTCAGATATATTGGCACGCAACCAATTTCCTCCCAACCTCATAAAATCCCTTGTTAAAAAAGCAAAATCCCAACCTCCCAACACTGTCTCTCCCAATTCTTCCCTAACTCCCAGTTACCAAATGTTCCGATCTCTACCATTTACACCTGGGCTGACTGATAAACTTACAAAGACAATAAAAAAATCCTACCCTTCCCTAAATTTTGGTTTGAAAACTACCAACAAACTCAAAACCCTCTATACCAAACTCAAAGATCCCATCCCTTTTGAACAAACCACCCGTTGTATTTACCAAGTCCCTTGTCAAACCCCTTCCTGTAATGGTGTATACATAGGAGAAACCATAAATGACATTCACTCACGTCTTACACAACATAAACGAACCATCACTAATAAAGAAATAGATAAATCTGCACTTGCAAAACCCGCCATTACACAAAAACACACTTTTAACTTCGGCGACACGAAAATTCTTTCTACACAACGAAACAAAAAAAGACTACAGATCTCGGAATGTGTACACATAAACTTAAACAAAAACAATATAAACTACAAAACTGCCCAACAAGGCATTTCTCCTATGTACGCTAATATTTTCCAAATACTCTCCCGACCTCCCACCTAGATTTTTACCATGCCCCTTGGGTATCCTTCCATTAACACCTTTTTCTCCTTTCCTGTCATAAACATGCCTTTTGATCCTTACCGACATGTCATAAACATGCTTTTTGATCCTTACCGACTTTCCCCCACCACCTGCTGTTTCCACTTACTTATACCCCAGTAGATTTCTTTTTCTCCTTAGACACTCTACAATGGTTACTTAATTGCCAACCTTGGTCTTCCTCTGCCGCTCGGCATTTCTATTGGTATGTAGTATCTTATTTCTTTGTAAAATTAATTAATGTTACTATTAGGTACTATATTTGTCATTGGTATGTAGCTTCCTATTTCTTTGTAAAATCAATTACTATTCACTTTTTCCTTCTAAGAATTTAAGACGATATGTTCTTTTATAAGTTAATTGTATCTATAGCTCTGTTACCTATCACAATCATAATTTTTTTTGTTTTTGTATTAATTTCTTTTTTTTGTCATTTTAGCTGACGAAGGCTACCAATGAGTAGCCGAAACGTCCGAAATATAGATTTTTTAAAACAAAATCATATTGAGGTTTATTTAGCCGAATCCCAACCATTCCATCTTTACTTATTTTTTTTTTAGTTTTAATAAGATTATTTTCTTCTTAAATATAAGCATTACATGCATTAGGTAATAGGTTTTACGAATTTTATACTTTGCAGTAGCGATGATGATTTGTCGCTTGTACTGAAAGTTTTTTTTTTTTTTTTTTTTTTTTTTTTTTTTTTTTTTTTTTTTTTTTTTTTCTTTTTATTATTTATCCAATGCCATGCTCGGTCAGGCGATCGCCGTAGCAGATTTAGCGTTACCCAGGTTGCACCACGTGGAGGCCTGCTACTCTACACCCCTCTAAATATCTATCAAGTCATGATGAGATAATTCCCAATATGTGAAAAATGAAAACTTTTGATTAGAAACCAGCAAAACCGGACAGCCGTGAGGGATCCTCGCAGCCTTCGTCAGCAGTTTCAAGGGGGACCCTATGTTATTCGCTATTTAACCTTCCAGTAGGCCCGCCTAGTTTTGTAACATCAGTAGGTGGTTTGTGTGTAGAGTATCCCACGTTATGATAATGATTAATGGCGTTTTTGTTTTGTTTATATTAAATTTTCTGTTTTTAAATTCGATACTAGGCCCAAAGTCGAACCGTACTAATATATGGTTGTGCCCGTGTAATAATGAATGAAACACCGTGAACGTAAATGATGATAATGGAAACACGCAAATCGCTTATTTTTGTTTTTCATCAACGCCATATCTCGACTATTTTCATAATGCCTTGTGAAAGTGTATTATATCGCCGCTAGATAGTCATAATGTAGCATCATATTTAATCCCTAGAGGGAAGTAGTGTAGTTTATGTATTTAAAAGTATTTCATAAGTTGACTTTCACGGTCCATGTTATTTAACGTTTTAAATACTTCCGGAATGGCAGAATGTCTGTTTTTACCAAGTTTACGTGGCCATATCCAGAACACCTTAAGAAATATTTCAGAAGTGTCACAAATTAATTACTGTCTAGCCACTAGATAACAAGGAAACATCTTTGTCGTTTCGTGATGGAGTGTATGATTTCATAATAAAACAGTTTTGCACACAAGTAAAGTGTATTCATCAGTCTTTATTATATATCAAGAAGGTGCTCTTTGGTTTTACGAAAGTTATTAGAGGGGAATAGCTAGTTCCGAATAGTGTAAATTAAAAAAATATAAAAAATAAATTGAACTTTTAATTTGAGCAAGAAAGTCATAAATCAAAAGGAATTTTTCAAAATTAAAAAAATCGTATACTTAGTTTCCTTGAAATTGCCAAATATAATGGGGAATGTTCTAAACTAACCTGCACTATCGTAAAAATTGCAATTGGAGAATTAATATTAATTTTTTTATAATACTTTGTATCATTAAAATCACTATCTTGAAAAAAAGATTTATTTACTAGAGGGGTGGGGGTAAGAGGGAGAGTGGGAGGTACTTCATAGCTTTTCAATTGCTTTTCATTAAAGGATTTTGTTCAAATATTGTATGATGTTCATTGAAAGGTTGAGAAGGTGTTTTATGAGGAATATGACTAAATAGGAGAAGGTGGGGTTGAGAGGCCAACCCCTTTTCCACTTCGCCAGTAAGAAAAATAATTACTGCTTCCAACCACGATTCAAATTTCGATTTATCCCTGTTAGTCTTCCTCCATCTGGCCAAATAATTTGAATATAAAATTGTGAGTGTTTTTCTAACACGGCCATCTTCTGTAAGACCAAATGCTTGGACTGCCCTTCTATAAAAAATTTCAAACGATTTCGAAGTAATTATGAGCTCTCCAAAATCTCTTCTACATAGCATCTCTCTTATCTAGAAATCTATGTGCACTAGACCTTCAATCAAGAACAACACAAGGAATACTGACCCAAATTACTGCCAGCAGATGACCTATGGGTAGAGGGTCATCTGCTGGCATATGAGGGTCAGGACTACCTGATACCGCAGCAGGCAGCGCACCGAGCCGAGCCTAGGTTTTCCCCATAAAATTCCCTCCCAATACCAAAGGGGCATCGAAGGGCAGACAAACCTTAAATATTCTGTTAGAAGAATGTAAATGCTACAAGCTGACACAAATAACTCCGTGATTCCTCGTGATGCTGAAGTTTAAAACCTTTCTAAATTTCACATAGGTGTGTTAAAAAATACTTAACTTTAAAAATCTGTTACCCAACTTCATATCAAGATATTTCGATCGTTTTGTTGTAGTCCGTCTATGGTACCTTTATTACAGACAAAATTATAAAAATAAAAAAATATTACGGCATATTAATTGACTAGTATCCTAGGGTTGCAAATAATGTTTGAGCACACATATATAGAACCACCATCTTTGAACCGTCTTTCTTTATTAAATTTCTTTATTAATATAATATATGGTTACTATAGAACCTTCTAGACATGTTTTGGTGTTTCTTAAAAAATGTTGGGTTTTCGATTTTTTGCACTATGATGGCTGAATTTGGACCACTGTGCGGCGTAAGGTAACTCCAGGTCATCCTAGAATCCTTCCTAACTAGGTAGGTATTCGGCTGACACCTGAGGCGAGGACAAGAACTAATATCAAATTGCATAATACAGTTGAATTGTAGATTGTAATATTCTGTAAATAAAAAAAAAATATATATATATATATATATATATATGAGTATTCTTTGGATATGATAAAAAAATATGTTATTTTACTGTTTTTATTACATTTGCTCAATTTATTTAACTTTTATTCGGCACAAAGAAGAAAGAAGGCTAAAAGGATTGGCGGAAGAAGAAGTAAGGGGGATTGGCCGAGAAAAGGTGTCCAAGAAAGGATTATCCATCAGGAGCTAGATGGAAAGGGATGAGGAGAGGAAAGGTTAAAAAATGGTCGGACCATCAATACTAGAATCGGATCCTTGCAATCTTCTACCTTTCCTTCGTGACCATTACCTCTCTCACAGATTCCATTGTCTTTTACTCAGGTCTTATCTGGGCTCTCTGATTGATCGAAATACATGTGTTTCTTTTGACGTTCTTCGGAGGGCTGTAAATTGTACTCGAATACTTCTTAAGTGTTAGGCGATGCTGACGTTCAGAAATCATGTTAGCGTGGTTCCTCTCTCCATCAATAGGGAGGAACCCCGCTTATAACGTTGACCTTATGATGCAATGCGGAAGTTACGCTTCAGAACCCCTAGAGAAGGAAAATAACGGTGGTTCAAATTTGTATGTATATATATATATATATATATATATATATATATATATATATATATATATATATATATAGGTGAAAATCGTAATTTACCTACTTAGAAACGGAATAATATCAGCCTTCTTAAGCAGTAGATGTCTAGACGATGGTGGAATACCAAAAATAGCAGATAAGTGACCTTGGTGAAAATATTGCTTTATTTTCACGATGGTCACTTAACTGCTAGTTTTTGACTTCCTCCATCGTTTGGGAATTCATTGCTTAGAAAGGATGCCTAAAATTATGCCGAATTGTTCTAAATATAGAATTTTTCTAAATCTGATTGTTCTTTCTTAGCTGAATCTCAACTTTTACCTGACTGCTAATTAGGTTGACGGCTATGTACACCTCAATACAAGCCCATTATTGTAAAATTAGCCAACAGATTTATATTCTGCCAAATCAAAACACCCAAAGCATACTAACACCTTTCGGTACAAACTGAAATCCCGCAATTATTAAAAAGAATGGATTTAAACTTTTTCTCCAGTAACATAATTAATAATAATTAATAATAATAATGAACAATCCGCTAAAAACAAAGAAACTACCTATAAAAAGACAACAAGACAATCAAGACTGACACATGGCTATCTTATGGCAAAGGAGCCACCAACGATATGTCAGTTCTGAGGCGTTCATCTAACCGTAAAACATATCCTCACCAAATGCAGGGGCTACATAAAAGAAAGAGAACACTGACCTAAGAGAACCATCTGGTAAATATTTCGATTCACCTATCTAAATTATTTACTTTCCTGGAAATAACTAAGTTAATCCGTCATATTTGCTGCTTGGTCATATTTAATTTCTAACTGAGACATCCATGACCTATGTGGTTTACGTATGTCTAAAAACTAAAACTAAAACTCAAAAAAAAATAAAGCTTATTCGTTAATCTGAGCATTCGTTTCAGAAAATGTCCAAATAGTCGACAGGTATTTTTTAACAATAATAACTAATAATAATTTAATAATTTTATTCAACGCCCCTTTCAGAACCAATAACGGAAAAAATGAAAATAAATCGTGGGATTCTTATGAATGTTGGTAAATGATCTTGGACATATGACCAGCTTTAAGTACAATACCGTAATATATCATATGCAACATTGGGTAAATGTGAAGAAGCGCGGTTCCCACACCGATCCTTTTGAAATGTTGCACTATAACGTATTTTGATGCATTAAACACGAATCCGTTAAAAAAAAAAGCTCGCTTTTAAACTAGGAAAGAAGTTATGAAACACTACAGTTCACTGATCTGCGGGTTCTGAAAGGTAATGTAACCTACTATGTTTGTCAACATGCGCATGCGCGGGTATGGAAAAGTTCGTAATAAGGATGTCTAATTGAAATTTACCATCAATTATTTATCAATTTATCTCCAGTTATTTATTCAAAAATATTTTTTTTAATTAATAAACCATTCTTTAATTTTTTTTTTTTTTAATTTTAAGAAGATATCAAAACTCTAGTCAATCAAACTCGGTAAAATTAATACAATTCTATTAATTTTAGCGAGTTGGATTGGCTAGGAGTTTTGATATCTTCTTGAGCGAGCGGAAACGCATAGCACGTATGCCCAAAAGCGACCCTTTACGACCAAGTCATAACCTCCATAACAGTGAACTTTAGTGCTTGATAACTTCTTTCCTAGTTGAGAACAACTTTTTTTTTCAACGGATTCGTGTTTAGTGCATCAAAATACGTTATAGTGCAAACTTTGAAGAAAATCGGTGCTGAGGACGCTCTCCTTCAGATTTACCGCGACATGTTATGACAGGTGAGGACGCCTAAATTTACAATGATTTGTGAATAAATAGTTCATAAGCATTTCAAATAACAGTTCTTTGTATGCCAATCTTACATCTCCGCGCATGCGCACGTTTACAAATGCGCACAACAGTGTACTTTAGTGCTTCATAACTTCTTTCCTAGGGAAAAGCGAGCTTTTTTTTTTTTAACGGATTCGTGTTTAGTGCATCAAAATACGTAATAGTGCAACATTTCAAAAGGATCGGTGTGGAGACCGCGCTTCTTCACATTTACCCAACATTGTACAGCATATATATTATTTGAAATTAACGCTGTTAAACATCAAGGAAATGAATATCAGCTGCTTATGACCTATTATTGCACAACAAAAATTAATGGACGTCGTAACCCCTCTTCCTCCCTCTAATGTACATATATTCCTTTTTTCATAATATAAAACAATTTTGTTATTTGGAATGAAACAGAAAGAAGAAACTTGAGACGCCCAAATATGAATTGGGCTTTCAGTAAAACTCCAAATTAGATGGCCTGATTTCATGATTAGCGGTTGACTACTTCGAGAGTTAATCTAAAATATAGAAAATGGTTGAGTGTAACATACCTCAGCTTCATATTGATATAAGGACTTTTAGATTTAATCAATTGATAAATTAATTCCCTTTTGAAAATATTAGCCCAAATGTTACTCGAATGGGCATCAGTGAGTAAGGAATGTTGTTATTCTGATATAAATTAACGTAACGTGTTGAGCATTGACGGGTGTACGTTGCAAAACCTCACCCACTCGGTGGACCATTTCCCACCTCATGGAACAGGATGTGGTGAGGCGAGCCCACTCCCCATGGGCTATTCCATTAATCCTAACATTAAATCATGGTCACCGCTGTTTTCAGATTAAATGAACCCAACGTAGGAATAATAAACTATCTAGACAACACAGTAACATATTGGCCTTTTATGTAACTTCGACCAGGCGAAATTTCATCAACTCATTTCATGTGCCACTTATCACTATAACAGACCTTAACATTCCAACATTTTTGAATGTATACAGGCAAAGTATTCAGGATTGTTGCGTTTTCAATAAAGTCGGGAAGGGATAGGTTTATTCTGTGTTTTTCGTAAAGTGTCTTGTGAAAAACAGTTTGTATCCTAAGCGGAAATTACTCCACCATCTTTCTCAACGTTCGCTTTTGGCAACAGCATAAGAATGTCTCTAATTTTCTTACGATCTTTTACAAAAACACTCATTTTACTATAAATGAGCAAAAAACAACTAAAACCAAATAAAAAGCTAGGTAAACAAATTCAAAAGCCCGTACATAAGAACAAAACTAACAATTTCAAGCACTAATTTCTCCAATGGGCGTATCACCCCATCGAAAATTAAATCAGAACCTTTTTGAAGAGAATTTATTAAGTTTTCGAATGGGCACCTTCCATTTTAGTAAATACACTAAGATTCGAAATCTTTCCATGTCCATTATTAAATTATTAAATCTGAATCACCTATATTTTCCTGATCTATGGTCTGAAACGAGAAAGTTTCTAGTCGGCACTTCCGGATTGCGTCTTGAGGTCATCCTCATAAGCGGGTTCCCCCCGTGGAGGTAGGGAGGAACCGCGCTAAAAGGATTCATGGATCTGTTTATAATCAGTGTTGGGCAAAAATTATTCAGAATGATGAATAACGATTAATGAATAAATGTATTATTTTATTCAAGAATGAAGAATAATTACTTTTATTCATTATTCGTTATTCTGTGAATGAATTTTATATTTTATTGACAAATTTTTCGGATGATCAATCAGAATCAACATATTTTAGTGAATAATGATAGATTTATTATGATGTTGGCAGCCGAAAATATGTATATATATATATATATATATATATATATATATATATATATATATATATGTGTGTGTATGTGTGTGTGCGTGTTTGAGTAGGATTAATCAGTAGACCAACTAGAAATAAATAATAACGAATGATGAATGATGATTGAAGAATAACGAATAATGAATAATGAATAATTCATGATCTACCTTGTGAATAAGATAATTCAGTGAATTATTCATGATTCACTAAATATTTATTTGAATAATCATTCGAATAATACTTTATTTGAATAATGCCCAGCACTGTTTATAACATTCCGAGTAATTAAAAATCTAATTTTATCAATAATAAATTGCTATAAATATCAAAAGGAATGCATCTACAACTAGACTGACTTTGTGCTTGAACCCTGGAAGAATAAGCCCCTCACCATTTAATAAGATCACACGTCGGTAGGAATTCCTATTAGCCCGTCCCCTTCCGACAACCCTTCCACTTCTCCCTAGCAGTAGGCTTGACAAATATATCTCCTAACGTCTGCATCTCCCTTCCAAACCATTCCTTCTACAATGTATGTGGGGCCGTTCAATCCAACCCATACTACTTCTGCCTATTATCGGAAGAAAAATACCAGAATCCAATTTATTCAGGGCCATCCAGTTAAAACCATCCAATAAGTCTTTCAATCAAAACTAGATGGACCATTCATCATAAAACTGTCTTCAATGTACAGGAAAATTGTATTCTTATCGCCTTAAAAAGTGGAATGTGGTGAAAAACGTCGTCCATATCTTCTTTCGACTCAATATGCAACTATATTCATCCTCAGTACAACTTTCTGAGTGGATCTATAATAAGTGGCGGGTCTTTTTGCGAAGACCACATCCAGTTACTTTTAAAGTAGCAGTAGTGATTTATAATAGTTACCCGTACTCGCTGATAAGCTTACTGATTAGCTTACAGGTTCTTTGCTGGTTATCTATTACTATTTGACTCGTTATCTACGGTTATAATTCATATTATATAATGACAAGCAATATTTATTAATAAAAAGGTTAATATGATCAAAATCAATTCTCTCAACTATGAAAAAAGTTATTAAGCATTAAAGTTTGCAGGTTATGAAGGATAAAAAACAACGATATTTGTAAACAAACATATTTTATTCCTTTTCTCTCTCTCTTTTTTGGATATTTTACCTTTATTAAGCATTACATGCTATGCGTTTCCGCTCGCTCAAGAAGATATCAAAACTCTAGTCAATCCAACTCACAATTAATAGAATTCTATTAATTTTTGCGACTCTAGTATATCCAACTCGCTAAAATTAATAGGATTCCATTAATTTTTCCGGGTAAGAAACCAATCTCTTTTTCTTTGTCAGGAATATCGCGAACTAATAGTAAAAGACTCGTTTTTTCTCACTAACATAAGCAGCGTTTTTTCATAAAGAAAAACTAATTGACTGTTAAAGGTTACTTTTCTCCCAGGAAGAACCAATGCAATTGGTCATCAGAATCCTCCAATAGGAAGGCAAAGGACTTATGCGCATGCGCTGAATCACTGACACAATAACTACTGTTAATTAAAAAGTAACTGGATGTTTTTTTTTTGTTTTTTTTTTACGGCGCATCTACATCTAGGTCATTAGCGCCGACATCCAGGGTGCAGCGAGGAATTTTACCATCGAGCCGTGGGATGATAAAATTCCTTCCGGAGTTTGGGAATCGAACCCACCATCTCCCGCTTATGAATCCAAGGCGCTAGCCATTAGACCACGGGAGTCCCCAACTGGATGTGGTCTTCGCAAAAAGACCCTAAGTGGCTCACAAGAGAAATGGTATGCATTGAAAATGTACTCTTTTCTAACGAATATATTACACACATCATCCGGTCGCCAAGGATTTCAAAAACTTGGTCATCATTGTTTCAAGTTCCATCATATTTCAATGTTGTATTACGCAATGACTTGAGCTTCTAGATATTTATTTATTACGGCTACATTTAAAAACATTTCAGTGGCTATTTTGTTGCTACTGATTCGAAGGCATTCAGACTTCGGTTTGTATTTTTCAAGCTCAGAATCGAATTCTGTTGAAGCGTAAAATACTTCTTACTCGGTCTGAAAGTATTAATATGTGAATATTATATTATTTTATACTTTATTCCAACACTGCTCAATACGTCTAGTATACCCCTTTCTCTCTCTTGCAGAAATGCAATTTATTTTTGTGTTTAACGGCGTATCAACAGGTTGCCACCCTTTAATAATGCCAACAGCACTATTAAAGTCGGCCACCCATTCAGATACTGACCACGCCCGACGTTGTTTAACTTCGGCGATCTACGGGAACCGGTCCATTTAACGTGGCTATGACCGTTGGTTAACTGCAATTTACTATTATCATTATTATTCTGTTTTGTTTTTTTTTTGTTTTTTTTTTGTTTTTGGGGGGGATTTCTGGGATTTTTATCCAGCGAAAATCAATAACTTTGTGGACATTACAAAAACAATACTGGCAGGGAAACATATTTTGACGAACTGCAGGAGACGGGAACGTTTAGACTTACGGCTAGAGTTAACAAACAGTTGCGAGTTAGAACATTGCATAATTTACAAAACATTTAAAAAAAGTGTAATTATATATACATATATATATATTCATTCATACATGAAACTGTCGATGTTTTCGTGATCGATTAATATGAAATGTTCTAGTCTACACTTCCGGATTGCGTCATGAGAAATAAAAATTTATATTCAAGAATTGAATGAGTAAGAATTTCACATGTTCTGGTTTATCTACATATTCTGTTTTTAATTTTTTTTTAACATTATCTATTTGACTGTTACCCCACATTTTTCTCCCGCTATAAACATATTTTGACGAACTGCGGAAGACGGGAACGTTTAGATGTACGGCTAGAGTTAACAAACAGTTGCGACTTAGAACATTGAAAAATTTACAAAACAATTAAAAAAAAAAGTGTAATTATATATACATTATATGAATATTCATTCGTACATGAGGTAGAACAAAAAGGCATTTTTTCATTTGTTTACTTTTATGTGCTTTTTCGTTAAATAGCTAACCATTTTATACACAAAAAAGTCCGATTCGCAGGAACTGCATCATCTTAGCGTGGTTCCGTTCTTATCCGAAGTGCGATTAGTAAAGGAATAGTAGCAGCTATCGGTAGGTTTTGATCTTGCGTTAAAAATTTAAAATAAAATCTCAAAAAGAAGGAAGCTTAAAGCGCCACATATGGAAACTGGCAGTTTTCTAAGCGGATGGGACTCTCCCGTCATCGCGACGCTCACTCTAGGAAAACTCTATTACCAATATGATTCTTATTTTCTCAGCTTTAATGAAATACTCATTCCACCGTTAAATAAACTTAAAAAACAAAAGTGAGGTAAACAGTGACAAAAACCCGTTTAAAATAACAAAACTAAAACTTTTGTAGTTTTAAGCACTTACTTCTCCGACTGATATTGCCCCATCGAAATTTGCTTCAGAATTTTTTTTGTAGAGAATTTAGTAAGCTTTTGAATGGTTATATCGTACTTCCCACGATTTCTTAACTGTTTTGAAGATATTAAGGGGGAAAAAATGGTGCTAATACCTACCGATAGCTGCTATATTCCTTCACTAATCGCACTCGAGATAAGAACGGAACCGCGCTAAGATGATGCAGTTCCTGCGGGTTGGACTTTTTTTCAGACAAATTAATGTATTATGTTTATATTATAATATAAATATTATATTTGTAAGAAGAGCAAGTCACTTTAATAGCGGTGTAAAATATTGTCGCTAGCTAAATCTAAGTATTATATAAGCTCATAAGGAAAAAATGGTGCTAATGGCTCAGATTTCGATGCACCATAAAAGAAATAAAAAAATAAAAAAAAATAAGGACAATATACGAAGATTCCGAACCATTTCATGTCTGTTAATAAAATATTTTATTCTGATCCCAATAACGCTACACTTATACACAAATAAATTTTTTTTAGGTATCTATTTAATACGAATAAAATAAGGTTATAATGAGCGATCTGCTGTGGTATACACCAAGTACTACCACCGTGTGGAGTGCAACTAGTATAGACCGGTACGTCAGTACCACTGTGGTATGTAAAGAGCGGCTGTTCTGATACTCGCAAAAATTAGAAATCCTACATTCCTAAAGTTGTTTGGAGGCTTATCTTTTTGACTCTAGAAAGGGACTTAAAGATGACGAGGGTACACTGGGAGGTACCTGGGGACAGGGAAAATGCCCCTCACCCTAAGCCTCCTAGCTCCTCACCTTCGAATTCCTATGATTTTGTTCAATGAATTTACACAAAAAAATTAATAAATAGATAAAAAATTCTGAAAATAGGGAATACCAAAAACAATTCTAAAGAACGAAATCAACACCAGTACAGTAATCTAGATATTCATAGGGCATCTTCGAATTCCAAGATGCCGTTGAAACAAAATATTGTTTCTATTTATACGTATCCTGTTTTATTGACTAATACGTTTGACTACTATAAGCAATCACAAAAATAACGAGCAGTGAAAAACACTGTAGGAAACACACAAAAACATTCGTTCAAATAAACGAAATTACCTATGTTTTAAGCACTTATTTCTCAAAATATGACCATCCCATCGCAAATGTCTTCAAAACATTTTTTTTAGAGAATTAAGTAACCTTTCGAATGGTAATCTTTTGCTTGACAAGATTCTGAACCGTTTACGTGATATTAATGAAAACATACGAAGTTCCCAAAACTTTTCATGACTAAAAATGAAATATTTTATTTTAATCCTTCCTTTACTCCAAACATAACCAAATTTTCAACTGATAAAATTCAAACATGCAGAAAATGTTTCAACTGAATCCCATGATTCTAAGTACCAAAATCAAAGACAAAAAGTCCGTCACGCAGGAGCTGCATAACTAAGCACTTTCCTCAGAATTTGGGTAGTGTAGACTGCTTTCCAGAACAATTTGCTTAAAACATCCTACATAAATAAAATAAAAACATGAATAGTTCTCTTTTCAATTTGTAATGAGTAAATGATCAATTATTAATTTGCTTCCAGAGTTATGTTTACACATGGTACCTATTACACTACGTAATAAATACAAAAAACCTCATATTATCGTATTTTGATCTAACGCAGGAACAGAATACAGTCACTCTAGTGGTAGAAAGCGCTCCTTGCGGCGGCTTTGTGAACCTACGTCTGGCGTGCTTTTCTATTGAAATATATTACAAATTAAACCCCCGCTTTCCCATTGACCGATTCAGCTCATTTTTACAACACTTCTTTCTCATGAGTTACCCACGAAGTATACCGCGTTTCGTTACAATAAAGCAGAAATTATGACCGGTATGAGTATATTAGGAATTTGGGTCCGGAGTAAACCCCCCCTTTTAATGAACCGATTTAGTTTATTTTTACAACACATCTTTACCTTTAGATTACCACTACGAATACCGAGTTTCGTCGAAATATACCAAAAATCACGGCTGGTAGTGGCGAATTGGTATTGTGGGTCCGGAGTAACCCCCCCCCCCCCCCCCCCCTCCTAATGAACCGATTTAGTTTATTTTTACAACACATATTTACCTGTGGATTACCACTACGAATACTGAGTTTCGTCGAAATATACCAAAAATCACGGCTGGTAGTGGCGAATTGGTATTGTGGGTCCAGAGTAAACCCCACCTTCTAATGAACCGATTTACTTCATTTTTATATCTCTCTTTTCTCTATATATTACCACTATGAATACCAAGTTTCGTTGAAATATAAAAAATATTACGGCTGACATGGTCAAATTAGTGTTTTGGGTTCGGGGTAAACCCCCCCTTCCGGTGGACCGACTTTGGTGGTTAACGAACTCGTTCAATCGTTTGCTAATTGAATGCTATATACCAAGTTTCGTGACGAAAAAACAAAAACTCTGGCCGCTATCGTGTTAACAGACACACACATATATATATATATATATATATATATATATATATATATATATATATATATATATATATATATATATATATATATATATATATATATAAATTTTAATGGGGGTCATTTTCGGTGTCTACTAGGTAGGATCGATAAAGATTTGAAGAAATTTTTCAAAAATTCCGTCATGAGTGTAACCTCAATAGCTACTTTCCTTCGGAGGAAAGTGCTAAAAGAAAGGGTGTCAGACTTTAGTAAGGTGCCCAAGTGGCCCAGAAAGCCTAGATATACCTACTGCCGAGCGATATCGTCGCTTGGAGAAATGTTTGTCTCCAAAGTTGAGGGGTAAGTGGTACCGCTCGGGAACTGGAGGAACGAGGGGTTGGTCCCCGGCGCTATCTCGTACCACTTACATACATTTCAACAATTTTGCTGCGGCTGTCATTGTTTGGGAATACATCAGTATCGGGTATATATTTTGTTTGAATTTTTCATGTAGACATTTTTTTTTAATAATAAAAATCATAACAAAAATCTTCCAGTCAGCTGATTTGAAAACGGAAAACAATATTGGAAAGCCCAAACATTACTGAAGTTAACTGTATTTACCTGAGCTGTAAAAGTGAATCCCCTCCATTTACTAGCCTTTTGAATCTAAAGGGAAAAGTAATGGAGGAGTGTCCTTCCGAAGGGACACTCGTAAGCGGGTAGGATCGCTAGAGTCCTTCCGTAAGCAGGTAGGATCGCTAGTGTCCTTCCGTAAGCGGGTAGGATCGCTAGTGTCCTTCCGTAATGACGCCCGCAGCGAAAATGTTAAGGAATGTCGGCACCTTCATTCACAATTCAATATATCGCCTCAATTCTATTTTCTAAACTGACGCTATAACGACTTATCGAAGTTTAATATTTAACAAAATCTGTGGAAAATATTGTTTGCAGACTTGAAATTCTAATGATAAAATTTTCTTTAACGGTAGTACATCGGAATGTTATATCTACCGCAGAATTGAAGCCTGAATTGAGCCGAGATTCCGCTGTATTGCTGTGTGTTGAACATAAGCGGTCCATTAAAACTGTGAACGACCAAAGTTTCTTACTATGATTTGACCCATTTTCCAACTTTATCTCTGACTCCTAGAGCCAGCTCTCCCCTTTCCTACAGGGAAGCTCGGCACCATACATCCCCGGGGAGAGTTAGTCTTACAAAATCAACGACACATTCAAAGTGTTTTCAGCCTTACACTCACACAGCCTTGACCGGGAAGCAGCAAAAAGCTAACTTCCTGAGTGGAATACTTTATCAGCCCTAATCGTGTCAAGATTTGATTTTATCATTAAATACACTTTAGTACAATGCAATTTTAGAATTATTTATATAACTTAACTAAAGTTAGAAACTTAATTAATATGAATGCTAGACCAAATTTATTCATAATAAAGAATACAATGGATCTTTGTCATTTTTTTTTTGTCTTTTATCGTTTAGTTTTAACCCTTCGTCGGGGATAAATTTTAGCGCAATGGTGTAGTCCCAACGTGCAAAACGTAGCCCAAAATCTTTAATCTCCGTTCCTCATTTCAGGAGGACTTCCATTGAAACACAACATTTTCAGAGTCTATATAATGGCCTAAATTATTTTTTATTTATACGGTATAAAATAAATGTTTTTTTTTTTTGTTCAACCACATGACTTGGGAAGTGGGAAGACTTATTCGCACAACAATTTACTAAAATTATTACCTTAAAGAAATAATATGTAAAGCTGGCAAAAAATATATTTTTCGGAATAATATAGTTATTTAGTTCTGGAAATACACTTATTTTAAAGACATGATGAGATCCGTAACAATGTGGTTTTTTTTTTGGGGGGGGGGAGAGTTATTTTCCGCTTTCATCAATACTAAAAACAAAGACGCACGGTAGAGGCCAAGTTCGGACCTGCACAGACTGTGTATAATACAAGAAGTATTAGAGCCGATTTTTACCCTCTTAACATTGAACCAGTTAAAGATAAACTAATGAAATTTTACACAGATATTATACTAATACTTGTGAGTAAAATTGGAAAGTTTCATAATTCTAAATTGAACAGTTTACGATATATAGGCGATAGAAAATCGGAATTTATAGGACTCATTTACGCTCTCACCAAAATCACTAGGCACTTCCCGACAAGCTAGAGACTTGAAATTTTCCAGCATGACAGACATTAGGGTGATATTAAAGTCAAAAATCGGAAAATTCTGAAAGGTTGTGTTTTACTCAGCTTCTGGGGGGGGGGGGGGTGCCCGTTTTGTACTTAGCCGTCTTTCCTTCGCACACCCATCATGTAGGGTAAAAAATTAATCGTCTCGGCGAGGAGAAGATATATTTGATGTTAAAAACATTTAGACGCATATTAACATTTTTAATTACTACATGTCTATTATTTACCAATATATGTAAGGCAACGACGACATTAGTTATACTTGAAAGTAATATGTGTATGACAAGGACACAAGAGCATTTCCAAATAATGATCAGAGCAGAAGGCATTTTAAAATATAAAATACCAACAAAGTAGAAAGATCCCCGCGATATCCTCCTCAAGCCAAACATCGACGGTGCCAACTCAAAATTCACTTACAAAAAGTATTTATAACCCCCCAAAAACGAACGTTGAAATAAAGATGCCAAGTTCCAGGCTCCAACAAAAAACAATTTGCCTACGAAAGTTATGATATCATAGTATTGGGTCAAGTTTTAGGCTCTTTATACATTGTCAAGAACCTAATAATACCTTCTCAATTATTTGTGCAATTCCAACTTCGCGAGTTTTCTTTAACATTCCTACGGCCATGCCGCTTTAACTTACGTAGAGTTCATACAAACACGATTGTTTTTCGTCAACAATGAGCTTCTAATAACAACCCCGAATCGTTACCTTAAAGGCCTGAATCTTAAAATGCCAGAGGGTTTATAATAAATCCGATCTTTTAACTAATTTTGGCCAAGTTGGAATTACACATATGAGTAGAGGGTATTTTTAGGTTCTTGACAAGGTATTAAGAGCCTAAAACTTGGCCCAATACTATGATATCATAACTTTCATAGGCAAACTGTTTTGGGGAGGTGCCTGGAACTTGGCCTCTTTTTTTTTAACGTTACTGTTTTTGGGGTATCTTAAATAGCACACCGAATCAGGAAGCTCTACCTGGTGTGCGCCTTTTGCTTTTGTCACCTTTCTGAATCTTCAATATATTTATCTATGTAGAAAATAGTACGGGTAATGACAAAATTAATGCCGAAGTAATCTCCTCTGGCTATTCTAACATTTTCCATATATTAAAGCCATCCCACACCTAAATTGTCAAAACAATCCCACCTGAGCTCTTTTCCTCAAACTTGCCTTTATCCATCAGATTCAGAAATGATTGAACATCCGTGAGGCATAGTTTTTCATCTTTTCATCGGTTACGCACTTATCAACCTGGATTTATTAATTTAATATACGTATTTATGTTGCCCATAGCTTTCATTTTAAATCTGTATTAATCTATCTTTAATTTAAGCTCCAGCTATAACAAACAGTTACCTTATGTATCCATCCTCCTCTGTGTTTAATGATTTTCCTTTCATTCCTTCGGTATATAAATTAGGAATAACTCCTCCTTGGTTCAAAGCCTTGATAAAGGCTCGGATTTAAAGCCAAAACGTCGAAAAAAATTATAAAAAGCATATCCTTATAAAGCAACCTTCGATAAAACAAAAAAAAAAAAAAGTTTACTTTTCTTTCCTGAAAGCCACCTATATATATATATATATATATATATATATATATATATATACTTGTTTTTTTGTAGCCAATAGGTCATAAAAACACTCCTTTGACTTCCTGTATTTTATTATTTTCACCCTAACCGGTTTCGAGCTATTCTGCTCCTCCTCAAAGGGTATTTCCTAAAATTATTTGTACATTATACATGTATAATTTGATTGTAAGAATTACATTTTTACAACATTGTGTGTATACTTACATTCGATGGTCATTTCCCATCACGTACATTTATATAAAGTATTTTTAATATTGCATAGCAATATGCGTCTCAGGGTTATGAAACACTAGTATCCTAACCTTCCTCCCCGTAAACCTGTCTACAGTCCCCGTCATTTCTATTCTGCAATACAAGGTTCTGAAAGATTTTATTTAAGTATTTGATGTCCTTTTTTTTATTTACCACCTGTTCCTGTCTTTCTACAATATAAAGGTTTTCTTTAATCTTTCTTTTGAGGCTGTTTGGTTCTTTATCCAAAATTTTTGCTTCCTGAAAATTGAATGAGTGGGAATTTTCTGTGGCGTGTTCTGAGAGGGCCGTTTGACATTGTGAATGATCGTCTACACTTTTTGCATGCTGCATGATACGCTTTTTGAGAATTTGTTCGGATTCTCCTATATATTTTGCGCTACAGTCCCCACATTCGAGCAAATAAACGTTATATTTAGTCAAAAGTTTGTCCCTTTTTATTTTGATATTACTAAAATTATTTTCTATTTTACTATTATATCTCCATGTTACATTCGCTGCTTTATTACAAATTGATTTTAGTTTATGTTCTATTGTCGGATTATATGTGAAACTATACCATTTTGCACTATTGTTGTCTTTTTCTATAGAATTGTTTTTGTCCTTAGTTGTCCGTTGTTCCCAAATATGTATATTACTGTTACCTACGTCCGTTAGTTGTTTCGGTTCTGTAATAATGAATTTGTCCATCCTGGTTTGTTTTAATTTTTTGTTGTTGTTAGTCTTATTTTGTTCTCTGTCCTCCTCTGTTCGTTTTCTTTTATTGTCCTTTTTATTGCTGTCCATTTCTGTCCCGTTCCATTTTTGTTTCTTACACCTATTGTCCAGATAAACCCTTGAGGCCAATAGTTAGTGCGTGTGAATCCCCAACACAAAGATTAGCCAGGTGGTTACAAAAGGACTTAAAAGACTTTTGTGACGACAATCCATTTGACGTTCAAGACGCTGTGGAACTTAAGGAAAAATTAAGCAATATGGAGGTGCCAACTAGTTATAGTTTGGTCTCATTTGACGTTCAAAATATGTTCCCGAATATTCCGATTAACCAAGCGATTCAAATAGTTGATAAAAACTGGGATAAAATTAAAGAAAAAACTAAAATTAAAGATAAACACATGTTTTTGGAGGGACTTAAACTATGTTGCACAGGGGGTTATTTTAAATTTCAGGATAAAATTTACCAGCAAAAAAGAGGTTTACAAATGGGTAACCCATTGTCGGTTGTACTTAGTGGACTGGTAATGAATGACTTACTAACCAACGTAATAAAAAATACTGACATACACATACAATTCTTATACAAATACGTGGACGATCTGTTGATATGTGTCAAGGGGGACGAAATTGAAGCGTTGCTACATAAATGCAATAGTAGGTTTGAAACTATAAAATTTACATTGGAAAAGGAAAAACATAATGAGCTGATTTTTCTGGATATGAGAATTATTAAACGAGGTAATAAACTACAATTCAAATGGGAACCGAAAGCAACAGCTTCGGAACGTACAATCAATTTTTATTCCAATCATCCAATCAAATTCAAGAAAAACTTAACATATAACAGAATGCTAACAGCCTATAAAAGAACTACATCAAATAACTATAAAGAAATAGAAAATAAAATAGAACAAATATTTTTAAAAAATCAATATCCCATAGAAATAATAAGAAATGAAATACACAAGGCTTATAAAAACATAAGATTTTCAAAGAAAAAAGTAAACGATAAACAAAAGGTGGAATATGATCCACATATATTTCCATTTGACAATGACTTATGGTGGGAGAAATGGTATGAAGGTAATAATATAATAAAGAAAAGGAAACGGGATGACGCAATAACTAATACGGACAATAGGTGTAAGAAACAAAAATGGAACGGGACAGAAATGGACAGCAATAAAAAGGACAATAAAAGAAAACGAACAGAGGAGGACAGAGAACAAAATAAGACTAACAACAACAAAAAATTAAAACAAACCAGGATGGACAAATTCATTATTACAGAACCGAAACAACTAACGGACGTAGGTAACAGTAATATACATATTTGGGAACAACGGACAACTAAGGACAAAAACAATTCTATAGAAAAAGACAACAATAGTGCAAAATGGTATAGTTTCACATATAATCCGACAATAGAACATAAACTAAAATCAATTTGTAATAAAGCAGCGAATGTAACATGGAGATATAATAGTAAAATAGAAAATAATTTTAGTAATATCAAAATAAAAAGGGACAAACTTTTGACTAAATATAACGTTTATTTGCTCGAATGTGGGGACTGTAGCGCAAAATATATAGGAGAATCCGAACAAATTCTCAAAAAGCGTATCATGCAGCATGCAAAAAGTGTAGACGATCATTCACAATGTCAAACGGCCCTCTCAGAACACGCCACAGAAAATTCCCACTCATTCAATTTTCAGGAAGCAAAAATTTTGGATAAAGAACCAAACAGCCTCAAAAGAAAGATTAAAGAAAACCTTTATATTGTAGAAAGACAGGAACAGGTGGTAAATAAAAAAAAGGACATCAAATACTTAAATAAAATCTTTCAGAACCTTGTATTGCAGAATAGAAATGACGGGGACTGTAGACAGGTTTACGGGGAGGAAGGTTAGGATACTAGTGTTTCATAACCCTGAGACGCATATTGCTATGCAATATTAAAAATACTTTATATAAATGTACGTGATGGGAAATGACCATCGAATGTAAGTATACACACAATGTTGTAAAAATGTAATTCTTACAATCAAATTATACATGTATAATGTACAAATAATTTTAGGAAATACCCTTTGAGGAGGAGCAGAATAGCTCGAAACCGGTTAGGGTGAAAATAATAAAATACAGGAAGTCAAAGGAGTGTTTTTATGACCTATTGGCTACAAAAAAACAAGTATATTGAAGTTTAAGGTCAACAATGGAAGAAAAAGTATATATATATATATATATATATATATATATATATATATATATATATATATATAGATATATATATAAATTTTAACGGGGGTCATTTTCGGTGTCTACTAGGTAGGATCGATAAAGATTTGAAGAAATTTTTCAAAAATTCCGTCATGAGTCCAACCTCAATAGCTACTTTCCTTCGGTGAAAAGTGCTAAAAGAACAGTTCGAATGAGCGAAATCAATTACTTTAAAGTTTTAAGCACTTATTTCTCCGATTGACATCGCCTAATCAAAACATTCATCAGAACCTTTTTTTGTAGAGCACTTAGTAAGCTTTCTAATGGTATTCTTCCGTTTACCAAGATTCTCAACCATTTTCGAGATATTAAGGAAAGTATACAAAGTTACCAAAACGTTTTATGTCTGTTAATAAAATATTTTATTCTAACCCTTCCTTAACTCCAAACGTAACCAAAAGTTTAACATGTTAGTTTTCAAACATGCTAAACAACCAAACATTTTAGTAGAAATTCAAACATGCAAAAAATTGTTTCAACTGAATCCCATGATTCTAAGTACCCAAACCAAAAACGGTATTCAAGAACTATTTTTCCAATTTTCTCGAAAACAGTTAAATCTAACGCCTTGAAAATGGTTTCATTCGTTTTCCTAGCCCAAGAAGCCTATAAAACGAGTACTTACAAGCTTATAAACTCAAAAACGTAAGCGTTACGATTTTTTTGCGCGAATTTCGCCCTAAACGCCATCTTCCAGTGGGCGGATTCTGCTGGATAACGAACTTGACCTTTCAAATTGGACGACGGATTTTTGTACCAAATTTCATCACAATCGGACCATTAGGGAAGCGAGAAATGAGCGAACAGACAAATATATATACGTATATATATATATAAATAAATATATATATACACATTTGAATCACCGTTATTTTCGGTTTCTAGGGGTTCTGAAACGCGAAATTTTCTAGTCGGCACTTCCGGATTGTTTCATTGTATCAACCCTATAAGCGGGGTTCCTCCCTATGGGGGAGGGAGAAACCGCGCTAAAAGGCAAAAACAGCCATTGTTTCGTTTCAATAAATTAAATGGATAATAAATACATAATATGTTAATAATAGTTACAGTAATAAGTAAAATAATTTAAATTGTCATATAAGTAATTACAACTTGAGAGGAGATATTTTTATTGCATACCAAGAAATAAAATGCCCTTCATAGATATGTTAGGTTCTAATCTAAAAGCCCTATCCTCGAACCTCCTAGGAGATGGTTATAAATTGCTCGTTCCTTGAGGGCTGTAAGGGAAGGGAAAGGGTTAATAGGAATTCCAGAGTATCCCGTGACCTATTAAAGGCTAAAGGGGAACAGTGCTCTAGTAGCCCATCACAGCTCTTGTTTCATGGGGGGGGGGGGGAGGCAGGATCTAATTGGTGCTTCATGTGCTCCTCATTGGAGGCGATATCACCTCTCGCCGTCATGATGTTGGGGAGTCGATTCCTCGACTCGGTGCGTGAAGGGGTCTCGAGATGCTCTTAACAAGGGTTTTCTTTTTTTTTCTTTTTTTTTTATCAGAGGATGTTTTCGGGTGCCAAAAATTCTTCATCAGATCTTTTTTTTATATCGTTGAAGGATGTATTCAACCGCGTGAGGTCTTGGGCCCCCATTCTATGAATACCAGACCTATCAGGGGTCTTCCGTGGTCTAGTGGTTATCGCCTTGGATTCATAACCGGGAGATCGTGGGTTCGATGCCCATCGGCAGCAGGAATTTTCTCATCCCACGGCTCATTGGGAATCTTCCTCACTACACCCTGGGCGTCGGCGCTAATGGCCTAGGCGTCGAAGCGCCGTAAAAAAACAAAAAAAAATTACTCAAAAATATATTTACATGAAATCTTTTAGTTGACACTTTCGGATTAAAAAAAAATTAGGCCTACCAATCTTAATTATAGTATTTGAATAGCATTAAATTGAAAATTGAGTGGCTTAATATCAAAGACGGACATCTGTAAAAAAATGGAAATTGAGTTAGCAGTGGATTCCTATAGGATTTTGTCTGCTCTTTTCAATGATGAAATTAGTTTCTGTAAAAAACGGGCGTAAACATGTAATTTCTGGCTTCAAAGTAGATGCTTTGTTTCAAAAACGGTCCCCTGCTGTGGAGGTTTTTTTCATAAACGAACACCTACCAATCACCCAATGGGTACAAAGGTAATTTTCACTAATTGTTTGAGTGGGATTGATATCAGAAACAGAACAATATCAATTTCAAACACACGAGCGTAATAAGCTTTACGTATAAGCCTAATTATGAAATAAATATTTTCAAAAAAATATTCACTATAACTTGCGAACAGAAAAGGTGATTTTCCCAACATTTAGAAAATGACAGGTGTCCGTCTTTGATATTAAGCCACTCAATTAAGAATTAAATTCACACCGCGGGACGGGTACCAACTGAGTCCAGAACCATCACGACACCCCCCCCCCCCATTCCTCGCCTTGTAAAAATTCTTCAACAGGGGAAGTGGTACTATACAAGGCTTTACTGAGAGTTGTTCTCGCCCCCTCCCCCGCGATGACGTCCAGAATCACCAGAGCACAGGACTGAAAGAGTCGAAAGAGTACAACAAAGTTACAGCAGGATCGTACCAGGCCACAGGTAGGGAAAAAAGCTACATCTCACTAATAAAAAAATGTAAATATCGCTGCTTTACACTTACTGAACTAAATTATTTATGAAAGTATGCATTTTTGAAGCATCAGATCTTTTCTGCATGACATTTTTGTGGGAGCACATTTCGACTCCACTCCCGATGCTGATCCTTGCTGTCAGTAAGGATGGATCTTAAAATGATCAGGATTTTCCTCAAACTGAATCCAATTTTGCTTGGTTTCTTTAAAGATTTCTTACGGAAGATCTCAAAGGTAGTCCTTAGTATAGAAATTTTCTAGTTGACTCCAAGTTATTACAAAATTAAAAATTTACCGTTTGTACACACACGCGAAGATTTGATGTGTATACACACACATTCAAATTTATATTAAGTATAATGTAACACAATGCTTCGAATGGAATGGAATGGAGTGAATTAAAGGACGAACAACTTACTGTTTTAATCGTCCTATGAACCTTTTGTTTTTTGTTTTTTTGTTTTTTATTTAAACCTAGTTTTTAACTAATTAATCTCATGAAATATGTAAGCACATTCTGTTCCTTTTTTTTTTTTTTATTAGAATAACATATAACTGTACACAACTTTTTTATTTATTTATTTTTTCTCATTAATTTAAAGCTAACAATAGATGCTTCGAGAGATTAAATTTGTTAATTAGTTTTTTGGCTTGCAAAGAGTCGTGTTATTTGTTTGGTGTTATCGCTTGAAATTTCATCAATGGAGTCTGCGGTTATGATGCTCTTTTAAATATATGTTATGAATCTTTCAAAATATGTTTAACAGTAAATTGCTAATTAGTAAATTGCACATTAGGGGTGAACATAAATTATTGATCCTGCATTAATGGATTATAAAGCTTTTTTTTTCAATCAGAAATAAATGAAGCAAATAAGAAACTTTGCAATTATTAGGCCTTGAACACCAGGTAAGAAATGAGCCATCGAAAAGAATACCGGTTTATTTGGACAAAATATTTACTGCAAACCACGAGCTTTATGCACATCATGCCATACGTTTGCGAAGATCATCAGAAGCGTCTTAGCTTTAGATGTGGTATTTCAAAAGCCATGGTTTAAACACGAAGGATCATTACTGGCATGCTGTCATTAATTGTAAACTAATTCTACAATGGGATTCAGACATGAGTGGAATGTTTGAGGAAATCATCAGAGGCAACCTCAACAAGCCAGGGAAGCCGTTTAGATCCTTTTTCGAAGAATATTATTTCTCGAGGTGATACTAAAATGTATCAGAGAATGGCTCGGTGGAGGCGAAAGGTGTAAGAAAAAGCTTGTTACAAAGAAATATATTTGAGAACAAGAAGAGAGAAGGAACTTCGCAGCCTGAGTCTTAGCGGTGGTTGTAACAAGATTCCCTCCTCTTTAACGCCTGAAAGGTGCCGATATGATTTAGCCTCTCCCAGAGGGCGTCTCCTTAAACGAGGTTTCCAATACAATTACTGGCGTTTAAAATTAGCTTGTCATAGCCCAGTTGACAGCCACGATACCGCACTCCCATTATTTTTCATGAAGGAAACTGCTCTTCAGGAAATCTTCCTTTCAGCGGGGTTCCTCCCTCCCTCCATAGGGGGGAACCCCGCTTATAAGGTTGATCTCATGGCGCAATCCGGAAGTGCCGACTAGAACATTTTATGTTTTAGAACATCTAAAAAAACGGTGGTACAAATTTTTTGTATATACAGGGTGTCCCACATTGAGGTGTCATCATTTTAAGGGTTCATGCTGCACCTCATTTGTAGTTCAGGGACGCAGAAATGAGCTTCCTATCTCAACATGTAGCAGAGATATTCAAACTTTTGTATATTTTCAAAACTATTGGGTTTTCTCATGAAAAACTGTGTTTTCCGGACTTCTGGTCTATGTATCGTAAATGACGACCACATTTTTTAGAATCTACATTAAATTTCCACTAAGAAACACCCGTTATTGAAATGTTGTCATGTATATTAGGAGCTACACTAAGAGCCATGTAGATGTGAACTATTGTTATTAGGGTTTTCTTAACTCCTTTAATATTTTCTTAATCAGTTATTTGTAGACTTAGCGGTTGGCCTCCTCCTCCAAAGTTTCCTTATTTAATAAGCTTTAAAATGGTACCCTGTTGTTTTAAAAACGAAAATTATTTAAGTCTATTTTGTTCTGATTTCTAAGTCAAAACCAATACATTTGCTTTAGTGTAAAGAAAAGATTACGAATACATTATTTAATTTCAGGTGAATATGGTGATGTCAGACCACCGCGAATATGGTGATGTCCGATCCTTCCAACATTAGGTATACACACTTTTTGCTGTGATTAAGGATTAGGGAACACCTTGAAAAGAGTAAAATATGACAAAAGAACATTTTGGAAATAATCACAATTATTGTTAGCATTATAAATACAGATGTTATATTTTTATGCGAATAAAATCGTTGCGCTTACTTCATACGCTTGCAAGTACTCGCTTTATAGGTTTATTGGCCTAGAAAAACGAATGAAACCCATATTTTTAAAATGTTTAATAGAAACACAATTAATAATTTAGACATTTCGATGAAGCTAAATCCAGTACATGGAATGTTAGTTGCTATATAGAAGAAGAAGAAAAATATTTTTATTTTGGACCAAAACAAATTGTTTTTTTCACAAATTGAAAGAAAAGAAAACAAACGAACAAAAAAAAATAATAATAAGAATAATAATAAAAATAATAGATTGCTCTTTACATTAAAATAAAATGTCTTGATACAGCCTCGGCTTGAGGCGTCGGGCTGTAGGTTCTCCAAGGTTGTAGATCGTGGCAGCTGAAGAAAGAGGTAGTTTGTCCTGGTGCCTTCGGGTCAGTTGTTCGATGTGAAATGAGATTGGATCAACTCCCAGTTCCCGATGAAGCAAGGTGTTTCGAACGAACCAAGGGGCGTTGGCTGCAATTCGCAGCACTTTGTTCTGTAAAGTCTGTAGTCGTTTGATGTTCGTCGTGTTTGTTCCATACCACACAGGGGTAACACTCCTTGTAAAGGAGTGTTACTAGTGAAGGTCGAAGTGATGTCTTTCTGTCCATCTGAGGGTAAAGTTCTGAGACTCTGGAGTATTCCTGTCGTAATTTTATGTTAATGTGTTATTTCCAAGTAAGTCGAGTGTCAAAGTATAGTCGTAGATATCTCACTCCCTGGTCCTTCGGGCTCCAAGGAATTGGGAGTCCATCCAATCGGATTTCTGGTAGTTCTTCATTTGAAAACCGCCGTAGGGCAAAGACTTTGGCCTCCGTTTTTGTTGAATTCAGGACCAGTCGCCATTTGGTAATCCAGCGAGTCAAGATAGGTGCTATATAAGTTTTTAATAAAAATTCTTGGGTTATTATATGACTTTACAGTCCCACTAGTGGTAGATAGCGCTCATTGCGGCGGCCTTGCGAACCTACGTCTGGCGGGCTATTCTATTGAAATATATTATGAAGTAAACCCCCCTTTCCGATTGACCAATTTAGCTCATTTTTCATTACAGCTGAAATTACGACCGGTATGAGTATATTAGTAATTTGGGTCCAGAGTCAACCCCCCCCCCTCCTAATGAACCGATTTAGTTTATTTTTACAACACATTTGTACCTGTAGATTACCACTACAAATACCGAGTTTCGTCGAAATATAACAGAAATCACGGCTGGATGTGGCGAATTGCTATTGTGGGTCCGAAGTAACCCCCCCCCCCCTCCTAATAACCGATTTAGTTTATTTTTACATCTCACTTTTCTCTCTAGTTAAATTTAAACCTTCTGACATTGACACAAACACGTGCGATTAGCATAAAGTAAATACATGCTCTCATTTAATATGCAATTGCAAACAGATGGAACGCAAACGACCACAATATGCAAAACAAAGCATTGAAAGCTGTTCAATTAGAGAAACTCTTTTCATCCATTTAAAAAAAAAATATATATAAACATAATTGGCAACTTAGAGAATAATAGCACTTATTATTCTAAGAGGAATGTTTTATAATTTGTTCAAATAATAAGACGTTTAAAAAAAGTGAACAATATAAATTAACAAATACAAATATTAATTATTGTATACCACAATTATACTAATCCAAGAGCCTTTCAAACCTCAAAACCCTTAAACACTGCGACCCCTGTGGGTCCATTTTGACTAAAAGATACCTTAAGGAAACGAACAAAACCATTTTTAAGGTGGCCTTTGCAACCGTTTTCGTGAGAAGTGGATAAAACTAGTTTTTAAAATTAATTTTTAGTTTTTTTTTTACTTAGAATCGTTGGATTCAGTTGAAATATTTTTACTGAAATTGAGCTAAACTAAGATATTTAAATTTTGGTTAATTTTAGAGTTTAGGAAGTATCCAAGAAAAAAAAAATTAACAGACATTAGTGGGTCTAAGATTTTTATATATTTTCTTATAAGTCTCGGAATAAATCTGAAAAATACACTAGATACATTGACAGTATCCATTCGAATTTTCATACAAAAACTTTTCAAAATCGTTGATATTGTTAGTTTCGTTTCGTTTTAGCACTTTCCTCCGAAGGAAAGTAGCTATTGAGGTTGCTCTCATGACGGAATTTTATAATTTATTTATTTATTTAATTATATATATATATATATATATATATATATATATATACATATATATATATATATATATATATATATATATACATATATATATATATATGTGTATATATATATATATATATATATATATATATATATATATATATAGAGAGAGAGAGAGAGAGAGAGAGAGAGAGAAATTTTAACGGGGGTCATTTTCGGTGTCGACTAGGACCGATAATGATTTGAAGAAATTTTTCAAAAATTCCGTCATGAGTGCAACCTCAATAGCTACTTTCCTTCGGAGGAAAGTGCTAAAAGAAGTGTTCTCAACAGAGTCTTCTGCTTGTTACTGAATATTTCGCCAAAGTATTTTGTGGTAAATTTTATAAATATCGATTTTTTTTTTGGTTGTGGAGCGTAAAAAAGGAATAACAGACACAATCCAGTCTCCAATTAATGTTATTTAATATGTAGTGACCAACCGCCTTTTCAATGTAGTTAACAATATAGTCACTAGTCTCCAAAGAAAAATATTTTGTTACATAATCTAAAATTCAAATAACTCCTTGCTAGCCACCCACCTCACTAAACCAAAATAATTTTTTAAAATATGCATCAAACATAAAAAGTTATTTTATGCTACTTTTTTTTTTTTTTTTTTTTTTTTTTTTTGGTGCATCTACTGCTGAGGTCATTAGCACCATCTTTATTGGTTTTGTTTTATGTTTGGTGGGTTAGAATTCCTTAAACCTAAAATTTCCTTATACTATACTATGTAGATATTAAAAAAAAAAAAAAAAAAAAAAAAAAAAAAAAAAAAAAAAAAAAAAATTTAAAAAAATGTGTTGCATCCTTTTTAACAAATACTGGATCAACCATTAAAAGAACCTAAACCTAGACAAGTAATATTTACAAGTACTCAATCAAACAATAAATATTCTCACACACAGAAAACTCACTCAGACAATAAATTACATTCACTCTGGTGAAACATATAAATTAATGAGATAAAAATATATGCACAAATTGTCAAGATTCAACTATATCATAATTGTTGTTTTTTCCTTATATTTGGCAGAAAACGTTAATATCCTTTAGATAATCGATTAGCCTTTTCACAGATGGCTCTGCCCTACTCAAGATATCACTCAGTGTATTTGGTAAATGGTGCCGCCGCCTAGCCGTGGGCACTCCACCAAGATGTGCATTACATCGAGGAGGGCACCACATCGCTCGCAATGGGGCCGGCGTCGACCCACGAGATGATATCCATGAGTAAGACGTGTGTGGCCGATTCTCAAACGGGTTAAAACTACATCTTCGCTTCTTTTCTTGTTATTTGTAGGGCTCTTGACCACTACAGAGCTCTCGACATTTTTAATAAATAGCTCTTTATTATTAAAATCCTCCTGCCATTTATTATTCATGAGGTGTTTTATGTAGCACTTCGCATCTTTTGTATGAAGAGGAGAGGCGGGATCAGCTTACATTTCAGCAGACCGCCTCGCCAATTCATCCGCTTTCTCGTTGCCCTCAATGCCCGTATGTCCTGGTATCCAGAGGAACGAAACAATCGTTCCTCTAAAGTACAAGGCAGCCAATACATTGAGGACCTCTTCTAGAAGTGAGTCCCTCGTAAATTTATTTTGAACTGCAAGCATGGAACTATATGAATCTGTACACCCCAATATTTTTGTATCGAGAGCTCCGTAATGTTCAAGAGCTATTTTTATAGCTTGTAGTTCCACTCTATATATGTTCGTATGTGGATTCTGAGGAATAGCAAGGTTTTTCTCGCCGTCAATAAAGATTCCACATCCCGTACCAGTATTCATTTTTGAGCCATCTGTGAAGATAATTAGGTGATCTGGGAATCTATCAATAATTTCTTTATACGTTTCCTTGTTTATAATGGGTGCCGTGTTGGATTTACAGAACCGTGTCAGTGAGAGGTCTATGTTTATATCTGGGAGAAACCATGGAGCTACGACCGGAGCCCTAGTCTCCAGTAGGTTACCCCAGGAGCCACCATATGAATGAATTAATTCATTTGCTCTCATTGCCAGCGGTCTAGTAATTGTACGTCTATGTCGGTAGATATCTAATTCTTCATTGTCTGTTATAATTTTATGGAGAAAATGCCTGCTATTTGCTCGCAATGAGTTTACGTATGATAGAGTCATTAGCGCTCGCCTATGGTTTGGAGGAAGATGTCATTTTTTATGCTACTTTTTCACTTATTAGGCAACAATTAAACTACGTGAACTAATAATGTAGGTGGGTAGTAATAAATAGTAGAGCTGGAACTAATAAATCATTTTTATTAAATTACATAATATTGTTTGTAGATTATTATATTGGTTATGACGCAATCCGGAAATGCCGACAAAAATACATTGAGTTACTTCAAATGTCAAACCAGCAGAATCCATCCGGTTGGAAAATATACTTAAATAACACTTATATAGATATTATTTTTATATTCCAGTTATCGACGAACAATACAACTTTTTCTGTTTGGATAGACCCCATTTAGATACTTGTGGTTGTTTTAAGCCTCCAAAAATCTTTTATCCTTTTCACCTTCAAGATGTTTCCTACTAACTGAGGTAGGCTCTTTCTTTTACACAAATGGAACATTTTTTCTCTCACCCCGTCGTTTTGGAATCCCTCTCTGTCTTACCGCTTCTCACTTCGCTCTCTGCTCTCTCATCCTATTTCCGCTAAGTGTTCTATAGCCTCGGGATTCTGGAGTGAGGAGGTGGAGTGATATTTAGAGCTTTGGTGCTTTAAAACAGAAGGAATTGCGGAGATGTTTCTTCCGAAGCTTCTCTTTTTAAAACTTATTTCTTTCCCCGTTTCAGCAGAGAATTACACATTGAATCCCGAAAGCAAGGAAATTACTTAGTGATTATTAGTATAAAAGGCAATGGTTTTCTTTGATGGATTTGGCAATCGAGCAAGAGGAAAGAGCCTCTGAAGAAACTCAAATATTGAATCTGTTTTAATTTGCCGCATTGAATAAGTGAAGGCATCCATAAATAAGCCAAATATGCCTCCAAAGGCCTCCGAGGTTAAGATATTTTAAACGGAAATGCTACAAATATTTTCCTAATATAAGGAACTCAGTGGGGGTCTCCCGTAGTCGAGTGGCTAGCGCGCTGGATTCATAAGCGGGAGATGGTGGGTTCGATTCCCACCTCCGGCAAGGATTTTCTCATCTCAAGGCTCGCTGGGAAAATTCCTCGATGCACCCTGGATGTCGGCGCTAATGACCAAGAAGTAGATGCGCAGTAAAAAAAAAAAAAAAAAAATAAATAAATAAATAAAAATAAGGAACTCAGTAGTGGCAGGACTTCGAAACACAATCATAAAAAGATAGATAATTTAGTATATAATTATTTTAAAATTAAAGTACATCTTAAATTCAATAAAAACGTTAACATATGATATCATTAGAAGGAAATTAACATCCTGCTCGCAGGTCGTAACTTTTCTTTCTGGTATTTTTCGTTTTTACTATTCTGAAGTGCATAAAATTCACGTAGAGGTGTTCAGGATTCATCCCTACTTAGTAGAATATACTCGACAAAATATGCAATCTAAAAACAACAAAAAAAGTTTCTCCAAAATTTAGCATACATTTTGAGATTCCAAATCAGGCATTAGGGCTTCAGATTTCGAAAAAAAAGTCCGTCACGCAGGAGCTGAATAACTAAGCACTTTCCTCGGAATTTTTGTAGTGTAGACTACATTACTAAATAATTTGCTGTAAATAACCTACATAAATAAAATAAAAACGTGAATAGTTCTGCTCATTTGCATTTCTTATGATAACTGTTCAATTTTCTTCCAGAGTTATGTTAATGTATGATACTGTACTACTTAATAAATACACAAAAACTTCATTTACCGTCTTTTGATCTGACGCAGGAATAGGATACAGTCCCCATAGTGGGAGATAGCAATCCTCGCGGCGCCTTTGGGAACCTACGTTTGGCCGGCTAATTCCAACGAAAAAGAGTTTAAAGTAAACCCTCCTTTCCAATCGACCGATTTACTTAATTTTTACAACTCATTCTCATGAGATACCCACGACGTATACCGCGTTTCGTTACAGTACAGCAGAAATTACGACCGGTATGAGTAAACTAGTACTTTAGGTCCGGAGTAAACCCCCCCTCCAAATAACCCGATTTAGTTTATTTTTACAACCCATTTTAGCGCGGTTCCTCCCTCCCCCATAGGGAGGAACCCCGCTTATAAGGTTGATACAATGAAACAATCCGGAAGTGCCGACAAGAAAATTTCGCGTTTCAGAACCCCTAGAGACCGAAAATAACGGTGGTTCAAATTTGTATATATATATATATATATATATATATATATATTTGTCTGTTGGCTCATTTCTGGCTTCCCTGATGGTCCGATTTTGATGAAATTTGGTACAAAAATCTGTCGTCCAATATGAAAGGTCAAGTTCGTTAACCAGCAAAATCCGCCCACTAGGAGATGGCGTTTGGGGCGAAATTCGCGCAAAAAAAATCGTAGCGCTTACGTTTTTGAGTTCATAAGCTTGTAAGTACTGTTTTTATAGGATTCTTGGGCTAGGAAAACGAATGGAACCATTTTCAAGGCGATAGCTTTAACCGTTTTCGAGAAAACTGAAAGAATAATTTTTTAATGCCGTTTTTGGTTTGGGTACTTAGAATCATGGGATTCAGTTGAAACATTTACTGCATGTTCTACTTTCATTAGAACTAATATGTTGAAATTTTGGTTGCGTTTGGAGTTAAAGAAGGTTTGGAATAAAATATTTTATTAACAGACATAAAAACGTTTTGGTAACTTTGTATACTTTCCTTAATATCTCGAAGACGGTTAGGAATATTTGTCAACGGAGGGTTACCATGTGAAAGCTTACTAAATGTTCTATTAAAAAGATTCTGAAACAATTTTTGATTAGGCTATGACAATCGGAGAAATAAGAGCTTAAAACATTAAAGTAATTGATTTCGCTTATTTGAACTGTTCTTTTTGTCTGTTTTTTATTCCTTGTTATTTTTTAATTGCTTATTGTTGGATAATATATTTGAAAATAAAACAGTTTAAGAAAAATAAGAAAAACAATTTAATGTTAGAGATATGGATTTCCAAGGTATAGCTTTTCAACTGCCTAGCGTCCTTCCTAGGGAGGGTTCTTTGTCTTTGATTTTCGTACTTAGAATTATGGGATACAGTTGAAACATTTTCTGCATGTTCGAGTTTCATCAACACTAATATGTTGAAATTTTTGTTACGTTTAGAGTAAAGGAAGGGTTAGAGTAAAATATTTTTTAACAGACAAAAAAAGTTTTGGTAACTTTGTATAATTTCGTTAGTATCTCGAAAACCGTTGACAATCTTGTGAAGCGCAAGATTACCATTCGGAAGCTTACTAAATGCTGTACAAAAAAGGTTCTGAAGAAAGTTTTAATTAGGCGATGTCAATCGGAGAAAAAAGTGCTTAAAGCTTTAAATTAATTGATTTCGTTTATTCCAATGGTTCTTTTTGTCTGTCTTATTTCTTGTTATTTTTTAATTGATTATAGTTGGATAGTGTATTTGACAATAAAACTGGTTAAGTAAAATAACAAAAACAATTTATTGTTAGAAATATAGATTTCCAAGATTCCAAGACTTTGTCACTAGCGGGTCCGTTTCAAGTGTAGCCGACCCTTCCAGGTAAGATTGTAAATCATGACCTTTCAAGACTTTACTACTCACAGGAATGGCGTTAGTGACCTTAAGGGTTGACACGCCATTATAATAATTAATTAAAAAAAAAGACTGGTGGAACCAAAATAGTAACTGCTTCTATTTTAATCTTTACAAATTAGACTAGGGATATGAACGGAACCGCGCTAAGATGATGCAGTTCCTACGAGACGGACTTTTTCTTACAAACTTGACAATTTGTATGATTAAATGGATATGTAAAATTATACAAGAGTATTATTGTGTAATCAGAGTAATGATTATTACATAAGTGGGTAAATGTGTATAATTTAATTCCATAATTGGAAGTATATATTTAATAATTTTATTTGGGCGAATCGCCATCGTTGGGGGTAGCTGATAAATAAATACAAAAAGTAAATAAGTAAAAAAAGAGCGCTAAAAAAATAAAATGTTAAGCCTTAAAATCATTTCTTATAAATTTCATATTTCCTCCAACGAACCTTTAAGGCTGTGTAAGTAAGCACAATCCTCAGCTAGTAGGTTAGTTAAATCATCATTTCTGAAGAAAAACTGTTTAAATAAAAAAAATAAACACGAATTGATTTGCTATTTTATGTATGTGAAAAACTAATAAATGTCTTATTATTATTTTTAATATAATTTTCTACTGAATCAAACCCCGACTTCTAATTAGCCCATTTTTTGTGTGTGTGTGTGTTTGTGAAAGTGCTAAAACCAGGTTGAATCGTCAGGCCATAGAAAAAATTATATACTGCATTCCTGAATAATATCCTTAAAATTACATGTACATAATATATATATATATACATATATATATATATATATATATATATATATATATATATATATATATATATATATATATATATATGGCTGAAAGGGCCAATGTCAATTTTTTCATATTTTGAGTTTTTTATTTACTTCCCTTAAAATACATGCACAAAACCAAATATACATGTATATAAATATATATACTTATATATATATATATATATATATATATATATATATATATATATATATATGCTCGTTTATATTGTAATGAGCAGCTGACTCAATTATTATTTTTTTAATTAATTTACATCCCGAGTGTTATATAGTACATAATATATCTACATATATACAGAAAAAGTTAACATTTCTGTTTATTGATCTCGTTGAATAATAAAAGCGCCCAGAAGTAGAAAGAAAACGTCCCACAACGGAACGACACAGGAACCTGATAAACCGCCCCTGTTCAGCGCCCCTAGTGGTACAAATAACAAGCAATGCCTGGGTTTAGTGACTTATTCGATTTGAACATAATTCAGAGTAAATCCTTACTTCTTATTAATCAATTTAGTTTATTTTTACAAGATATCTTTGTATTTAGTTTAGATCACAACGGTTATCGACGTGCGATGCAATATAGTTCGCCTCTACACCTAAATTGACCAATTATTCTGGGTAACAAAATCGTAGAATCGTTTGCTGTGGGAATGCTATTTACCAAGTTTCGTAAAACTCTGGCGGATATCGTGTTAACGTTGGTTCGACTAATGGTTTGAAGTAATTTTACAGAAAGCCTTTTAAACTTAAAATATTCCTTTGGAAGTGCTGAGAATATAATTTTGTGAAGCGTGAAAACTTTCTGTATTAATTTTACCTTTTTTTTCAGAGAAATTTGCGAGATTTTTACAAGTAGCCTTGGCATAGAAGGGATACTTTTATGTATGATAGCAGTGCCATGCTAACGTACTATCTGCCTATGACACTCCCCTTATCAAGATCTACCTGTGTAGCAAGTTACGTCAAACTCGGTCAAACGGTGTGAATTTGAAGTAATTCGTGAAGCAGCCGACAGAGGCCAACAACCAGCGCCGACCAGTGGCTAGCTTTCACTTATCATAGAAAGGCCAGCACTCTTTAGGTAGACAGTGACTGTTGAAATAAAATTGAAGTAAAACTGCATTACATGATTATGCAATGATGTAAAGTTGTCAATGAGTTTGGGTTTTCTAATTATCAACAACATTAAAAAAAAAAAGAAAAAAATTGTTAGACATTATTCAAAATGGCCGGAGTAATTTGTGAAACAGCCAACAGAGGCCAGCACCGCAGCCTGCGAGTAGGTAGCTCTAATCAAAGAAAGGCCAGCACTCCCTTTTGACCAAATTTTGAAATTTGACTATTTTGAGGAGATTCTCCGTATCGAGACTTGGTCAAACGGTGTGGATTTATATCAGGAACAAACAGATAAACAGACTGACAAACAAACAGACGGGCAGGTGACTTTTATATATATATATATATATATATATATATATATATATATATATATATATATATATATATATATATATATTTCACATTGGAGAAATTCTGTCATTACTTATTCTAAAATCCATAATATTTTATAAAAAGTACATACATATGTAGACTATTTATAATATAAGTCTAATACGGAATTTATCCTAGAACTGAAAGAAATATAGAAGAAACCAACATACCCTATAATAAAGTTTTTATGCCAACATGGCCCCATTCATCTTGTTTTTTAATCAATTCAAAGAGCATCAGACATGAAAAAACGTTGAAAAGAGTAGGGAGGTATCTTTGAGAAAGACAAACCCCTAAGGTAGAAAGAGCCATAGCCGGGGCTAGGAAAAGCAAACGAGGCATTGCCCTAATACCTATCCTTCAACCCTTGGTCCTTTGAAGAGTCTTATTCCAGGCAAGTTTGTACTGAAATGCTATTCCATCAGTCCTATCGGGCGGAACCTCTCCTTCAGAGGAACCATCCTAAAATGGTTTCCCGTTCTGAATGTTGACCTTTTGATCTTTGTCATCTATTGAAACATAAGATTAAAATTCCCTTTCTTTGAATGTGGGGTTATCGTCCGCTCCTTTCTCTTTCTGTTTTATTCTAACAGCCGTGTAGACTTAAGGAATGTGTACGGTATATAGGAATATATCTCTGTAACTAGAGCAGAATGTGACCGTAGTGTGCTTTTCCGCTGGACGATGGATGGATGGATTGGGTGTTTAAGGGCAGAAAACATCTAGGTCCTCACCGCCCTGAAGTCTAATGTTAGAGAGTCGTGTATATGTCGTGAAAGGGTTAGTAATTTGTGTTACGGACAGTGCATGACAATGAACAGTTTTTTTTTTTTTTGATAACTTGTATTCAATTTTCTTTTTTAACTAATATCATTGCTTACTACTAACTTACTAGGTAATGGAACTATTTGTACTGAAAGTAATACTAATATACACTATAGCACTATCAATACAAATAATACACTACATAACAAATAATAGACTACATAACCATATTAATATTTACATATTTATTTTTCCCCCTCTTGTATAGTTTTTTATTTATTTATTTTTTATATTTTTTATTTATTTTATTTATTTATTTATTTATTTTTATTTATTTTTTTTTTTTGTTTATTTTTTCCTTTATGTATAATTTTATTTGTAATATTTTTTAATACATATATATTTTTTTTTATGTATATATTTTTTTTCCCTCTTTTGTAATTTTTTATATATCATTTTTTTTTTTTTTTTTTTAGTAAAACACTAACTAACTAATACAAACTAAGTAACTAATAAAAACTAAACATAACTAATACAACTATTTGTACTAAAAATAATGCTAATGTAAGCAATATTAATACTAAAACTATACTACATAACAAAATTTATAATAATGCCAATTCTAAATTAAACTAGCACACGTATATACACATATGCCCACGTTCATACAATCATACACCCACATATGTACATACATACGTACCCGCAAATGTGTATATACCCGTGCACGTATACATACATATATTTATTTATTATTAAATTATTATTTTATATCATGAGATATAGTTGCGCCTTTTTTAAGAATTCCACAACTAGGTCAACTGCTTTGCCATCGTCCCGCAGAGCCTCTGTCAAGTTCCTTGGTAAACCCAACTGTTGGAGCAGCAGCCTATAGCGAGAGCAGTCCTCGAAAATATGTGTCACAGAAATCAGCTGATGGCATCTTCCGCAGACAGGTGGGATTCCTCTGGACATCAAGTACCCATGAGTCAATCTGGAGTGGCCAAGTCTGAGCCGAGCTAGGACAACCTCCTCTCTTCTTGATATTCTGTTTGAGGAGGACCAGGCTCTCAAATCGTGCTTGACTTGTTTAAGTTTTTGTTCTCCGCAATCCAGCCACGTGTTTCTCCATCCTTCTTCGATCTTGCATATTGCTGGCGCTACTAGTTCCCTGCCAGATAAAGGAACCCTGGGACGAATAACGAGCTGTAGAGTGCCTTACTGTAGGCTGTGAGCTTATGTAGAGGGGTAGTCGTTGTGTTTGAATAATTAATATGATACACCTCACACATTGATAATATATTTAATCTTTAGAATTTGAAGCATCCATTTCAATTCTAGTAACCATGTAGTATACAGGGTGATTCAGGTCTAAGTAGCCAAACTTTAGGAGGTGATTTTAGACAACATTTCCAACAAACAATTTAATTTAAAGTATGGTCCGATTCCGAATGGAAAAGGAGCTATGTCCAATTTTCGGTTGTTTTTTTTTTTTTTTTTTTTTTTAAGGTAGACGTATTTTTTATTGGATAAGTAAGGATTGCTCAAAAACCGTCGAAGATAATTAAATTCTAAATATGCAGTTTTCTGCCCTCAAACCCCTAACAGAGCCCCTGAACTTTCTGCATTCAGGATTCTTCACTTGCTTTCAGGTACAGTAAAAAAAAATGCACCGACTTGAATCGCTTTTCACAAGACCCAATTTCAGCAAAATTAAGATATCTAAATTTCAGTTATTTTTGAAGAAGTTAAAAAAAATAAAATCACAAAGGAATATACAGAATGATTCCGGTCTAAGTTCATTTAACGTATGGTGAAATTCCGAATGAGAAAGGAGCTATGTCCTATTTTCTGTTTTTTTAAGGTAGACATATTTTTTATCGAAGAAGAAAGGATTGCTCAAAAACCATTGAAGATAATTAAATTTTATTTACTTCTCCATAAAATAGAAAAAAAATAATTTAAGAAAACAGTGATTTAATTCACTAAACACATTAATGAAAGATACTTTCTGGACGTCCAATAACACACTTCTGTTTTTCCCGATGAAACAGTGGTGTCCGCATAATTTTTCCTCAGCCCCCTAACGGACTACAGATTCGCTACTTACAGGAAAACTTTTACATTTAGTTAGCATTGAATCTATGCAAATGAAGTGGAAGTTCAATTGCATTTTCGGCAATTTTTAACTTTTTAAATACATTAGCCAACTATCAATGAAAATTTGGAAAACACAAAATGTAACATATCTCTGAAATGAAAAACGATTCCAATAATTTTTTAAGTTACTTTTAGCGCGGTTCCTCCCTCCCCCATAGGGAGGAACCCCGCTTATAGGGTTGATACAATGAAACAATCCGGAAGTGCCGACTAGAAAATTTCGCGTTTCAGAACCCCTAGAGACCGAAAATAACGGTGGTTCAAATTTGTATATATATATATATATATATATATATGTATATATTTATTTATATATATATATATATATATATATATATATATATATATATATATATATTTGTCTGTTCGCTCTCTAAATAGAAGACGAATGGTCCGATTTTGATGAAATTTGGTACAAAAATCCTTCGTCCAATTTGAAAGGTCAAGTTCGTTAACCAGCAAAATCCGCCTACTGGAAGATAGGCGTTTGGGGCGTTTGGGGCGAAATTCGCGCAAAAAAAATCGTAACGCTTACGTTTTTGAGTTCATAAGCTTCTAAGTACTCGTTTTATATGATTCCTGGGCTAGGAAAACGAATGAAACCATTTTCAAGGCGATAGCTTTAACCATTTTCGAGAAAATTGGAAAAATATTTTTTGAATACCGTTTTTGGTTAGGGTACTTAGAATCACGGGATTCAGTTGAAACATTATCTGCATGTTCTACTTTCATTAAAACTAATATGTTAAAAGTTATGTTACGTTTGGAGTTAAGGAAGGGTTAGAATAAAATATTTTATGAACAGACATGAAAAGTTTTGGGAACTTCGTATACGATCATTAATATCTCGAAGAAGGTTGGGAAATCGTGGTAAGTGGATAGAAACTATTTGAAAGCTTACTAAATTTTCTACAAAAATGATTCTAAAACTATTTTTGATTAGGTTATGTCAATCGGAGAAATAAGTGCTTAAAACTTCAAATACGCCTGTTTTGTTCTTATGAACGGGTTTTTGTCGATCTTTTTGTAATTTTTGTCTCTTTCCCTTGGTTTTTTATTGCTTTTTATTTTTGTAATTTCTTATGTTAGGAAAATTTATTTGTTTGTAAAACAGGATACGTATAATTAGAAGCAATATTTTGTTTGTTAGAATTCGAAGATGCCTTATGAATATCTAGATTACAGTACTGGTGTTGATTTCATTCTTTAGAATTGTTCTTGGTATTCCCTATTTTCATCTGTTACCCATAGTTTTTTCTTATTGATTATAGAATATAAATCTATTTGGTTATAAAACAGGATACGTAAAATTAGTAAGAATATTTCGGAGATTTCTGAGCGAAATGCCTCGTAAGATTGTCTACCACCACGAACGGCGTTTTTCCTCTATTTACCTCACCTTTTAATTGGTTGCTGTTTTTAACTCGTTTCCTGCTTCACTCCACAGATAGGAAACACGCTTCTGACGTCGACCCAATGACGTCATCCGAAATGCCTAATAAATGATTTCACGTTTTAGAACAGGTAGATATCGAAAATAGCTGTGCTTCAAATTAGAATCTATTGTTGAGTAATTATATGAATCTTTGGATAATAATTCCAATAGTTAAAATTATAACTACATTGGAAAATATGTAATTAATAGAACTCATTAAACCTTTTACAGAGAACTCTATTTTTTATTTTAATTTTATTGATCAACAGGTCTTTGCATATATTTAAAAACTCTGTTGATATAACCTCTATATCGTTTTTGTTTGATTCAATAATAAGAAATCCTTTTTTCAATGATTTTATGTTTTTAGGCCAATCTATAATTCCTGTGGGTTAATATGTTTTTTTAAATTGAAGCTTTAAAGCCTAAACAGGAATATTTGTGAACCCCTTCACAGTTAATTTATTAGAATCATGAGTGACCGTTTTTGTGTTACAACTAACAATCTTTGAAAACGAAGTTTGACTATCCTTGTTATTGTTATTTTCCTTCTGTTTGGCCGAGATTTTCTATTCATGATCTAATTCTTTTTGAATTTTTTTACTAGATCAAGAACGTATTTTAAGCACTCATAAATTCTATAAATTCATTAATTTAATTGAGGAAGTTTATCAAGCCTGATATAATCACTTTTGGGTTAATACGGGTGGTCTATACCGAGTCCTTAGTTTGTAAACACAAAGAGTTTTCAGAGTAACGGTAAAGGTCAGTAAAAGTATATGACTTTACCTGGAACCAGACCCTGCATACAGAGAATTACAATACGAGACCGTCTCATTCATTCTTTCACACCTTAGATCTGTTTATATTGTTAGCGTGTTCGTTAACCAGCAAAATCCGCCCAATGTAAGATGACGTTTGGGGCGAAATTCACGCAAAAAAAAAATCGCAACATCGCTTACATTTTTGAGTTCATATGCTTTTAAGTACTCGTTTTGTAGGCTTCTTGGCCAAGGAAAAGGAATGAAACCATTTTTAAGGCGATAGCTTTAACCGTTTTCGAGAAAATTGGGAACATAGTTGCTGAATAACGTTTTTGGTTTTGGTACATAAAATCATGGGATTCAGTTGAAACATTTTTTGCATGTTCAAATTTTATCAAAACTAATTTCTTAAACTTTTGGTTACGTTTGGAGTTAAGGAAGGGTTAGAATAAAATATTTCATGAACAGACATGAAAAGTTTTGGGAACTTCGTATATTTTCATTAATATCTCGAACACGGTTGGGAAATTTTCATAAGTGGATAGAAATTATTTGAAAGCTTTCTAAATTCTCTATAGAAAAGATTCTGAAACAAGTTTTGATTAGGTGATGTCAGTCGAAGAAATAAGTGCTTAAAACTTCAAATACTTCTGTTTAGTTCTTATGAACGGGTGTTTGTCGTTCTTTTTGTAATTTTTGTCTCTTTCCCTTAGTTTTTTATTGATTTTTATTTTTGTAATTTCTTATGTTAGGAAAATGTATTTGTGTGTAAAACAGGATAGGTAAAATGAGACCATTTTTCTATTGCTAGAAATAATGAAAAGTTTTGGGAACTTCGTATAATTTCTTAATATCTCGAAAACGGTTGAAAATCATGGGAAGCGAAAGGTTACCATTCGAAAGCTTACTAAATGCTCTACAAAAAATGTTCTGACGAAAGTTTTAATTAGGCAATGCCAATCGGAGAAATAAGTGCTTAAAACATTAAAGTAATTGATTTCGTTTATTCGAACGGTTTTTTTTGTCTGTTTTTATTCCTTATTTTTTCTTAATTGCTTATAGTTGGATAATGTATTTTACAATAAAACTGGTTAAGTAAAATAACAAAACAATTTATTGTTAGAAATATAGATTTCCTAGATTCCAAGACCTTGTAACTAGCGGGACCCTTTCTAGTGTTGACCGACCCTTCCAGGTAATATCGTAAATCAAGACCTTTCAAGACTGGTGGAACCAAAATAATAACTGCTTCTATTTTAATCTTCAGGCGATTCGCCAAAGTTGCGAAGCCTTATCAATAAATAAATATTTTAATCTTTCCAAATTAGACTAGGGATAAGAACGGAACCGCGCTAAGATGATGCAGTTCCTGCGAGTCGGACTTTTTAATGCTTCTGGACTGGACAATGGGTTCCTACAGTTTGGCCAATAAATAATGAATAAATTATAATTTTTTCACACAAGGTATTTAAAAGATACGAAACTACATTCCACATTTTTCGAAAAAAAAAGAGCCAATCGTTCAACCAATCCCACAGTAACTTCCACTTCATTTGCATAGATTCAATGCTAACTAAATTTAAAAGTTTTCCTGTAAGTAGCGAATCTGTAGTCCGTTAGGGAGCTGAGGAAAAAATATGCGAACACCACTGTTTCATCGAGAAAAACAGAAGTGTGTTATTGGACGTCCAGAAAGTATCTTTTATTAATGTGTTAAGTGAGTTAAATCTCTGTTTTCTTAAATTAATGTTTTTCTATTTTATGGAGAAGTAAATAGAATTTAATTATCTTCAATGGTTTTTGAGCAATCCTTTCTTCTTCGATAAAAAAATATGTCAACCTTAAAAAAACAGAAAATAGGACATAGCTCCTTTTCCGTTTGGAATCAGAACATACATTAAATGAACTTTTTTGTTGGAAATTATGTCCAGAATCACCTCCTGAAGGTTGGCTACTTAGGCCTGAATCACCCTGTATATTCCTTTGTATTTTTTTTTAACTTCGTTCTGAGGCATGGATTAGCTAAATTGAATAACTTCATTAATCCATTTCAAAATAAAACAATATTTATAACACTATTTTTTCTACAAACCAAAATATGTCATTGACATTCATCTCTAACATATCATTCAACATGCGTTTACAACACATGTTCTGCGTTTTGACATATGTTTTTATACGATCATCCAACGCTAGAGGTTTCACAAAGCATACCCCATTAAAGAGAGCATGTATCTTTATTGCAACCAGATAAGAAGGTCGAATAGTTAATATAACAATTTCAAGAGAACCAACAGTTTTATTATATTATTGTTGAAAGAATATAATGTATAGTTATTATTATTTTAAAAACTATGATATCGAACAGTTTGAATAGTTATTCAGAGCTTAGATCATAAATTGCGTGGGTTGTAAAACAGGTCCTTTAACGTGAAGCTTTCCCGATATAAACTATAGGGGTATGGAATTTTCAAAGCGACCACAAAGTGGACAAGAGTAATTATGACAACATCATTAAAGGCTGCTCTGGTCTGGTGTTGAAAGGTTCACAACGTTGCCCTATGTTGATAACGGAGCTTTGCAATAACGAAGTGGTATTTCCAACTATAAGACTCTGTATTACCAGCAACAGCATTATTTTAAATTCATTTGACGAAATATAAATTATTGTTTAACGATTGTATTTTTTCTTTAATCAACTCTATAAAACAAATGAATTGGTAAAAGAATCATTTCGATATCTTTTTCTAAACTCGATGTATAAAATAAAGTATTTTCAGCCTATTTTATTTTATTTTTCGGTTCCTAAGGCGGATTGGACGGAACGCTCGGACACCTGTCGACTATTTTCGATGCAGAATCACCAGAAAGAAAATTGAACAAATCCGTGGCGCCACCATTGTATAATCCCCTTGTGAATTTAGTTGTATTTGACAAAAATTGCATGAGTTAGTACAAAAAATGATGAACTAGTAATTTAGATCAGCAGAAACATAAAAAGGCAAACATTTGAACTGGTGTCATTTTCAGAATCTTCTAGGTAGTGTCTATGAAGATTTTCAGAAATTGTACAAAAATTCTTTAATAAGTGAAACCCCAATACCTAAATTTCAACGAAAAGTGCGCATGAGAATCAGTTACATATTTCACCTGGTTTTAAAATGGTTTTGCTTCGTTTGCCTTTTTTAGAATACCAATCAATGCAAGTGTGTACTTGCAAGCCCATTAATACAGAAATGAAAGTACCAAAAACAACTTATTCCCGTGGACGGATTCTGCTGGTTATTAATCACGATTATTCAAATTAGGCAATTTATTTGTGTGCGTTATTTTTGATGGTATTTAAGCATAATTAAAATTAATTATTGTAAAGTTTCATTATTATTAAAATGTATTATTATTAACAATAATTAATTTGTTAGAATTACAATCAATTGCGAGAGGCATTCAAATATTTTTATGTTTCGCGATACATATTATACGAATCGCGAGTATGTGATTTAGGTACCACTGGTCCTCGTGCTTAGGCAGGATAGCCTGGTTTGGCATTCTTATTCCTATAGCCGGCCCATGCGCAAGCAACTCTCGTTATGTGCGTGTATGCCAGTGGTTTTAACTTTTAATGGTTTATTTTCTGCTTCCCTTGGCGTTATAAGTTGTTCTTGGCATTATTATTCCTATAGCCGGCCCATGTTTGTTATATTAGACCTTTCTGGACGCCTACCTACCCGGCGAATGGTGAGATACTTCCATGATTCCCTCAATTCTCTTCCTAAACCCTGCTTTCTTTCTTCTCACCTTTCAATGCCGTACACCTGGAGGTGGATGCCCTGAAGGTAAGGCTAATTTTTATTATTTTTACAGTATGTTTACGGGTTGTAACCATATTTTGTCCTTTGCTTCTATCTGACCTCACCAGAGCAACCACTTTTTTTTTCTTCCCTAATAATATCCTACATTTAGTGTAATAATAATTGACCTTAAACCAGTAGAGATATATATCGAAGAGATAGCTAGATGCTCAGCGTGCAGATTCGCCATTTTAGGGCACGAACCTTGCCCAACCCTAGGGGCTCACTGTGCAATTATCCGAAGGAACTGGCAGGACCCAATTCTCTGCATGCCATCGGACTTTCAGGACCAGCACTCCTTCACCTCAAACTTCTCAACTCCTGGAGCACAAATTAACACCAAGCCGGGTGGATCGGTTCTGTTACACAGACGGCTCAAAAACCGAATCTGGCACAGGAGCTGGCGTTTGGATTCAGGGGTCCACACATAGTGTTGCCTTGCCTCTGGGGCGGTATGCTACGGTGTTCCAAGCTGAAGTCACCGCCATCGGTGCTTGCGCAGACCTTATGAATAGCGGCTCTCCATTAGACAGGCGCTTCACTATTTTCTCCGATAGCCAAGCGGCCATAAGAGCTCTATCCACGAACAGGATCAGGTCAAAGGTAGTACAGAAATGCAAAGACAGCTTAAACTTACTTGGACGACGTAACAAGGTCAGACTGGAGTGGGTCCCAGGCCACTCTGGTATCCAGGGTAATGAAAGAGCTGACGAGTTGGCCAATATTGGTGCAGCGACAATCCCCCTATCACCAGAACCTCAATGTGGGATTGCACCAGCTGTGGCCAGATTAAGCATTAGAAGGTGGGCGGAAGCTGAGCATAGGAGGAAGTGGTGCAGCAGCTCCACCCAGAGACAGGCGAAGCTGTTCCTTTCCTTTGTGGACAAGAAGAGGACGGAGACTCTCCTTAATCTGTGCAGGTCCAAGGTAAGACTAGTAACAGCTCTTCCTACAGGTCACTGTAGAATGCACCGGCACCTCTATTCCATGGGGCTGACCAGGACTTCTTGGTGCAGACTATGGTTTGAAGACGACGAGACGCCGTATCACATCATATGCAGATGTCCAGCTCTTGTAGCAAATAGATACCTGTATTTTGGTGCAGACTTCATAGATGACCCTAGAAGGCTACCTGAACTGAACCTTCGAACTCTATTAAGGTTCATCTCGGATACGGCGCTGTTGGTGTAAAAGGCTGGCTTGTCGGGTGGCACAATAGGCCTGGCTGGCCTCGGTGCAGCTCCCTCTACGTGGGCACCTGTTTTAATAATAATAATAAATAATAATAATAATAGTGTAATCAATTTTATCAAAATCGTACCATTTTTTTGACACTGGAAGGGAGCGAACAGACAAATACATGTTGTGCTCAAAATGCATTCGTGAGTGCAACGCCAATAGTTCGGAATAAGCTATAACTACTTGAAATCCATCGATACTATCACGGTTGATAAAAGGGTAGACAAGCAATCAAAGACTAAGCAACCCCCGCCTAGATAAGACAGCCCTTGAGTGAGTGAGCTAGGTAGTATGAATGGTTTGGATAGTGACATGTATAGTTCATTGATAGTGTTGTCGGAGTGACAACTATTCAATAGGCAACGTCACTACAGTCACTCATTTATAATAGGTACATTGGGTCTTATCGAGCTAAAGGGGAGGGGGAGGTCAATTTATAACCCCCTAACAGCCAATATAGGCTCTACTTAAGCTATCTGAGCTTATATCTTATTTTTTATTTTGCCTCTATCCTGTAGGATCACTGGCGATTGCATGGTAAGAAAATAAATAAAAAAACATATTTGATACTATAGTGGTAATTTTTTTTTTTTTTTTTCGATCGAACCCACCATCTCCCGCTTATGAATCTAGCGCGCTAGCCACTAGACCACGGGAGCCCCCCAATATAGTGGTAATGAACATATAATAATATGATTAATTAAAATTAAGGAATTGATGTATGAATAAATGAAAATAATATTACATTAATTACATATGATAATAATTATGATAAATGATTCAAATATGCATTAAGAAATATTAATAGTAAATAATAATAATTTTAGTGGATTTTTTTTTAATACATATTTGTCTTTCATAAAAAAAAAAAAAAAAAAAAAAAAAGTTTTTGTATGTCTTCTTCTTTGTCGCCAAGAATTTTTTCAATTCCAATTGATTTCCTTAAGGAAGTGTAGTTTCTGCATTAGAGTAAAAAATATGCCACTGTCCATTGCTCTCCTAAACTACAGCTGCATGAAGGTGGATACAGGTTAAGGAAGAGATGCAAGGCTGAGGAGGCAGTGTTATATCTTAGAACCGTCATTATAGCCGAGCAAATAGAAACAATAATTTATATTTCCACTAGGACAATTGACTATATTATTGAATAATCCATTCTAATTCATTTTCTATCAAGTTTTACGAACTATTCCGTGAATATAAAAAAATAAACAATTAAATACATCTTATCAAACACTATGTCAATTTTAAGAGTCCAAGTGATTCTCATGACAGTTTCTGTCACCTAGCTTGTGTTCTTAAGTGCTGTCACTTTTGTAATATTAATTCGAGAAGGAAATTAAAGGGTCTATGTGCGGATGCTCCAAATCCTTAGCATATATATATATATATATATATATATATATATATATATAAATCACGTGTCTATCTGTTTGTTCCTTATGCAAATCCACACCGTTTGACCGATTTTGACCAAACTTGGAACTGTGGTAGGTCTTGATCCAGGAAGTCTCGTATGCTAGGTCAAAAACGTCTACTAGCTGTCTGCCTGTATGTTTGTTCCTTATACAAATCCACACCGTTCAACCGATTTTGACCAAACTCGGTACACAGGTAGATCCTGATCCCGGGGGTGTCGTAGCTTAAGTCAAAAACGTCTAGGACTCACAGTTCGGAGGTCACGGGTTGGAAATTATGAGCACAAGTAGTTGCAGATGTGTGTTATTAGATTTTAATAGTACTTATTTGGTTTCGAATTTATTTTTGCTTTTCTAGATGCAGAATGTAAGTGTAGCATAGCACGCCGGGTAACAGCTCGTTAATCACAAACAGGATGATGTACCTATTATGTATCATCGATAATATACAGCTAAGGAACTGAGGATTCGTCTAGAATAATCAGAACTGTAAAGATGTAGTGTTTGCTATTACCATATATCGCACTAGTATTTCTAAAGTCAAACCAGTCAAAAATCGTTTTTTTTTTTTACAGTTATGACTAGAGCCCGGAAGTTAGGCAAAATGACTTTTTTATCGGAATGGATATATTGAAGAATCATATAGAAATAAATATGTTTCCGAGCATTTAGAAAGCGTAGAGACAATTTTTATTTGGCCTTTTTTTGGCTATTTTAAGATTTAAAGCCTTTTCTTGACTTTTTTGCTCGTTATGCAATTTTTTTCTGCGATTTAAACATTTTAAAAAGCACTTAACGAATTTCGAATTTCAGTTCGTCGAAAACAAAAAAGGTTTCACAAATTAAATTACATTTTGCCGTCACAAATATCAATTCGAAATCTTATTTTCCCAACCCGTGGATTGACCCTCTGTAAATAACAGAGCCTTCCTTGGTAGAAGGAATGCACAGGCATAATGAATAGCACGAAAGAGAGAGGACGAGAGAAGTACGTCTCCTTCCTTACACCCCTTTTGCTGTGACAATGGTGTAGTTACCTGGTATATGAGAGTTGATACTTTGAATAAGCATCTTGTTGTTGCTTGTAAGAAGGGAAAGTAAGAGTAAGTAGACTAATTCTGTGATAAATTCATAATAAAGAAATGAATGAGTATTTAAAATACATATTTTCATTAATAGTGAGTGAGATTCCTCTTTGCCTTCGCTCCTAATAAATGCCTATTTTAATTACAATACTGCCGATTTTCAGTATTTCAAGTGCCTTTTTGCCTGCCTATTTTAACCAAAAATAAGTGCCCATCTTCCGGGCTCTAGTTATGACTATAAATGACATGGTAAATAACTCCCTATCAACCGTCAAAACTGTATATACCTAGCTTCAGAGCTTGTACACCAGAGGGCACTTGTGTCACTCTTCCTGTCTTAATGCTATTCCCCTACTTGGGCGAGAGAGACACATGATCTGTAGAATGTTTTTTGAGTTGTGTCAATTTAGAAATACTAGTGCGATATATTCAACTTTGACTCCATTTTAAACAAAACATACAATATAGCATTTTTTTTTAAAAAAAAGAAAAGATATTTGAATCATTTCAATGTAAAAATAAGAAAGCCAAAAATATGATGGAAACTTCAAAGGTTCAATCAGAACTGGGTTCGGTTTGTAAACGGTTAATAAATTTGTAGATTATTATCTACAAATATATTAATATTAATTAGAATTAGATCGTCCAATTCAGTTGTTTTAGCACTTTCCTCCGAAAGTAGCTATTTATAATTGGTATTGTACATTTCATAATAAATTAAGCAAGGATATTCCGTAATCCTTTTAAGGAAATCCTCTTATTAAAGCCGGTTTAGAAACTTATAAAACTCGCCCAAGATATATGTAACTGTGAGAAAATACTGGACTTGTGTTTGAGGTCTATCTTAGCAAGTTAATCAAGAGATAGGGAAGACTGATGATCCCATTATATATAATGCAGCCTTAACTCTCTCAGCTCTCTAGTATTTCTTATTTGCTTTTGATTATACTCTGGCTTTGTTTTCTTTACAACTAACAAGCTCTTCTGGTATCCTAAAAATGTTTCTGCATTGTAATTTATTGGATTTCGCGCATGAGTTAAATTCGTTTAGCTCTTAATTTCCCTATAAAAATAATTAAATGTTATGCCATAAACACAGTATATCTATGTAAACTATACCAAAGTAATGAACATTTTTTGTCTATTAATAATTTGGATGGCGGACTAAATGTGTAATTTATTTTTTATTCTGTAAAAGGAGAACATTTTAGCATAATTTAATACTGCAAAATGTATTCAGTGTGGCCCAGTAGTCATGAGTGCTAAGCCATAAGAACTTCTGCATAGCGGCGTAGGTTCGATGCCCACTGGGGTGGTGGCCTTTTTTTTTTTTTTTTCATGACATCAGCCCTTTATTGGCTAGAAAATGTATTAAGCTGTATAACCCCCGTAACAACACCCCCGTATGTTGGTCCCCGTAACTTTCAATGTATTCAACCAACATATGGGTTTCAAGTGTACAGTAGAAAGTATATTATTACTCCCAATTGTAAATACATTTTATGTGCTAATACTCAATTTTTTATTTGTTTATCTTTGGTTCACTATATTCAATAATCTACTGTTGTTTGCGAAAGGCCAAATTAATAGTATGTTTTGTTTTTTTTTCCTGCACACTTTTTCCTATTTATGTATCTCTTCAATATATATTATATTATTTTATTAAGGTGTTTAACCTCTCTGGGATTTACAGACAGCATTTCGTTCAGTGCAAACATTTTCTGTGATTACCTATATTGTTAACATTTTTTTTTATTTTATTTTTTCTACATGAAAAATTCGTTTTGCTTAATTTTTTCAGCTTTCGTATCACTGGCGACGTTATTATCTACCATAGAATCAATAGAATAAAAATACTTGAGTAGTTGAATTTGGTACCAAAGATTTCTAGGCGTGTTCATTAAATTCCTGACCTGGGATGCGGCCGTGTAATAATTTCGCCGCTGGTTCGCCCTACCGGTTGAAGTTGGCCTTGCGGTGTGGCCAGTGAGCCAGGGAGATATTGTTAAGGTGAACCCTTTGTTTCGGCATTGTTAGCGGGGGCAAACTTGAAAATTACCCAGCGGGTATAACACAAAAGCCTGGAGGGCGTGATTGCCCACTCCTCCCGCTCTGATTTAAGCTCCCCTTCTAATTGGTCTTAAACACGGCCTCGCTCCGGGTTCTTGCTTCCTAGAGCCCATAACTTCTACTCCCAGGTCTTAGGATGTTGACATAATTTATCCAAGTTTGAACAAATCTACGTTAAAGGACTGGGATCGGATGCTAAATACGGAAATTACTCCGAAATAGCGGATTGTCAGGCTTGTTCAGTCTGAAATAGTGTCATGCTATAAAAAACGACCGAAAAATAATTTGGACTACTTTTTGAGGGGGGGGGGGAGGCGAGGTTAGCTCAGTGGTCAAATCCCGAGGAAGCAATAAAGATTTATTCTTATAGTGTCTTAGTTCATGGGTTGAATTCGGCCTCCCTGGCTAATGACCCTAGCAGTCGAAGCAGCAAAGGGGAAAGTGAAGCCGTATGGTTATGAAACCTCTATAGTATCTGCCCCTCAGGGCCCTCGTACCCTGTTACGGCATGGGAACAAAAAAATGGCAGCAAGGGCCTCGCATAATGAAACAAAGATAAAATAACAGAATTTACTCCAAAAATGGCCCAATTGGTCACGGAACAATGTTGGGCAAAGCATTCAGAATAACGAATAAATCTGTTATTTATTTTTGTATAATGAATAATTTTTCATTCATTATACAGTCAATTCAATGAGTAACTTTTTATTTGTATTTATTACTAACTGTTACCCGGTGTGCCATGCTACACCTACTTTATATCGAATAGGTGTTACCTGGTGTGGCATGCTACACATGTTTCGTATTAAATACCTGTTACCCAGCATGCATGGTACTCCTACTTTATATTATATATTAAAATGAATGATAATATGACACTTGTTCAAATTATGAGAAAGTAAGTTTATAAGTTGAGAGCTCAGTTAAAAAAATTATTTTTCAAATTTTCACTGAATGTGGGGTGGAAAATAAATTAACCCTTATTTTAAAAAGTATACTGGAATCATGTAATTGTAGTACCACTTTAAAGAAAATCCTAACCAAACTGCCTGTGTATAATTTTTTAAAGAAAATAATGTGTGGTCCATATATAAATATATATTAAAAAATAGCAACAAAATGAAGCATTTAATTAAGGTTATACTTACTTAGTTATAAGTTTTAATCTAGTATAACTGAAACTATTCTTTATTTGTATTGTTTTTGTTTTTTTAAATATAATATTAATATGTTATGTTCTATACCTTTTCATGTAATAATCTGTAACTAAGGTTTTTTTTTTCTGTGATTGAAAAAGTAATTGATGCAGGATTTATGTTAATTGAGCCAAAAGGAAAGTATTAAAAACTTTTTGTTCCAAATAAACTTTCACATTTTGTTGTTGACATTTTCCGTTATATTAAAGCTTCTCTTTCAAATCTTAAGGTTTATGAGCTCTTCTTTAAGGATAGCCCTTTTGTCATAGGAAATAGGGGTATCTAAGAAAAACAAATTTAGATATTTTTGTTGCAGCTATAGACAACAATAAATTAAAGCTAATTGGGAATTTCAATAAGGACTTATACTAAATAAATTAATGGGGGATTAATTTGATTTGGCGAGGGGTCGAGGTTAGCTCAGTGGTAGAGCACTGGACTAATAAACTGGAGCACCTGAGATCGAATCTCGAGCAAACAATAAAGATTTTTTCTTCTAATGTCTTCGTTCTTGGGTTGAATTTGGCCTCACTGGCAGTCCCTAGGCCAACCCAGGCTTTAATAAATTTACCAATGGATACCCTGGGTGCTAATGGCTTGAAGTGTCGAAGCAGCCTAGGGGAAAATCAGGCGGCTGGAGCATAGTACTGACCACACTATCTCCCTAGTGTGCTGTACAGTCATGAATCAGATTCCTCTATAGTATCTGCCACTTAGGGTCCTCGTGGCCTTTTTTTTTTTTTTTTTTTTTTTTTTTTTTGATTTTGCAACAATATTGTGCTCAAATTGCAAGCGTATTTAAATAATGGAGTAGTCAGAGGATATAAATATCTCAGACAAAAGAAAGCAGATATAAAAATGTAATAAAACTGCTGGGTGTAAATATGTCAATAATAAAGAGGCTTGGCATATTTAGATTAATAGAAAATTGCAAGGAAAATTCAATTCACCTGGGGGGGGGGGATAAATGAAAGAATTCATTTTAATAAGAAGGAAATGGTTTAAAGACAATTCCATGACTGCAAATTAAAATGTTATAAATTTAAATATTAAAAGTGAAATTAAGTTAGGCTTGCGATGGACAAAACGTTATGAAACAATAAAAATGATATAAAACTCCATGGTTGCTGCCTTCTCCTTAATGGAATATATTTTTTTAAAGGTTCTAAGATTGAGGGCTTGGAGGAATAATTTATGATAATAAAGCAAATATTTTTGGTACAAATCTAGAAGAGAATGTAATTGATTCCTTCTGGAAGTTATTCATAATGGGTATTACTACCATATTTTTTAAAATTAAATGTGCCTTTTGACCCTTTTTATAATTAAAATTGTTGAGATAAGAAATTATTTAAAAGTAGTAAAAGTGTGGGAGATTCATAAAAGCATGTCAAGTTCATATTCATTTATTACACACACAAACAGCAAGATGTACATTACTTCACATTATAAATTGTATAACCGACAAAAATGTTCCTCCCTAAGGCAGGAAGTATGAACAATATATGAAATATAAAATATCAAATTTAACATATTTCTGAATTTCTCAAATGTTTCTTTGTACAATGAGTTTGTAAGCATGTCTCCAATATATTCATTTGACTCAAATGTTAGACAACTCCATTTTTTTCAATTGAAAAAAAATGGAGTTGTCCAACTTTGATACCAATCTCCTCAAATATACACTTCCGAATTGATTTTACCATTTAAGAATGCAGTCTCTATGTCCAACTGGTCAACATTTTGCATTCACAACTTTCTTATTTTCAACTAAATCCCAAGTATTATTTTGTTTAAAACTATACATTTGTATTTATCCAAGGCTTTCATCTAAAAATTAATCAAGTCCGGTTCCTTTTCTTCATTAAAATTTTTCATCAGTTCCCACTAACCTAACTATTAACTAATCATCATCATCAACATGCATAGTGACTATGATTTTATTATTCAAAAGTACTCCCAAGCTTCACTATAACGGATTAAAATGCAAATTATTCACCTTCTTACCCCATTTAAAAGTCGTTATTTGTTCTGGTTTCTTAAGAACAACTTTACTACCATATAAACCTAACTTAGAAACATCTGGTTTCTTTCCAAATATATTTTATAGGATGTTTTATTCTCAATGGTTTTAGCTAAAGTGCGATTTTTCAAGTAAGTTGCTCCACAAACAATTTTTGGCCAAAACTTTTTTACAACAATAGATTCTGCCAGTAAACAATGACATATATTAATAATTGTTCTATAAAATTGGTCAGCAGTTATCTTTAATTTGTGAATATATGAGGGCATGGATTAATTTAGAAACTCTTATTCTTTGTAAAAGCATAAATCATACTATTTAAATATTCCTTACTATTGTCACATCTCATAATTTTAATTCTCTTATTTGTTAATTTTCCAAGCAATTAAACACTTCTATATTCTATATTAACACCATGTATGGCATAACTAAAAGATGAAAATAGACAAACAAAGGTTAAAACTGAAATGTTTTAAAACACAGTTTTAACGAAATGTTTCGAAAAAGATTTGTTAAAAACACAAACCGTTTAAATGTATTTGCAAGCTTTTACTAAGCAAATGCATGTGATAAAACGGAGGCATACATTAATTATTAAAGGCATAGTTTTTAATAAGCAATAAAATGGAATAGTAAACATAGGGAATGGAAGTTAAACTTATAGTTCTACTTACTTGACTTACTTAAGGCTATAAGATAAATGAAAACACCAAACTTAAAAAAGTTTGATACAGACACTTTTGCAAACTTTATGAAGTTTGATTAACGCACGTTTGAAAACTTAAAAAGTTTGCAGACACTTAAAAAAGTTTCATGAAACTTAAAAAGTTAGATGTATGAATGTTAGATATAAACACTAAGGCTAAAAAAAGAAAAAATTTTCAAGCTTAAAACGTAAATGTTTTATAGCAAAAGAAAAATGGCTTCTAAGCCCAGTGTTGTCCTACAGAAATAAATTTATGTTATACGATATATTTTCTTTTTATTACTTTAAGATAGACTTAAAAGGCTAAAAGGTAGACTTAAAAAATGTTCAAACTTAAAAAAGTTCAAAGTTAAAAAAGTTTGATACACACGTTTGCAAACGTAATGTAATTTAAATTGTAGTTTGTAATTAAACAAACAAAGGTTAAAACTGAAATGTTTTAAAACAAAGTTTTAACGAAATGTTTCAAAAAAGATTTGTTAAAAATTTAAACCGTTTAAATGTATTTGCAAGCTTAATTCTGTCGCAAAACTGAATAACATCTAGGAGCCCAGTGTTGTCTTACTTGATATATACTTCTTAAACAGAAATATGATTTTTCTCCAAATTCTGAGAAAATAAGGCTATTTTGAGAATAGGTAAAACTTTAAAAGAAGTTACAATAAAACTTTAAAAATAAGTATAACTTAAAAAAAAGTAAAACAAAAACAAAAAGAAAGTAAAACTTAAAAAAAAAAAAGAGTTTTGTTGGCTTGCTAATTTCCATCTATATTGCCGTTCTTCTTTGAAGAAGTTGCAACACTGGAAGAAAATGGCTATTTCGGAGAATTTACTCCTTCATAAATGACATTTTCGAAGGCGTAACTCCCCGAACTGTGAATCCTAGAAGATTTTGAGCTAGACTACGAGATTTCCAGGCTCAAGACGTATCTATGTGCGAAGTTTGGTCAATATCAGTCAAACGGTGTGGATTTGTATAAGGAACAAACAAACAGACAAACAGACAGACACGTGATTTTTATATATATAGATTGAATAACAATGATTTATTGAATGACAATTTCTATTAAGTAAAAATGATTTATTGAATGACAATTTTTATTGACTAAAGTTATTTATTCGAATGAAACAATTTTATGATTTAAATCGATTTATTTGACTGAAGTGTTTCGTTAAATGAAGTGTTTTCCAATAAAAATGACATTCATTAAAATTTTTTATAATTTTAACGAAAATTATTTATTTAAGTGATACTGTTTACTGAGTTTGTTGTTTCATGAACCACATTATTTTTCAAATAATGAATCAAGAATGGCAAATAATTAATTATTAAATAAATTAAAAAAAAAAAAATCAGTCAATGAATAACTGAATACATTCTTATTCAATAAATTTATTTAAATTTATTAATTATTGAATAATGGGGTAACCCTGTTATTCACTGAATAAAAAATAAATGAGTGGATGAATAACTTATTCAATAAATAAATTCTTATTCGATATAAATTTATTTGAATGATTACTGAATAAAAAAAATATTTTAGTAAAACAATATTTCCTATTAAAACCTATTTTGCTAAGAGTATATCTTATCTAAGGGAACAGAAAAAAAATTGAGACACTAAATTTTTTTTTTTTTTTTTTTTTTTTTTTTTTTTTTAAGCTTTCAAATTACTTTTTCTTGATAGTAAATCAAATCAGTAACATGAACTTAATCATTTAAATACATGGAGTTCAACATCGAAGAAAATCAAGAACTTAAGCCTTCAACGTCCACTACTACAGCAGCTAGACCCAAAAGTAGGGGAAGTAGGGGAAAAGTAAAAAATAACTGTGGACAGTTCATGTGTCCAAAAAATAATCCTATATATATCAATTATATAATTGTTGAAAATTAATAATATTTTTCAATTATATATATTTTTTTAATTTTTTATTTATAAAAGTAAATTTATTTTATTACTATTATTTTTTTTTTTTTTTTTGGAAATCAATAATTTCTGATGAAAATGTACACATTTATTTTACAATGTATTAACAAATAAATAAAAATTATTTTCACATTCGTTTTTACTTTATTTGAATCTGTATATACCTAAATATTAAATAAATTAAAGAAAAAAGTATTAATTGAGGTTCATTCAACGACTCATTTGAGGTCGTTAAAGGCGAGCAGTTCCTTTTAGATAGTGAAACTTTTATGAACTACTGAAATTATTGATTGAGAGATGTTCCGTATTCTATTCTATTTTTATTTTATTTTTTAACAGTATTTTGAAAATGTTTATTTATTTTTTGAGTTCCGAAGCTGTTTTTGTGAGTCAGGCGTTTTCTTTATCAAAAATTAAAAATACTAAAAAGTAATAAAAAAAAAAAAAAATAGAACTGAAATAAGTAGCATTTAAATAAATCAAAAAACACAAAAGGAGATAAAATACGAAGTAAATAATAGAATAATTAAAATAAAATAAAATAATAATAAATTTAATTAATAAAAAATATAAATTTTAATTTAACAATTTTTTCTAAATGAACTGAAAAAAATAGAGTAATGCTTCGTAAGTTTGGAAAACGTTTCGTTCGTTAAATAGAGGCAGAATCATCAGTGGAAAATTTTATAATGGGTTAAGACTAAAATTAATGAGTAGAAGGAATTTAGATGTATCTACGTGCGTTATTATACCCTAAAAAGAAGAGTTTAGTGCCGATTATTAATAGCTGGTATAATGATTATCAATAAAAAAGATAAGTGATTACAAAGAAACGTAATCAATTCATCCTAAACAAGAATATATGCTGATCTTTAATCTAAAAATTAATATTTTTCGCAACTAAGGCAGATCAATGTTGCTGTAACTTATTTTCCTGTAATCGGTTGAAAATAATAAATTATTTACTGCAGTAATATATATTTTACCACGAGAAGCATTAGGAGTTCCCATATTTACCAAACAAAGACCTCAATTTTCTATTCCATCTCTATCTTATAAAAGACATGAGAAAATGAAGCCCCCTTTCCCCCCATGTGCCCTGCGCACTATGTAAACGGGTTGGAAAAACAAGAGGCTTGGGAAATATGAGAAGAGGTTTTATCCTTTTTTGGCCCATTGCAAACTCCGTTATTCCCAAGTCCTATAGTCTATCTCATTTTCTTTCCTTCAATTCAATTCCGGACTGAATAACCCTCTGTTACTTCTGAGGCTTAGAATTATATTCTCTGCTCCGGTCTTGGAGAATAAACTTGCTTGAGTATGGACGCCTTAGGCGAAGCAGCAATCAAAAGGAACAACTTGGAATACATTTTGTCCTCAAACAAAAATCATGTTAAATGTAATTACTTGTGTATTTTTTAAGTTTAGTTTTACAAATTAGCCTCATGAAACATTATAACATTTTTAACTTTAACTTCACTAGCATTTATACAGCCCCACCATTTATGTGTAAGGAAAACAAATGGAGCTGGAATGAATTGCTCAGGCAATGTGCAACTCCATGTGAAGCACATTTTGACGCATAGCAGGGCATATGAACAATCAAAAGAGCATCATCAGCTGCTGTTTCCACTGTCAAAATATTAGCCATTGACCATTAATAAATAGCAAGACTTTTTGGACGACAGAAAACTAATCAGCAAAATTTTATTGTTCCAACATTATGTAAAATCATAAATTGTATAATGTTGCTGATGGAAGAAGAGAGCTCCTGACAAGATTCAGTTAAAAATAATTAGTATTAACAGAATTAATTATGGGGAACAGCAAAACACTCACACATACAACGAATACAAGCATTCAAATCCAAAGTCCTTCGAAGAATAGTTAATGCTCCCATTTATGGCTCCAACAAAACCCTACACAACGACCTAAATATACCCTTCGTAAAAGACCTCGCAACATCCAGATTCCTAACGTTTCATTCCAAATTGTCATCCCACCCAAATCCTAGAGGTCAATCCCTATCCACTCGGACCCATCCTAAAGACCTTCCCAGGAGGCTTAAGAGACTTTGGCCCCGTGACCATCTACCCTAGCAGCGGTTTAAAACAGTGAAAACATAAATGTTAGCATATATTAGGAAGTGCCAATAATGATTGGCTCCTTCCATATACTATTCACTGAGATGTACGCAAGTCGACCACAATTAATTATTGTACTATATAAATTGTACAGATTTTAAATAAACATTTATTAAAAAAAAAAAAAAAAAAAAAAAAAAAAAAAAAAATTAACAGAATTATGTTGTTTTGTAAATTTAATTAATGTGAATGTATGTATAGATAAACAAATAATCTTTGATTATTTAAACTTCAAAGAGTGTTTGTGTTACTAAGGAATAAGGCGCAAAAAAAAAAGTCTGACAGGCAGGAACTGCGTCATCTTAGCTCTTTTCTGTATCCCTAGTGTTATTTGGAAAACATAAAATAGATATAATGTAAATAATCACTTTTTTTTTCTTGAAGATTGTCAACACTCACTCGATCATCTAGAATAGAAGCGATATTAAGGTGTCAAGGCCCAGGAAAATGGCAGTAGACAACTTACACTGAAGCGGAAATTACACAATCCGGCTCTCCCTCATTCTTAAGAAAGTATCTAAAAGTCATATACTAAATACAAACACGCCTATCATTTGTTGGTCACGTTTTACTGAAAACAAAAATGCAATTAAAATAACAACAACCAATTAAAACTTAGACAAATAAAGAAAAACGAAACGAAACCAACAACTTCAAATATTTTACTAAACACTGTTTTTTACTAAAATTAACCAAAATTTAAATATCTTAGTTTAGCTGAATTATAGTAAAAATATTTCAACTGACTCCAACGATTCTAAGCAAAAAAAACCTAAAAATTAATTATAAAAACTAGTTTTATCCACTTTTCACGAAAACGGTTGCAAAGGCCACCTTAAAAATGGTTTTGTTCGTTTCCTTAAGGTATCTTTTAATCAAAATGAATCCACAGGGGTCGCAGTGTTTAAGGGTTTTGAGGGTTGAAAGGCTCTTCAATAATTGAGGTATACAATAATTAATATTTGTATTTATTAATTGATATTGTTCACTTTTTTTAAACGTTACGATGTCTTATTATTTGAAGAAATTATAAAACATTACTCTCAGAATAATAAGTGCTAAGTTGGTAAATATTTTTAGATTTTTTATTTAAAATGAATAAAAAGGGGTTCTCTAATTGACCAGCCATTAATACTTTGTTTTGAGTATTGTAGTTTTTATTCCTTCTGTTTGAATTTGCATATTAAATGAGCGTGTGTATTGACTTTGTGCTTATCGCACGTGTTTGTGTCAATGTCAGAAGGTTTAAATCTATCTTTGAGCATTAAATAGTACATTATTATTGACAATATTCAATAGGTTATTCGTGCTGTTATAGGCTATATTTTTATCGTCAACAAATATAAATGTAACAAATATTGAATATATATTGTGTTTTGAAACTGTTTTCAATTTTTTTTTTCTCTCCAAATATTTGAACGTCCATTGAAACTATCTCAATCTCGAGGAAATGGATTCTTGTTCACATATGTCATTCAGACCTGTCAGAAAATATCGACTATAGGATGTATATGATTCTCGGGCTCGGGTTATTCGGAGCTGGGGGTGGCGGAAGAGAAGGAAATGAGATAAGCAATAAGACTAGGAAAACCCGTCGTATCCAATAGGCCGAGAAGGGGGAAAACTGCGTCTCATATTTCCCGAGCTATTCCTGTATATTCTCGGGTATCGGCTGAGGTTGGTCCACATTCGAATAAAATCCACTAGCTGAGTCAAGAATCAAATGCATCATTTTACAAGTACTTGTTCATTAAATTTATCACGAAAATATAAACACAAACACTCACACATGAGACGGATCAGATTTTTCAATGTTGTCTTGTCAAAAAACAACATATTCTACACATTAATCTTCACCTATTAACGGCTCGGTTGCCCTACAGTCTGAAATCTGAATTCCGACATTCCAAGTATGATCGAATCTCTTGTGCCAAAAGGGTTATGAAGTAAACTCCACCAGTCCTTTTACACTTTAGGCATCGGAATTCTCACAGCAAGCCCTGAGATGAAAAAAGTTCTGGGGCCGGTGGGGATCGAACCCACCATCTCCCGTTTATGAATCTAGCGCGCTAGCCACTAGACCACGGGAGTTCCCAACCCCAAATGTTATCAAAATGTAAACGCCTTAGTTTAGGTACATTTCAAACATGTAGAAAATGTGTATAATAAATCCCACGATTCTAAAAACCCTTACCGAAAATGAGCTACGAAACACTTTTTTCCGCTTTTCTCCATAACGATTACAGATATCGCCTTGAAAGTGGTTTCATTCGTTAAGGGACGTACAACACGAGAACCTGTAACTACATGAACGCGAAAACGTTAATTTTGCGATTTTTTACGCGCGAATTTCGCACTAAAAATCATGTTCCGGTGGACGGCTTGATCGGATGTTTTAGTTAACGAATTTGACCTTTCAAATTAGACGAAAGGTTTTTTTACCAAACTAGTCCAATTTTTGAGCTCGAGAGAGAACAAACAGACCATATATATATATATATATATATACTAAAGAAACGACACTTATCATGAGTCTGCACAATTTTCTGTATATTCATTGAAACATCCGTATTTGTTTTTCAATGAAAACATGAACAGTTTTAAATATTTACCTGATGTTTGCCAGCAAATATTTACATCTGAAAACAAATAATAGTGGATTCTCTATTTACTTTTTATATTTGATTTTCATCCAAGCTGACATTTCCGTATGAGATTCAGTTAAAAAGTCCCGACATATGAACAGGACAACTTGTTTTTCCACTTTAGTATTACTTGGTAATATTTAGATTTTTCGTGACATTCATACCTTTCTACAAATTTATTCCCAAATGTTAAGGTATTACAGTCTACCTTCCATCTTCTATCTGCAATACCGCCACATTTTATATAGAATATATCAACAAATTTCAATATTCCTTAAAACACACTAATTGAAGCATTTAACCGCAATAGGGGATATGTCGCACATAGTGAATTTTAAAAGACTTCATTTTTAAATGTGATATTACCTGATTCTCAATGCTTACAAGCATTAGACTAAATATTCCCCTATTTCAAATTAATAAAAGCAGGTTAAAAAAAAAACAAAAATGCATTTTTCATCACTTAAAACTTTTATTAAACAAATCTGTTATAATACAGGGTGTCCCACATTGAGATGTCATAACTTTAAGGGTTTATTCTGCACATCATTTGTAGTTCAGGGACGCATAAATGAGCGTCCTATCTCAACATGTACCAGGGCTATTCAAAATTTTGTCTATTTTCAAAAGTATTGGGTTTTCTTATGAAAAACAGTGTTTTCCGGATTTCTAGTTAATGTATCGTAAATTACGACCACATTTTTAGAATCTACATTAAATTTCCAATAAGAAACACCCATTATTGAAATTATGTCATGTAAATTAGGAGCTAAACTAAGAGCCATATAGATGTGAACTATTGTTATCAGGGTTTTCTTAACTCCTTCAATATTTTTGTATCAGCTATTTGTAGACTTAGCGGTTTGCCTCCACCTCAAAAGTTGCTTTATTTAATTAGTTTTATTACCTAATAGGGGGCGAGGTTAGCTCAGTGGCAGAGCACTGGACTAATAAGCTGGAGGCCTGAGTTCAAATCCCGAGCAAGCACTAAGGATTTTTTCTTCTCGTGTCTTCGTTCATGGGTTGAATTCGGCCTCCCTGACCGTCCCTAGGCCAACCCAGCCTTTAATTAATTTAATAATGGGTACCTTGGTTGGTGCTAATGACTCTAGCAGTCGAAGCAGCCAAGGGAAAAATCAGGCGGCCGGAGCATAGTACTGACCATACTATCTCCCTAGTGTGCCGTATGGTCAAGAATCAGATACCTCTATAGTATCTGCCCCTCAGGGCCCTCGTGGCCTGTTACGGGACTGATTTTTTTTTTTTTTATTACCTAATGACCACGAATACGTAGAATAAAATATAGTAATATAACAAATGACCCACGATATTAATTCCCATCAAAATTTCTGATCTTACAATAATTGTCAACCTATTCATTTTTTTTTCCAATTTATTATTATTTTTATTTTTTATTTATATTATTATTTATTTATGTATTTTTTTTTTGTTTATTTTATTTTTATTTTTTATTCTTTTTTATTTTATTTTATTTTTATTTTTTTTATATTATATATATATATATATATATATATATATATATATATATATATGTATGTATATTTTCGGTTGGCCAGCATATTATTAGACCAATTATTTTACTAGTCAAAGCCCTATGTTATCACCTATCATCGGATTATATTTAATTTTCAAATTATGACCAATTAATTTATTATATTTCTTATTATTATTTATCTTCAACTTTTTTTTTTTTATTGTTTTTATTTTTTGTTATTCAATAGAGCAGATCACCCTTGTTGCAAAGTTTTTGAAACGAATAAATAAATAAATTAGCTTTAAAATGGTACCCTGTTGTTAAAAAAAAAATAAATTATTAAAGTCTATTTTTTCTGATTTCTAAGTCAAAACCAATACATTTGCTGTAGCTTGACGAAGCCAATCTGAACACATTATTTAATTCCATGCAAATATGGTGATGTCCCATCCTTCCAACATTAGGTATACACACTTTTTGCTTAGATTAAGGATTAGGGGGCACTTTGGAAAGAGTGAAAGATGACAGAAGAACATATTTGAAATAATCACAATTATTGTTATTATTTTAACACAATAAATACAGATCTTATATTTTTATACTTTGAGGATCTTGTTTTATTAAATTTCTATTTTTAATTCTATTCTATTTAATAAAATTAGACACTACAATTTCTCCTTATAATTTATTGCTTATAAGTAACTGGGTTATTCATTATAAATTGTATTGAAAAATGTCTCTCCTGCAAATATAAAACGAAAAAAAAAGATTTAAATGAAAAGACTATTATACTACTCTTAAAAATAGAAATTTCATAAAACAAGACCCTGAAAGCATAAAAATATAAGATCTGTATTTAATATGTTAACAATAATTGTGATTATTTCCAAATGTTCTTCTGTCATATTTCACTCTTTCCAAGGTGTTCCCTAATCCTTAATCACAGCAAAAAGTGTGTATACCTAATGTTGGAAGGATGGGACATCACCATATTCGCGTGAAATTAAATAATGTGTTCGTAATGGCTTCTTCACGCTCAAGCAAATGTATTGGTTTTGATTTAGAAATCAGAAAAAATAGACTTAAATAATTTTTGTTTTTAAAACAAAAGGGTACCATTTTAAAGCTTATTAAACAAGGCAACTTTTGAGGTGGAGGCAAACCGCTAAGTCTACAAATAGCTGATTAAGAAAATATTAAAGGAGTTAAGAAAACCCTAATAACAATAGTTCACATCTATATGGCTCTTAGTGTAGCTCCTAATTTACATGACAACATTTCAATGATGGGTGTTTCTTATTGAAAATTTAATGAAGATTTTAAAATTGTGGTTGTCATTTACGATACATAGACCAGAAATCCGGAAATCACTGTTTTTCATAAGAAAACCCAATAGTTTTTAAAATAGACAAAAGTTTGAATAGCTCTGCTACATGTTGAGATAGGACGCTCATTTCTGCGTCCCTGAACTACAAATGAAGTGTAGAATAAACCCTTAAAAAAATGACATCTCAATGTGGGACACCCTGTATAATTAAGCAGAGAGAGATAGAGAGAGAAAACTTTATTACCAACAAAATAAAATGGGCTGCCCAATTACATTGGGTTGCAAGGTACACCGAGTGCTTATCATCCATTCGAAATAGGGTAAATTTATAAGCTGAGGATGTAAGAAGTTCAAAAGAAGGAATAGTGATTAAACAAGATGAAGACGAAAGAAGGAGATAGTGAAAGAATTGTTGGAATTGAAAATATAGCCCAAAGTATATAAAGAAATAGTGTGAATGGATGATAAGCACTCAGTGGCCATAAATATGATTAGTCCGAGTGTGTCCACTAAAATGTACTCAGCTAATGCTGTCAGCTGGTCTGTGGTTAGTCCTAGTCCTTGAAGGAAGATGGCCGTGCTCTTCGGAATGGTTCCTCTCGATCCGAACCATAGCCCCTTTACAATATATGGTACCTTCGCTTCCCAAATTCCTCTTGGAACTTCTCTTGGTAGTCCGCCGAGCATTTCGTGTTTATGTTTTTCTTTTCGGTATCTATTTTTTTTTTTTTCTTCCTTGATATCATTATTTTCGAAGCGTATTGTGGGATTGAGGATATACGCTGTTTTCTCGTTTTCAGGGAACGCTATAATGTCGGCATACCTTGGAGTACCTTCTTCATGGAGTGACGAGGAGCATGCTGTTAGGACAACTACCAAGCACATTTGGCTGGTGTTTCGGTCTCCCTGCCGCATTTGCGACAGAGGGTTCCCAAATCAGCTGCTCCTGCGAGACCAGGAACACCACGCAGTGGCGAATACTTAACATTTAGATTCAATGCGTTCGTCCATTCAGAACTAGAGAGGATTTTTTTCTCGCAGACGAATCTATTGGCGCTAGGAAAATATGATATTTATATGTGGCAGAAGGTAAAATTAAAACAATAACCTTCACTTTCTACACTACTCCTTTATTATGCTCTACATGTTTCGTGTTCCTATGACGCCTCTTCGGGAGCCATTAAAGTAATATACAATTACAGCCTACACCACCAAGAACCTTCCAACAAGACAATTTAAAATGAATTAATTTATAAAATGACGAAGACTTCATTTTGGAAAATTACCGTAAAGCTATCGATTTTAAACATCTGATGCGCAGTGGACTTGATTGATTTATCAGTCTAGACGTGTGACCCTACATGCAGATCGTTTTCGGTGGTGTAGGCTGTAATTGTGTAAGAGCTCCTGAAGAGGCGTCATAGAAACGTGAAACATGTAGAGCATAATGAAGGAGTAGTGTAGAAAGTGAGTGTAGAATTTGACCTTCTGCCAAATATAAGTATATTAGAAAATTTGGGTAATCATCTTATAATAAAATACAAAGCGTTATTTACAAACCTTGTGTCACTTCAAGTAATATTCAAAGTGAATATTTAGCCTTCAAGTCATTTCTTCAAACATATTGTTGACCGGAATCTCGCTTTTTCTTTCGTTGTATATAGACCCTATTGAATCTTTCAATATATGACAAAAGTAACAAACACGAAATCATATGTCTGACATTATAAGCAAACAACATTTAAATATCAAAATTATATACAGAGAAGTTGGTCTCGTTCAGAGATCTGGATCATCAGCGCAGGCATTTCTATTGGCTTATTATGGACAATTCCATTGGCTGTTCTTTCTAGTAACCGTTTTGTTAACCGAGTCCTCAGTGTTGTTTATTGTTGGTGTCCTTTGTGCTGTTCTTCTTTCGGCTAGGAAAATGAGTCTTTGGGATTTACCTACGACTGAAAAAGATGCCATTCATACAGTTGGAAAGATGACCGAACTAACCTTCCCTAACTTTTCTTAACTAGCATATCGGCCCATTTTCCATCGAAAACCAGTGATCTATAATATCAACGAGTTGGATTGACTAGAGTTTCTAAATAAACTTGAGCAAGCGTAGCGAGCGGAAAAGCATAGCAACTATGCCATTAACATAAGTGCTAATGTTATGTAACCTAGGAAACCAGTAGCACTTAAGTTAATGACATAATTGCTATGTGTTTCCGCTCACTACGTTCGCTCAGGGTTATATTGCAGCTCTAGTCAATCCAACTCGTTGATAATATTAAAAAATGGTCTTTCCGTCACCATACTGCCACAACTTTAATTATGTTCTCATTTCATGATCGAGATCACTGAACGAGACCCACTTCTCTTTAACCTGGTAAAGCAAGTACGTAAGTACCCAAGTTACATCTCCATCAATCGTTTTTAAATACTCAAACCTAAAAATTACTTCTTTCAATTGTTCTTGCAAACGGCACATTAAAATGAATATCATTTTAAAATCAGTTTCATTAGTTTTAATATAACCTACGAAAAATCTCGATTTTCAGATTCTAGACTTTACTCTTGGAATGTGGACGGCCTTTCATATTTTCGCAACCCTTGAGGCCTGTTTTAAGTAAAGTATCGAATAAGACCATTTCTCAATATATTACCACGTGAATGGACAGTATATTTTCGTTTCATAGTTTCCTCCGATTTGCATATTCGATAGTTTGTCATGGTAGGGACGATATGAACTAGGAAACGGAATTTTTTAACGCTTATTTCGCTCCAAAAAGCATGTTAGGGTGGAAGTATTCTGCTGATCAACTAATTTGTCCTTTCAAATGAGACGAACGATTTTTTGTTTACTAAATTTCAGCAAAATCGGGCAATTTATAAGCCCGTAATAGAGTGAATAGGCAAATATATACAAATTCAGCCACTTTTATTTTCGTAATGTGTTTTAAAACACCAAATTTTCTAGTTGGCACTTTGGTATTGCGCCATAAGGTCAATCTCATAAGCAGGACTCCTCCCGGTGGTTGGGAGGGAGAAACCGCGCTAAAAATTCCATTCCTTCTTTTGACTTAGAATTTCTTAAGTCTTGAGTGTTAGAATGGATTAAAGTTACTAATGAAAGCACTTAAAATAAATGAATTATTTATTAACTTAAAGTCCTCTCTTTTTCGTTTACTGTGCTTCTATGCTTCCCTACGAAATCACGACTTTTTATGAATTCAGGTCAAGGAATGAACGATCGCTTTTAAAATTGTTCAAGTATAAATAAAGACCTGGAAAGATCCAGTCTGCTCAAAGGAACAATGTTTTTGTCGGTAATACTCAAGCAACAAGAGCTATTAATTTTGCATAAATTGGCTTGGGATTGGTTTGTAGACGAGCGGAATCGAATGAAACTACTTTTAAGGTGAAGCGTTTAACAATTTTTGACAAAAACGTAAAAACATTAGAACTTGTGTACTCGTAGCTAGGCACTTGAATATTTGTCATTGACTTCCAGATTTGTGCAATATGTAATATATAAATTTTGGTCAACTATGAACGAAGAATGAAACAAAAAATATTATATTTCAGAGATTGGATCATTTTTAATTTATTCACACTGTTTACTTTTTGATATTATTAGTGAATTATTATAGTGTTTTTAAATAACATGTGACTATTTTTAAAGGAAAAAATTATACATGAAAAAGGTTACCTACCTTCTGGATTTTAAGAAACGTTGCTTTTGTTATTAATGAATCTGATATAATCGAGCCGTTTCTGATATCAAAAGAAGTGGCATTTAAGACATTTAAGAAAATCATTAAAAGCATTTTGGCCCAGTAAATGAATAATTCAACTAATTGTTTATTAAACTATAATTGTAATATATATATATATATATATATATATATATATATATATATATATATATATATATATATATATACAGGGTGTCCCATAAATGTCTAGTCATATTGTGGGAGGTGATAGAGGACCCTTAGGGAAACAAAAAATGTTCTATGACGATTTTCCGAATTCTCTAACATAAGGGAGAAAACGTCAATTTATTGTTTTTTCGAGACTAATGTTGTTTTTAGAAGAATAACCTTCATAGCTCTGTCCCAGGTTGTTCTACTAGAAAGGAAGTGAAACCAATCGAATGCTGAGTAAATTTACTATAAGACTAGTCGGGAGTAAACATAAAAATCTATGAATTTTATTATGTCTATCATATCAAAAGAAAGCTATTCTAAGTTTCCTGACTTTTTCTTGATATTTCTTTCCAGCGTTACTCTTCAATGGGCAGGATCTGAGATTTCCGGGTTTTAGAAAAACTTCTTCATTTAACCAGCTTTCCATTCATGTATCACACCCCTGTGTTACTGAAGTGTGTGGACGATTTAGGGACAAAAGTTTTAATAAAAACATGGATCTGTGAAAAGAAAATTCAGTTTTTTTTTCTCAGTTTATCCAAAAAGCTTAATAGAAATATTTATTTTTATAAATATTTACTTAACTGTTAAGTAAATATTTACTTAAATAAATTTAAAAAAATTACCAGGAAAATAAAAAAAAATCCTAAAACGGTAAACCAATAAAATACACATTTATTTTGAATTTATTAATTACAGTAACTAATACTGGGTCCAGGAGGAGGCCATTAATGAACCCCAACCACACGTTAACCTGAAAAATTATTATTTTTACCCAGATAACGCATTTGACACACATTTTACAGAACTATCTACATCTTATTTATTTGGAATAGGATATTTGATAACCACAACAAACAGACATGGGTTCACGAGAACCCACGGCGGTTCACAAGCGTGGCCATCAGTATCAATTCAAAGTCGGCGCTAATGGCCAAGATAAAAAATTAAAAGTAAAGCATTAGTTTTCTAATTTTAAATACCTGTAAAAATGTGTTCAAATGCGTGATTTAGGTAAAAATGATAATTTTTGAGGTTAATGTATGGTTGGAGTTCAGTAATGGCCACCTCCTGGACCCGGTATTAGTTACTGTAATTAATAAATTCAGAATAAATGTGTATTTTATGTATTTACCGTTTTAGGATTTTTTTTTTTATTTTCCTGGTAATTTTTTTAAATTTATTTAAGTAAATATTTACTTAATATTAGAGTAAATATTTATAAAAATAAATATTTCTTTTAAGCTTTTTGAATAAACTGAGAAAAAAAAATGAATTTTCTTTTCACTGATCCATGTTTTTATTAAAACTTTTGTTCCTAAATCGTCCACACAATTCAGTAACACAGGGTTGTGATACATGAATGGCAAGCTGGTTAAATGAAGAAGTTTTTCTGAAACCCGGAAATCTGAGATCCCGCCCATTGAAGAGTAACGATGGAAAGAAATATCAAGTAAAAGTCAGGAAACTTAGAATAGCTTTCTTTTGATAGGATAGACATACTTAAATTCATTGATTTTTACGCTTACTCCCGACTAGTCTTATGGTAAATTTACTCAGCTTTCGATTGGTTTCACTTCCTTTCTAGTAGAACCGCCTGGGAGGTAGCTATGAAGATTATTCTTCTAAAAACAACGTTAGTCTCGTAAAAACAATAAAATGACGTTTTCTCCCTTATGTTTGAGAATTCGGAAAATCGTCATAGAACATTTTTTGTTCCCCTAAGGGTCCTCTATCGCCTCCCACAATATGACTAGACATTTACGGGACACCCTGTATATATATGTATATGTATATATATAAAATATTAAATTAACATTTAATGCTAACCAAAAATATGATAATCTTCTAACTCAGAAATCCATGACCCATTTGGTTGACCTAGGTCTAAAAACTATAACTTTTGTTTACACTCGAAGCTGGTCAAATATATTACATTAATCATCTGTTCTTTATTAGTATTAATTTAATTACATGGAAAAACATGTAACACCCCTTCAACTATAAAACACATATTGACATGATCTCTAGTGAGACAGAACTATGACTTACCAGACAACATTACTGACCTACTCTCCGATAGGAGCCAATATATAGACCAGATTTACAATTACTTGAAAACAAGGAACTTATTTGACAGAATATGATAATTATACAGCAATAAATAATTATTCATTGTTAATATCAGAATTTGAGTAATATACACTATTAAGATTTATACAATCATATACTAATCGAACGCACTCACTATATACAAAACTAATATTTAAGATACACTTTAAAACTTCAGAATCCATTACGACTGATTTGTTTTTAAAAAATAACGATTTAATTGTTTTATCGCCTTGTAGCGTTAAACAATTAATTAAAATTTAATAATAAAATAAATCAGTTTTTTAGAAATAAGTAATTAGTGTGGGTAAAGTAAAATGACACCGCAGAGGCGTAGAAGATATCCATCCGGTCGAAGATATAAAAATAAAATAACTTTTAGAATTAATTGTGTTATAAATTATTTATTTGTTTCAGACTCGTAACTTTGGTGACGGTCTCTTTTCATAGGATTATAATATTGTTATAAATTAAACAAAATAAAAAGAACAATCATAGTGAATTACTTTTTTTTTACCCCGGAATAATGTAACGTTTGTTGCTGAGGGCTACAATGGCTGGAAGTTTTCCCCTTTATGAATTCGGTTTTGCAGGTAGAACTAAATAGGAAATCCCTTCTCGTAAGAACTTTTTAATAGCCACTCAGATCTCGACACTCAAAAAAAGTTTCATCCTACAGCACAATTTCCTTTCTCATCTCAGGGCAGATTTTTGCCGGGTAATTCAATTACAATGATCCTTAGACGAGATGGAAATTATAACTCTTAAATTTGATTTACCTCTAATAAAAGGAACGAATAGGTCTGAAGGAAGCCTTTATAGTCCGTTATTAATTGTGAAAGCTCTTAAAACCTTTTTTGTATCCTCTTATAGCTCTATTTTCCTAAATGAAATTTTATCTAAAAAAAAAAGTGGTGTAATCAAAATTCCTGATTTTTTTTTTACAATTATTATGAATCGCTATTTAAAAAAAAAAACGCCACTTATATCGTGGGTTCGATTCCGCTAGAGGATATCGTTATTCTGGATAAATGAAAAATTCATCGCTAGAATAGGGTGGTTTCATGTAGGTAACCCGTTTCAAAATATCTCCATTATATCATCAAAGTGTTCTTTGGTTATCCACAACCGCACATGTTAGTATAAACATATATATATATATATATATATATATATATATATATATATATATATATAATTTTTTTTTCCCGCGAACGTAACAAAATTTATATACTCTAGTTTACGAATGCTGAAAAATATTTCATAAGTCCAATCATCGTATTCAAGCCGCCAAAACCGAAATTCCAGATGTTTCGAAGGTTTTTAAATACATCAAACTTAAATGACTAAATTATTTGTTAGTTCCGAGTGCTTTTATTTTTAAATTTAACCCCTTTCCACTATTTTGCCTTAGGAAAAGTTCTAAACAAGGAATGGAAATTTTTAGAATAACAATTAATGGCTTAAGTAAGAATGTAACTTATTTATTCTCTCTCTTTCTCTCTCCCTCTCCCCTCTCTCTCTCTCTCTCTCTCTCTCTCTATATATATATATATATATATATATATATATATATATATATATTTAGGTAGTTGGTAACAGCTTATTAAGTCTTCAATAGTTTTGTATTTTTTATTACATTTTTGTTGTGGAAATGTTTTGGCTATAAGCCATTTTCAGTACAATTGTCTGTACGATTTTGTATTATTTTTTTTATATACACTATAATATTCAGATTATGTGCTTGTAAATTTAATATTATTTAATTTGAGGAGGAAATTTCATTTTTTTTTTTTTTTTATAAAATTGTAAATACTCAAATATATAAAATAAAATGTAATAATTGAGGTAATAATAATATCCCTATTTTCCTAGTTTTCAACTTAGGATCTACAACAAGTAAAACAACTTGTAATAGACAAGTAAAAAAAAAAATCTTTAATCCAATAAATTGAAATAATTTTTTAATAATATATAATATTTTTTTTTTTTTTTTTTTTTATATATATATATATAAGGTGCTTCTACTACTTGGGTCATTAGCACCGTTGAAAATTGTGTCATTTTTAACATATGTGAAACAATTTTATAAGAACTGATTCGTTTGCTTATAATGTATTGGCCTATCATTTATTTTGGAATAAATTGAATCCTAAATCTAATAATGCTACGTACAAATTGGGTTAAATCCTTTTAACAAATATCAGATCTAACCTTAAGCCTAGAACTAAACCTAAAATTGTTATATACATATTTACAGGACGGTAACTAAACACCCTCACGAACGCACACACACACACACACACACACACACACACACACACACACACACACACACACACACACACACACACACATACAAACACTCGCAAACACAAATAATAAATACTTCTACACTTTAACATACAAACCAACACTTATCGCACTCATACAATAAATACATTTACTCTTGCAAAACTATATACATTAATATCCTTAAACTAAAACATTTGTACACATAAAATATACACAGAATTAGTGGGCTATTATAACAGATTATATAGTTTAATTTCTTTTAAATATTCTATTAATTTTTTCACAGAGGCTTCTTTTTTAGATAACAGATCTTTAAGGGCAATCGGGAGTTGGTGTCGCATCCTAGCATCCCGGAATGCTGGGCAGTCCACTAGGATATGCCGAACATCGAGGATGCTGTCACAATGCTCACATTGAGGCCGGCGTCGTCCTACCAGATGATGCCCATGCGTAAGACGGGTATGACCGATCCGCAATCGGGTCATTACCACATCCTCACGCCTGCGCATACCGGCAGTAATACTCTCGGTCGTGACAGAATCCTCGATGTGCTTTAAGAATGTATCTTTGGAAGTGTATTCTTCTTGCCACTTATTTTTAACCAATGTTTTCAGGAATAGTTTATGGTCACAGAGATGTAGCAATGAGGCAGGATCTGCTGCTGCAGATGATGCCTGCCCCGCCAAAATATCGGCTTTTTCGTTTCCTTCAATATTTGCATGGCCTGGCACCCAGAGGAAGTTCACAATACTCCCATTACAGGCAATATTGTTCAATAATATTAATATTTCCAGCAAAAGTGGGTCTCTAGTAAATTTATTTTTTAAAGCGACCAGAGAACTTTGTGAATCCGTACAAAGCAAGATTTTTTGATTTCTGAGACTCCTACAGTTATCCAGGGCTATTTTTATAGCCTGCAATTCCGCGTGGAAAACACTAGTTTGCTGATTTAAGGGGACTACTAGTTCCTTTCGGTTGTCAAAGACTATCCCACACCCAGTTCCTGATTCCGTTTTAGAGCCATCTGTGAAAATTACATCACATTCCGAATACTGCTGCAGTTTTTCAAGAAACATCTTTCGGTATATCGAAGGGGCAGTATCCTGTTTTCCAAGCTGGGCCAAAGTGAGGTCAATAAGTGGGTCTGGGAGCATCCATGGGCTCACAACCGGAGGTCGGATGTCCATCAAATTCCCCCAGGCTCCACCGTACAGATCTATGGTTTCTTGGGCCCTGACTACTAGTGGTCGTGTTGTGGAACACCTTAAACTGAATTCATCTAATATTATATTATCTGTCATAACAGCCCGCATAAAGTGATTTGTTTTGGCTCTCAAAGATGAAACGTATGACAGCACCATCAGATTTCTCCTATGCTCCGGAGGGAGATGGCCTGCCTCCACATAGATAGCATCCAACGGACTTGTCCGAAAGGCTCCGATCGCAAACCGCAGCCCGGCATTGTACAGCCTATCAAGCTGCCTCAGCCACGATTTGCGAGCAGAGCCGTATATAGCACATCCATAATCGACTCTGGACCTGATTAGAGCATCAAATATCTTTAACAGAATAGATTTCTCGGCTCCCCATTTTAACCTTGATAAAGTTTTTAATATGTTCAGAGAGGATTCACATCTTTGAATAATATGGTTAATGTGGTGTTTCCATCTCAGTTTCCTATCCATTACCAGACCCAGGAATTTATGTGTTTCTCTGAAGTTTACCTCACAACCATCCAGTGTTAAACGTGGGTGATTGTGAGGCCTCCGAAGCCTACAGAAATGCAAAGCCACTGTTTTCTCTAAGGAGAACGTAAAACCACGCCCCCTCGCAGCAGTATACACTATGTCAACCGCATCCTGTAAACCTTGGGCCTCGACAACTTCAGGTGGATAGGTTTCAAAGAGAGCAAGATCGTCTGCATAGAGGGCCCTGCCAATTCCAGCACTTATATTGTCAGCTATGCCATTTATTGCGACAAGAAACAGGGTAACACTGAGAATTGATCCTTGTGGGACTCCAGTTTCTTGCACCTTCAACGCGGACAAAGCGTTGCCGATTCGTACCCTGAAGGTTCTTCCTGTGAGGAAGCTCTTCAGGAACAGAGGCAATCTGCCCTGAAGCCCCCATCCGTGGAGGCGTCGGAGGATGTCATATCTCCATGCTCTGTCGTATGCCTGCTTCATGTCGAAATAAATGGCTGTCAAATGCTGACGTGAGTAGAAAGCCCTCTGTATATTATGTTCCAGCAATGCTAGTTGATCTTGGGTGGAAAATCCTTGCCTGAATCCTGCCTGATATGGTGATAAAAGATTACTTTTTTCCAATTCTTGAATTAATCGGTAGTTCACCATGGCCTCCAAGAGCTTTCCCATGCAACAGAGAAGTGAGATCGGTCTATAGCTACTTGGATTCATTGGGTCTTTGTCGGGTTTCAAGACTGGAACAATAATAGATTCCTTCCAGGCAGCAGGAAACTCTCCTTTGGTCCAAAGTCGATTATACAAGTCGAGCATCTTTCTTTTTCCTTCTCCTGGGAGATTTACAAGCATTTCATAGGGCACTCCGTCACATCCAGAGGATGTCCTCTGAGATGCAGCTTTGAGTGCTCTGTTAAATTCTTCCATTGTAAATATATTGTTATAGTCTTTTGTGATGTCATCTCGACTTCCGAAGTCTAAAGATGTAGCCTCTTCATGATCTTTAATAATCTGGAAATCTTCACTATAAAGTGCCAGGCTAAATGCGGAGAAAAAGTACTCGGCAAATACATTAGCAACAGCTTTTGTGTCGCCAATGTAAACGCCCTCGTTTAACAGGATAGGGGTTTGTTTTTTTGTACTTCTCCCTCCTACCGCTCTTATTTTCCTCCAGACTTCGGTAGCAGCTACATCTTTTGTTAAAGTGCTAACATAATTCGCCCAGGATTCTCTTTTCTTTTTAATTTTTATTCGCCGTTCAACTGCTCTAGCTTTCTTAAATGCTATTAGGTTTACTTCTGATGGATGCCTTTTAAAGCGGTTAAAAGCTTTTTTCTTTATTCTGTTGGCCTCAAAACATTCCTCATCCCACCATGGTACTGGAATTTTCCGTGGTGGGTAAGGTGATGTTAGAGGGACTGCTATTTGTGCGGCGCTATAAATAGAGTTAAACAACATTTGTATGGACTCGTCCGTTGTGTCTGCTGATTCGGGAGCAACAAATGATTCTCTAAACATATTCCAGTCAGCCTTCTTAACGTTCCATTTTACAGGCCTTGTGTAGTCGTTGTGCCTGCCGGCCAGATTAACCAAGATGGGAAAATGATCTGACCGGTGCAGGTCACTCAGAATAGTCCACGACAGGTGCCTGGCGATAGAGTAGCTCGTTACAGTTAGGTCTATGGCATCCAATGATCCCGAAGATTCGCAAAAGTGGGTTGGGGAACCATCATTAAGGACCAAGAGGTTCATCCCCTCCAGCATATCATAGAGCAAACGACCCTGAGGGGTGGATCTCCTGGAACCCCAGGAAACATGATGTGTGTTAAAATCTCCCAGGACTATTACAGGTCGAGGAAGCTGTTCCATTATATTTTTGACGTCTCCAACATCATATGCTCTGCCATCCGGCAGATACATCGAACACACAGTTGCTTCTATCGGGGTTTTCAGACGCACAGCCACTGCTTGCAAGTGTGTGGCTAGGCTTATAGGGTGAGCACCTATGCTCTCCAGGGTGTACAAAGCCACACCACCATGGCTTCGCCCACCCGGCAGAACCCTGGGCTCCTTATGCACACAGTTGTACCCTACCACTGGCCTGGCAAAACCCTCAGGAAATTTTGTTTCCTGAAGGGCCAGGACCAATGGGTTGTAGGTTTTCATTAAGTACCGAAGTTCGTCACTGTGTTCCGAAAAACCGCGTATATTCCATTGTAGGAATTTGTGTAAGTGGACCATGGTAGAGATATATGTGGAATATTATTGTTCCGACTTAGCAGACTGATTCCTTGGCCCTTGTTTTCTACCCTTGGGCCGACCTTTCTTCCTATTTTTGACAGGCGTGTATGGACCACCGGCATCGTCCCCTGTATCTTCGGGGCCCTCAGCCTCGGAGATAGAGGGAGTAGCCAGTGGGCTTCTCACACCTTTTTCTACGCATGCAAGGGAAGTTTGATTTCCCATTTCACTGTTTTCATCCACCGAAGTGGATGAAGTAGACGAGATGAAGGTAGCGATGGATGGGGCGAGGGGCCGGGTGGGGATGGATGAAGGAGGGAGGAGGGAAGGAAGGGACGCGGGTGTGGGAATAGGAGGGGGCTTAGAGGGGTTCGAGGGAGGTTGAGAGGGGGTTGGTATGGTGTTCGTTTTTTTTCGTTCACAATTTTGGGTATTTTCTTTCACATCGTTTGCTCTTTTAACTGCACTGGAGTAGGAGCCTCTCCAGGCATATGATGTATTGTTAACTAAAGCTCTAGCTTGTGGAAAAGTTAGATCTTTTATTTCTGTCCTCATTTTCATAATCTCTTTTTCGATTTTATACTCCATACAATCTCTTGAGCGGGAATTATGAGGCCCATTGCAGTTTGGACATTTGGGTTGTGACGGACAGGGATCAGTACCGTGTGATGGATAACCACACACACAGATCTCCTGGGCCGACTTACACCTTGCCGCCGAATGTCCAAACTTCTGACATTTAAAACATCTCAGCGGAGGAGGAACGTAAGGGCGCACTTTTAATTTGTAAAAGGCCGCCTGAATACTGGAAGGGATCTCAGGTTGATCGAATGTGAGCATCACACTTCCCGTAAACTCTAGCCTCTCCTCGCTTCCGTTCGTAGATTTCTTCTTACGAAAAAATCTACGAACGGCAATTACTCCTTGTTCTTTTAGCCCGTCAAGTATTTCCTCGTCCGTTGAATGCTCCAAGTCAAAGCATGTTATCATACCCCTGGACGAGTTCAATGTCTTATGCAATTCTGCATTGACAGTGAACATGCCCAGAGTTTTAGATCGTATGATTTTGTCAGATTGTTCCCTGCTAGTTGCTTCAACAAGCAGGGATCCACTCGACATTTTGCTAAGCCCAGCAACACTTCCATAAGCCTGGGAGACCAATTTACTTATGAGAAACGGAGACACTTTCATAAATGAGTGTCCTTCCGCTCTACTAATAACAATAAATTTGGCAAATTTTTGCATTTTTGGAGTCGGTAAATCCTCCATAAAACGTTTCCTTCCTCGTTTAACCCTCTTCCTCTCGGGAGACTTCGTTAGCGCTTTGTATGGCTCCAAAGTGTACCGAGAGGGAGAAGGTATATTGAGTAAGCCACCTGTCCCTGAAGTGCCCTGAAGTGCTTCCAGGGTTATTTTTTCATTAGATTTAGGTAGGTCCATATCCATGCTATTGTCTCTCAGAGGGTCCTGCATTCCCTCTGAGTTATCCGTAAAGGGGAGTCCGGCTTTTTCCGTTATGCTACTTGTAGGAAAATAAATTTTAGGTGACTCAGACCCCTAATCCTCGTCACCGAGTCTGCTGGTGGGGCTGCCACCTGGGCCGGCAGACCGACACTGTTCCTCCCGAAGGAGAGGATCCACTCAGCAGGGGAGGTGTCCCTGCCTCATCACGGATCCCCGCATCTGCTTTTCGCCGTTCATGTACTGTACAAGAACGTTGCCCAGGGGGTACCACGGGGAGGAAAAGCAGTAGGCGTTGACGGGAATCAGGTATGCTAGGAGATTCTAAGCAGTTGAATAGGGCACTATAGCTTAGCAGAGCTCCTATAAGAAGTCGGACGGCTCCCATATCCGCACGTCCGCTCCAGCAACCCTTTAGCCCGCCCATTTACCCCCCAATAATATATAATACTTTCAGAAAACGTGTAGGTTTAATTCCATTAGTGAGAACAACGTTTAAAATAAAATTTGAGAAATCAGTACCATGACAATTGTGTTATTTATGACATTTGAAGAAACATTTTCAATTAGGTATATTTTTAAATCGGTATAATTTATTTAGAACTTAATTAAGATAGAACGTATAATAGGTAGTTCTATTTTATATTATAGTTCTAAGTACTTTGATATCTCATGCTTATAACAAAATTTGATACTAATATAACTAACCGAAATCTAAGCCTAAAAGTGACTATTTTTATTTTTTTATTTTTATTTAGAATATTCAATCAATTCAGTTTTAGACTATTCAATCCATACTTAACTAATTCTGGAAGGTGGGGGGGGGAGGGGTTATTGTTTTGAAAACCTTGTTTTCCTGAAAATAAAATCTAAATCAATTATTCAATAGCTAATTGTACACAGTGTTGGGCAAAACTAAACTAATGTTGTATTTTTAGTTTTAGTTTTAGATTTGTATTATTATTAATCATGTGGACTCCGTTTTTAGTATGGTAATTAGTTTTGTTTAGTAATAGAGACCTAAATTTGTGATTTTAGTTTACTAATTTAGTTTATCAAAGAACATATGTTTGCAAAAAAGCCACAATTTCTTATTTTTAAACAAGTTCTGTTAGTTTTAATAATTTATTTAATTATCTAAATAACATATGATTTATATCAATTCATGTTATTTTAGTAAAACTAAACGAAACTTAAGCTTTAATTTAGTTTTTAGTCAATTCCCAAAGATTTATTTTTAGTTTTAGTTTAGTTAAAATCCATTAATTAGTATAATTTTAGTTTGAGTTTTGTTTTAGGTTGCAATTTTTAGTTTAGTTTTAGTTTATTCCAAAAAGTGAATTTAGTTTTAATTTTAGTTTTAGTTTTAATTTTAGTTTTAGTTTTAATTTTAGTTTTAGTTTTTAGTTTTGCCCAACATTGATTATACACTGCCGCGAGATATTTGTTTGGGATTCAATGATGTGCATTGCTATAGAAGAGCCAGAACATAACGCTGCTGGAAACAGTCTGACATAGTTTCAAACCAACCTCCTTTTTTTGTCTGAATATAGTTTTTCCTCCAACTGACCTAGCTCTGTGTCGGTTCCAGGTTTCCTGAACGCTAACACCGACCCCTACCTCCGCTCGCCATCTAACTACGGCCTCATGGACCAGATCGCTGCACTGCATTGGCTCCAGGAGAACATCGCCTACTTCGGTGGAGACCCCGGCAACGTGACACTGATGGGACACGGTACTGGTGCAGCCTGTGTACACTTCCTCATGACTAGCAGTGCAGTACCAGAAGGTAAACAACACATTAGATGAATAGATTTTATAGATAAACATATAAAACACATATCGCTCCATTGAAGGAAAAGGAGATTCACTAATGAATTTGTACTAGAATGCCACAAAGTATAGCCAAGACACGCCGGTCAATGTTTAACAACATATTTTCATACATTGGAGAATTCTTAATAAATCCATAAATAAATTACCATTCGTAATTTTTTTTATGGCGCATCGACATCTGGGCAATTAGTGACGACATTCAAGGGGCATCGAGGAATTTTCTCAACGAGCCGTTAGATGAGAAAATTCCTGCCGGTGGGAATCGAACCAACCATATCCCGCTAGAGAGACTAAGGCGTTAGCCACTAGACCTCGGGGACACCCTTATCATTCGTAATGTTTGCTAAAATGTTCCTCACGAAAGAGCTACATAACTAACAGGTAGTGTTGTTAAAAGCGAGCCCTGACTAGAGGCTTGAGGCCTGAACCTTGAACCTAGCCTCTACAGCCCGAGCTCTGAGGGCTCGATGAAGGCTCGGGAGTGAGGCTCCATCCTAAACTTATCAAGCCCTGAAGGTTCGGCAAGATTCTCTCTCGAGCCTTGAAGGCTCGGCCTTAGAGCCCTGGGAAGGTAGAGCGTTGGCAAGAACGGTTATAGTCAAACCCTTTCAAGTGCTTTAATAGATTATCTATATACAATAATTACTTACCATTTATTTAACAATAATAAATTTAAATTTTAAACGGCATCTTTATTTACAAAGGGAGGTAATTTAGCTGTTATCTCTGATAATTCTTATTTTGCTTCATTTGCAATTTATTAAAATTCGACAGAGTTCAGTTTCTATCGTTAATGATTAAAAAATAAATAAAGTGCTTCAATTAGCTGATTTTTTAAATTCTTTATTCTAATGGATTAAAATCTGAATGAAAAATTGTATGGACTTTTATTATTTAAGGGAGATTAAAGTATGACAGTGTCATACAGTTAAGAAGTCATACAGTGTTGCCATCACCGTCTAACAGAATTTATTTTTTAGAAAAAGTTACTATTTTTAACCGATTAGTGATCCATATAATCTCAAGTTTATCGATGTCATGATAAATTTAATTGCTAGCGAATAATTTCAGTGTGGCGGAAACAATTTTGGACGAATCTACCAAAGTATATTTCATGAAACAGCTGTTTGCCCGCCGTCCGCCATTTTGGAAATGAAAAGTAAAAGGCTTCAAAGCATACGCCTTCTCCCGAGGCGAGCCTTCAAGGCTCGTGCCTTCTACCAAGCCGAGCCTTCAAGGCTCGCACCTTCTATCGAGGCCTGTCCAAGCTCTGAGAGCTCCAGCTTTTTGGAGCCGCGCCTTCTAGCCTTAAAGGCGCGCTCTTTTGCAACACCACTAACAGGAGCCAAATTTTATGAAACTTTGTATATTTATTAACCCTTCCAACGGAACATCCGTCTCCCAGACGGGTATAGTTTAAAAAAGTAACCATACGTATGGTTGTATGGTGTCAAGGCTGGCGAGGCTTGGAGTTTACTCAGTTTACATCTTTCCCTCTACGGAAATCGCGGTAGTTTAGCCAAAATCCGTCTCTCGAGTACGTAAGAGCGGTTTTTCTCAAAGAACTCCGTCTATAGCGTACGTTCCGAGTAGCCGTCTGCTAGACGCTTGTTCCGTTTAATGTACTCATTGTGACGCACACTTACGCAGAACTTCAAGCAATGCGTACTAAAATAAAAGATTAGGATTCAGTAGCGTACAAAAACACATTTTTTTTTTTTTACTAACTATAATTGTTCGTAACTTTTTATTAGTCTACATTTTTGTAACTTTTTACTAGTCTATTACTATTGTACTAGTCTATTGTTTTCATTTTGTAACTTTTTTCTCGTTGTAATTTTTTACTGTAAATTTGACTGAAATTAATGTAATAAAAGTAAAGAAAAGAAAAAAAAAGAAAAAAAAAAGACTTCATAGGGGGAAATAATTTGGGTTTCCTATACAAACATTTCATAATTTTAACGAAATTCAGAAATAAATATTTTTCTCTTGTAGCATTTACTTTTCCTTTAACAAACAAAACTACGTACCAATTATTAGATAAATGATAAGTGACTTAAAAATAATTAGTAGGGTCTTGACAATGTGGAAATCAAGGTACCCGCCTAAGGGACGGATGTTCCTACTAATAAAAGAAAAAAAGATGTTCCGCTGGAAGGGTTAAACAAGTGAAAATAATCGTTTTTTTAAATCGGCCTTATCGCACGTAGAGCGGTAAAACCACCCGCTTTGAGTAACAATATTGGAGATGTACTTTTTTTTTTTTTTTTAATTGGAATTAAGGGTGCATTCAACCGTGGGAGGTCATGGGCACCCAACGAAAGGAAGATACTTCCTAAATAAATTAAAAATATATTGTTTTAATTTCATTAAATGGAAAATTGAGAATTTAATTGAAAGCACTAATTTAAAAATTAAATCTAAAAGCCTCCCACCCACCCCATGGAACGGGCACCAGCCGAGCCCAGAACCACCGCGACACCGCCGCACTTCTCTCTTTCTAAAAATGCTTTAGCAGGGGAAACTTATTCATGCAAGGCTCTACTGGGAGTTGTGCTCGCCCCCTCCCCCGGGAGGGCGTCCACAATCTCCAGAGCCCGGGACTGTGAAAGTCCAGAGAGTACAGCGATGTCACGGCAGGACCGAACCCGGCGGAACCCAGGCCACGGACAGGGAGAGAAGCTACACCTCACCAAAGAGACAATGTAAATAATGCTGGTTCGCATTTACAGAACTAGATTATTCATGAATAATTTGCATTTTTATAGGGTACGTTAGAGTCAATCGAGCATTCTATGTATTAATTTTTTTAGTTGTTTTAATAAAAACGAATTAAAAATAATAAAAATAAATAAATAATTATGTTACAAGAAAAAAAAAAAAAAAAAAAAAAAAAAAAAAAAAAAAAAAAAAAAAAAAAAGGTGAGGTGAGAAGAACGATCCGAAGCAGAGGAGGAGAGGACAGCCCGAGGACCCAGCACCAGCACTCTCTTGGAGTCTATGATGAGACTCTTACAGGCATGATACGTGGGATGTGCTGGGTTTACATAGCATGGCTTCCTTAGTACCCACCACATCCCACCATGGCTGGGACCGTTCTGGTCTAGAGGCCGATGCAAGGCCCCCGGACGCCACCACACCCCCACCCCGAATCGCTCCTCATTCAAACTAATTTCATATTGAATTCACATTATTAAAGCTATAATTTATCGAATAAACCTGTTGATTTTAAGAATTTTATCAATTTTGTTAAATTTGTTGAATCATCGCCTAGAATTTCATCAATTGTTGTCCCTAGTTGATATAATTGTCTATCCATGGCGTATGATTGGCAATCTAGAAGAATATGCTTCACTGTTATTAATGTGCCACAAACTTCACAGATCGGTGAATCACCTTTTGACATCAGATACGAGTGAGTAACTTTAGTGTGGCCTATACGAAGACGGGTTATAACAATTTCCTCCCTTCTCGTCCGGCGCACCGACGACCTCCACGATTGGACACTAGATTTAAGTTGCCTCAATTTATTTTCGGTTATTGTAAACCATTTCTTTTCCCATGGTTCCCATGTCTTTCGTTTTACGGATAAGGCAAAATCATTGGATGTGATAGTTTGAACACGAATCCCATCCCTAATGGCTCTTCTCGCTAAACAGTCAACTTCCTCATTTTCCTTTATACCGGAGTGGCTGGGAATCCAGCAGAAAGTAACTATGCATTTATTTTTAATGAGAGCCGCAAGAGAAGTAAATATATCTACAATTACTGGGTGCTTAGAATAGGAATTTTGTAATGCTAGAAGAGCAGAAAGAGAGTCGGAAAAAACAGTTAATTTAGATTTTTGAGGGGTTACGGTATTGAGAGCTTTGGATATGGCAACTAATTCCGCGGTGAAGATGGATGCTTCAGGGGGTAAAGAGAACATTCCTGAACCACTGTCGGACAAAAATGCTGCACCAACACCATCATCGCTTTTAGAACCGTCGGTAAAAACTACAGAAGAGGAAGGCATTTCGCTACGAATCTTATTATATTCATGTAAGAAGATTTGTTGAATCGTTTGCTTCTTAATGAACTTAGTTAGAGAAAGATTCATTGTAACAGGAGGCAGAGTCCAGGGTGCATCATTATATGGTATTTCCGGTAGGATTGGTGGGTTTTCTAAGAGATTTAGGCTTTGAAGGAGATCTTGAATTCTGATAGTAAAAGGTATTCTTCTATTTCTGTATTTTCGTATATTACTGAGTTTCGAAAAACATTCATTAAGCGGATGGGAAGGATTGGCTTTTATAGATATAAAATAATTAAGAGAAAGCTGATTTCTACGTGTTTCAAGGGGATGTTCTCCAGATTCCGCGTAAAGACTCAGCACGGGGCTGGAACGGAAAGCTCCGGTAGCAATTCTAATGCCAGAATGATGAATGGTGTCTAACATTTGTAGCGTTTTCGGGGAGGCAGAGCCATAGGCCATGGATCCATAGTCTAACTTGGACCTGATAAGGCTTCGATAGAGCATGAGCATACTTGTGCGGTCACCACCCCAAGAGGTATTTGCTAACATTTTAAGTATATTCATTGACTGCAAACATTTATCTTTCAGAGTTTTTAGATGTGAGCCCCAATTTAGATTGCGTTCAAAAGTTAGGCCCAAAAATTCTGCATTTTGATTATTCTTGATTAAAAAGTCATTTATATAGAGTAAAGGTGGATTGTCGACTTTACGAGAAGCAAAGAGGACGGATACAGTCTTTGTAGAGGAGATCTCAAACCCATGCTCAGTGAACCATTCATTTATTGAATTTAAAGCAGACTGCATTTTATTCTGAAGATTTTCTGTGCTTCGATCGGAGGAATATAAAACGAGATCATCAGCATAGAGCATACCTTCTACTGGAGGTTCTATGATTTGCAGGACTCGATTGATGGCGACGGAGAAGAGAAGAGGACTCATGACGCTTCCCTGCGGTACGCCGTTTGCTTGAATAAATTCTTCAGACAGTGCTGTTCCGTTTCGAATTCTATACGATCGGTTTGATAAAAAGTTCTTGATAAATTTTAGGATATATCCTTGTATTCCCATTTCACTTAAGCAGTCCAAGATAAATCTTCTCCAAACAGCGTCAAAAGCATTTTTTATATCCACAAAAACAGCTAACAGTTTTCTCTTTTTCCTAAAAGCTTCTCTAATTTCTATCTCGAGTTTCACTAAGTTGTCCCGCGTGCTTCTACCTCGTCGAAATCCACTCTGCCACTTAGCCTGCAAACCTTTACTTTCCAAATACCAGTGGAGGCGATTGACTATGATTTTTTCAAATAGTTTGCACAGGGAACTCGTCAGTGAAATCATTCTATAACTAGATGCAAGGAAAGGAGGCTGGTTTTTTTTTGGAATCGGAATTGATATTGATTCGGTCCATAATTCGGGAATTTTGCCTGTCTGAAAAATTTTATTAAAGTACTTTACTATAATTTGTTTATTTTCTTCTGCTAGATGTTTAACCATTCCAATACAAATATTATCCGGGCCGGGAGAAGTGTCTTTACGAGATTTGAGGGCTTCTTCAAATTCTTGAATCGAAATGGGGTGATTTAAAGGGTGATGTGGGTCTATAAGTATATACATGTTTTGGGATTCTTTTGATTGCTTGATACGAAGGAACTCTGGACAATAATGTGAATCAGAGGAAATAGTTTCGTAAAATCTACCGAGATGGTTGGCTATTTCCAGAGGATCTGTTATGGTTTCGGTTGGTGTTTTAATGATATTAAGCGGATGCATTCTACTTTTGTAGCGGCCTATTATTTTTCTAACTGTATTCCAGATTTCTGTGGAGGTTGTAAATATATTAATATTAGAAACAAAGCTCCTCCAGCAATCCCTCTTTTGTGTTCTAATTACAAATCTTGCTTGCTTTCTGCTATTAATGTATTCTTCTAAATGCATAGAACAAGGATGTTTCTTAAATTTTTTTAGGCATTTTTTCCTTTTTCTAACAGCAGAAGCGCAGTCTTCATTCCACCATGGAACTAATACTCTATTACTACGAGGTTTAGTTCTCGGGATGGCTACCTCAGCTGAAGACAATATTGTACTGTTAATTTCTTTTGTCAGAGTATTTATACATTTCTCATTTACATCTACCCAAGTAAGATCTGTAATTTCTTTATATTTTTCCCAATCAGCTTCGTCCATCTTCCAGCGAGGTAAACGAGACTGGGGAGGATTTCTTTCCAGAAAATGTATTAGAATTGGAAAATGGTCCGACCCATAAAGGTCGTCCATGGTGGACCAAGTGCATCGAGGGAGAAGGACAGGGCTAACCAAAGAAAGGTCGATGGAAGATAGAGTTCCTGCAGAGCTACAAAGATGGGTCGGAAAAGAATCATTCAAGACACCTAATTGAGATGAGTTAAGAAAAGACTCAACAATACGCCCTCTAGTATCTGTTGTTTCTGAGAACCAAACACCACTATGACTATTAAAGTCTCCAAGTAGGAAAAGTGGAGAGGGAAGCTGTGCAACAAGATCTGTTAATTGGTTCTCATCAAAAGGTTGTCCTGGAGGTAAATAAATGGAACATACTGTAAATGAGTGATGAGAGTATATCCGTACAGCCACAGCTTGCAAATCCGACACCAATGGAACCTCAGTGCAAGGAATATCATGACTGACTAACACGCTAACACCACCACTAGCAATAAGTCCATGACAATAATCTTTCCGGAAGTGACTATAACTATTGAGGGTGAAATTGCTATTTTCCTTCAGATGTGTCTCCTGCAGACAAATTAACGGACAATATTTTTCCTTTAATATTGATAATAGATCTGCTTTGTGTAAAAGTAAACCATTAATGTTCCATTGCAGAATGGTCATGGAATGTGCTTGGAAGAGTTTAATACAAATTTATTATCTGTAAATCGCGGAAAAAGGTGAAAATCAAAAATTATATGTAATATAGTTAATATATCAAAGCCTTGAAGATTTATAACTTTTAAGATGCTAGCAATATTGAAGTAATTATTTTTACTCACATTCATTAATAAATTTATGTAGGTAATTATTTCAAATATATTTTTATAAACGTAAGACGTAGACTCTAATATGACTATTATATTAAGAGCATGTACAAATAAATTGTTATGAAAGAATTCTAAAGAAAAAATTATAGTAAGCATTTGGGAGTACATATTTAGCATTATTGTGTAAGGAAAAGGAAAAACACATTGAACTGATGTTGGAGATTGAAAAGGCATAACCATGTGTTTTTGTTTAATAAATAAATAAATAATTATTATAATGGCGATGTTCATTTTTTTGTTGTTTTGTTTTTGTATTTATTACGAATTTTGGGATTCAAATCCCCGTCATCCACATGAGAAGATGTTGGAGAGCCACATGACGAAGGAGTAGAATTCTGGGAAGGAGGTCTAGTCCTTTTATCTCCTATTTTCGGAAGGGGTAGTTGGCTTGATTGAGAAATATTCTGTTTAGGGTCGGGAATTATTGATATTTCTAATGTGTTTGATAATTTTTGGGTAGAAGGAATTTTAGATTTATTTTTATTTTCAATTTTATCTTTAACTAATTGGGGAGATTTATTACCTATTGATGATTCTAAATAATTAATTTTTTCAGCAAGAGTTTGTACTAGGCATGTCAGTTTTTCAAATTGTTCCAGGAGTATATTTTTAGTTGGTAATGCTGAGGCGACCTCCGAGTAACTATGAGAGGTACTAGGATGAACCTGTAGTCTAGGCTGGAGGGATTTTTCTGCTTGGAAATAAGACACTTTATGCTTTCTTCTATATTCCTCAATCTGTTTTTCTGTTTTATACATCGGACATGAGGAGAACCAGGCAGGATGGGGACCCGTACAATGGAGGCACTTCGCCTCACATTCTCCCTCGTGCTTTGCTAATCCACATCGACCGCACAGGGAAACTGGTTCTCTGCACTGACGTTTTCCATGCCGATATCCATAACAATTAAAACATATTAGAGGTCTATAATACGGAATGACTCGTACACTTAAAAAATCTAAAACTATTTTTTCAGGTAGATCAGACCGATTAAAAGTAACAATGACAGACGGAGTTGGAATTTTTGATCCATTTATCGTCTTAAATATTCTCTTTACCTCAACTACGTTATGTTTGGCTAATTCTTCCTTAAGCTCATCCTCAGAACAATGAAGGAATTCATCGCAAGTGATGACTCCTTTGGAAAAATTTAGCGATCTGTGTAAGGAGAATTGAATTTCATGATTTTCATAAGATTTAATTTTTCCAAGATTAATAAAATCTTTTTCGTTGGAAATTTCCAAAAGTATTATTCCTGTTTTCAAAAATTTAACATTTATATGAGGACCAAAACTTTTTATAAATCTGCAAATTTTAAAAGGGCTGAAATCTCGAAAGGTTTTATTTTCTCTATTGGGAGCTAAGCTCATAACAATAAATTTTTTTGTCCACCGACCGGGTGGTAACTCAAATTTAAAGCTATTTATTGAAGAAACCCCAGGATCCGGGGGTTTAGGTTCTATAATTATATTATTTTCCATATCCATGGAGTAAGATGAACTTTATATTAACAATACTAAAATAAATTAAATATAAATACAAGAAAAAATGATGAAAATCAAAAAGAAAATGAATTGTTTATAATCTAGAGTCTACTCCCTGAGTGAAGAAACAATTGAAGGCAGCCTCCTGTCCCAACAATGGAGCCGGCTCCTCCTCTAGCTTCAGGTTAGCAAACTTCAATATCAAATATCTTCCCTCATAGGCTATTACTAGGTGAAAAAACTACATAAACTTGATCTAAACACTTAAATGAAACTATTCTTAATAAATATTACAAGAGATTTAAAGAAAAAACCACTTAAAATTGAAAAAAAGAAGCACTAAAAATTAGCAAGCGTCACTAGCAACCAGGGCTAAACAGCTGGGGAGATGTACTTTAAAAGTGTGGTTTCATGTCTTTAACTTGCGACTGTGCAGATATAAATAAATACGTATCGAATATACGTTTTATTTGTTTTCTTGTACAAAGTTTCATTAAATTCGGCTCCGGACAAGGTGTGTGTGAAGCTGGCGTCTCATTTCGTGGAAACTCAAAATTTTTTGAGAGTTCTGGCTTTATTTTGAATAGTTCTAGAGTTCTTGATAAGTTAAATTAATAGTTCCGGCCTTTAAAGCAAAAAAAATGGCATAACAAATGATTTGCCAAGTTCACACAGCAAATCATTTTGTTTTTCGACAATTTCCGTATCAACAATCGTCAGAATTCAAAAAATCATAGATTTGTAAGAGTTCTGAGGATAGTTCTACATTTTAGAAGAAAAAAAAAACGATTAAAAAAGAAAAACATTTACAGAAATTATCACGATATATACACGGTTTAAGATCTAAAGCCAATCAATAACTAGTTGTTTTGATTATTCTAACCGAGTTCTAATATAGTTAAAGTCATGTACAATGATTTTCCGACCAGCTCTGATACAAGGATTAATCGGAAGTATTTAAAACAAATTATTATACTTGTAAAATACGTTCATATTTGTAAAAATAAAAAATTCAACGCCGCTCGAAATTTGACAGTTCTGATTATTCCAAAAGAGTTCTGATATAGTTAAAGACATGACTTATGATTTTCCCAAGAGTTCTGGTACAAGAAATGATGAGAAGTATTTTTCAACAATTATTATACTTGAAAACTGCATGTGATAAATTTGAAATTGCAACCACGGCCTATAAAAAGGAGTTCTGATTATTCCAAAAGAGTTCTGATATAGTTAAAGACATGACTTATGATTTTCCAAAGAGTTCTGGTACATGAAATGATGAGAAGTATTTTTCAGCAATTATTATACTTGAAAACTGCATGTGATAAATTTGAAATTGCAACCACGACCTATAAAAAGGAGTTCTGATAATTCCAAAAGAGTTCTGATATAGTTAAAGACATGACTTATGATTTTCCCAAGAGTTCTGGTACAAGAAATGATGAGAAGTATTTTTCAACAATTATTATACTTGAAAACTGCATGTGGTAAATTTAAAATTGCAACCACGGCCTATAAAAAGGGGTTCTGATTATTCCAAAAGAGTTCTGATATAGTTAAAGACATGACATATAGTTAAAGACATGATTTTCCAAAGAGTTCTGGTACAAGAAATGATGACGGTACACTAGGGAGATAGTGTGGTCAATACTATGCTCCGGCCGCCTGATTTTCCCCTTGGCTGCTTCGACTGCTAGAGTCATTAGCACCCAAGGTACCCATTATTAATTAAATTAATTAGAGGCTGGGTGAGCCTAGGGACGATCTGGGACCCCAAATCCGACCCTCGAACGTCAGCACTAGAAGAAAATAATATATATAAATAAATAATATGTATAAATAAATATATATATATATATACACACTCATATATTAATAATTAAAATATAATATTATTGTATTATATGATACTTTATATTTCGTAATTATTTTAATTTTTAACAAACTTCCTTAAAGTTATTTAAAAAAAAAAAAAAAAAAAAAAAAAAAAAAAAAAGGACTATATTCTCGTCACGTCCACGCCGTTAGTTCCGGGTAACGCTAAGAATGAGAAAAAATATATTTATTAAATCTTCATCAACCTAAGTTCTTCATTATTAACACTATATAAGGGAAGTTGTACATTTTAGAAAAACATTTATTTTATAAGTTAAAAAAAATTACATTATTTCAAAGTTATTTAGAGTCTAAAAGATATTTAGACATACTTATTATAAGATATTCTAACATTAGGTATAGGCACAGAAATATACATTTTGGAAGTAAAATAATTGTTTAAAAATACTTCTAATTCTTTTTCCGATCAGAACTCTTCAGGAAATCATTTCCCATGTCTTTTACTATATCAGAACACTTTTACAATAATCAGAACTCCTTCTTATAGAACGTGGTCGCACTTTTAAATTTACCACATGCAGTTTTCAAGTATAATAATTGTTGAAAAATACTTCTCATCATTTCTTGTACCAGAACTCTTTGGAAAATCATAAGTTATGTCTTGAATTATATCAGAACTCTTTTGGAATAATCAGAACTCCTTCATATAGGCCGTGGTTGCTATTTCAAATTTACCACCAACAGTGTTTAAGTATTATAATTGTTGAAAAATACTTCTCATCATTTCTTGTACCAGAACTCTTTTGAAAATCATAAGTCATGTCTTTAACTATATCAGAACTCTTTTGGAATTATCAGAACTCCTTTTTATAGACTGTGGTTGCAATTTCAAATTTACCACCAGCAGTGTTTAAGTATTATAATTGTTGAAAAATACTTCTCATCATTTCTTGTACCAGAACTCTTTGGAAAATCATAAGTCATGTCTTTACCTATATCAGAACTCTTTTGGAATAATCAGAACTCCTTTTTATAGACCGTGGTTACAATTTCAAATTTACCACCAGCAGTTTTCCAGTATAATAATTGTTCAAAAATACTTCTCATCATTTCATGTACCAGAACTCTTGGGAAAATCATAAGTCATGTCTTTAACTATATCAGAACTCTTATTGAATAATGAGAACTCCTTTTTATAGGCCGTGGTTGCAATTTCAAATTTACCACCAGCAGTGTTTAAGTATAATAATTGTTGAAAAATACTTCTCATCATTTCATGTACCAGAACTCTTGGGAAAATCATAAGTCATGTCTTTAACTATATCAGAACTCTTTTGGAATAATCAGAACTCCTTCTTATAGGCCGTGGTTGCAATTTCAAATTTACCACATGCAGTTTTCTAGTAAAATAATTGTTGAAAAATACTTCTCATCATTTCTTGTACCAGAACTCTTTGGAAAATCATAAGTCATGTCTTTAACTATATCAGAACTCTTTTGGAATAATCAGAACTCCTTCTTATAGGCCGTGGTTGCAATTTGAAATTTACCACCAGCAGTGTTTAAGTATAATAATTGTTGAAAAATACTTCTCATTATTTCATGTACCAGAACTCTTGGGAAAATCATAAGTCATGTCTGTAACTATATCAGAACTCTTTTGGAATAATCAGAACTCCTTCTTATAGGCCGTGGTTGCAATTTCAAATTTACCACATGCAGTTTTCCAGTAAAATAATTGTTGAAAAATACTCCTCATCATTTCATGTACCAGAACTCTTTGGAAAATCATAAGTCATGTCTTTAACTATATCAGAACTCTTTTGGAATAATCAGAACTGTCAAATTTCGAGCGGCGTTGAATTTTTTATTTTTACAAATATGAACGTATTTTACAAGTATAATAATTTGTTTTAAATACTTCCGATTAATCCTTGTATCAGAGCTGGTCGGAAAATCATTGTACATGACTTTAACTATATTAGAACTCGGTTAGAATAATCAAAACAACTAGTTATTGATTGGCTTTAGATCTCAAACCGTGTATATATCGTGATAATTTCTGTAAATGTTTTTCTTTTTTAATCCTTTTTTTTTTCTTCTAAAATGTAGAACTATCCTCAGAACTCTTACAAATCTATGATTTTTTGAATTCTGACGATTGTTGATACGGAAATTGTCGAAAAACAAAATGATTTGCTGTGTGAACTTGGCAAATCATTTGTTATGCCATTTTTTTTGCTTTAAAGGCCGGAACTATTAATTTAACTTATCAAGAACTCTAGAACTATTCAAAATAAAGCCAGAACTCTCAAAAAATTTTGAGTTTCCACGAAATGAGACGCCAGCTTCACACAGACCCGGACAAGTGTATTGGGGATGTTCTCTTGTAAGAAGATACCTCAGAATGTACGAAATATTTTATTATATTTATTATTTTTTTACTTAGTACAGGTATTATATATTTTCTTCTAAATTATTGCTCTTTTTCCCAAAATTCTTGGGTGAAGTAGGGCCCCTCTGCCGCAAATGTAGTAGAGAGACTGAAACACCAGCTGACGTGCTGGGAAAGTGCCTCTACAACTCCCTTCTCGTCACCAGACGGCACCACAATGTCAAAAAAGAAATTCAGAACCTCTTGGAAAAAAAGGACTATACCTGTTTCGACGAGGTTTACTGCATCGACTCGGAGGGTTCAACTAGATTTATAGATGTTTTGGCATTCCATAAGAAGAGTAGGACAGCCCTAATCGTTAACCCTACGGTGAGATACGAATGCAATGACCTCGACCAGGCCTCAAAAATCGACAAAGAAAAAAAGGCAATATACGAAAAATGCATCCCTTACCTAAAGGAGAAGTTCCTAGAAACCTACGGAGAAAGGGATTTCGAGGTAAGAGGACTTTGGTTCGGGGCAAGGGGTGCTATTCCTACAGCGGCATTCTTCCAAGAGTGCGAAATCGAATTGGAACATTTGTCCAAGCTAGCTGAGTCTATCCTTGTAGATTCGCTAGGAATCCTTCATCACCACTTGTACAAATAAGCTAAAGGAAGATAAACATGAAGGACCATCACAGGAGAAGATTCTCTCGGAGTTACCGATCTGTCTTTTTATTTCCTTTCTTTTCTTTTTTTACAAATATTGGGAATTTTTTTTTTTTTTTTTTTTTTTTGAAAACGGATGAATCTCCTACAAGGAGTGATAAGTAGGCTGTGTCGTAGCAACCCTTTGCACATGGGCAGCATTTCATTAATAAAAATGATTTCTCTTTCTTCATCATCCAGAGATTTGTCTAATTGTTTCTATCTTTTTTGTTATTATTTTTCTTTGTAGTATTATTTTACTTAACAGCTAACGTTTTTATTCAAAGATATTGTAGTAATCGCCAAACAGTGAACAAAAAAAAATAAATAAATAAATTCATTTGTATTGTAAATAAAAAGAGAAGATATTCCTAAAGGCAAATATTAAAATAAACATTTGTCGTCGAGGAGTTCTAAACAATGCAGATATAGACTAAAGGAGCAGGTATAACAAAGCCTATACACGCTTTGTACTCATTAATCAATTTATAAGCCCTTTGTTACGATTGCCAGTTTGATGCGATTTGCATCTCAATTGAAAACAGAAAATTCAAATGTAAATGTGTGTTTCCTCAGTTTCAAAGCAATGAAGTAATGGATCTTAATAATGTATTATCGCGTTACCTTTTATATTCTTCTTCATTAATTATCAACACGCTTTAAAACTTTTTAAATCACATAACACATTGCACCTGTTAAATATTTTATACTCTCTTTGAATTTATTTTATAAAACTAATTAAAATAAATGCACGCATTTATAAAATACTAGCTGTTACCCAGTGTGCCATGCTACACCTACTTTCTGTCTATGACTCTCCCCGTATCATGATCTACTTGATACCTAGTTGTCTATACCCCGTTACGAAAATCGGTCAAACGATGTGAATTTGTTTAGCTCATAACGATACCGACAGAGGCCAGCACAACAGCACTTCATCTAACATCCGACAGTGGCCAGTAGTAGTCGATTCAAAATGGCCGTCACAATCTGAATGGTTCAATGTAGCCAATTTTTCTTGAACAAAACTTTTGACCTTTTGACCAAATTTTGAAATTTGACTATTTTGACCTAGCCTAGGAGATTTCTCTTATCAAGACCTACCTGTTTGTCAAGTTTGGTCAATATCGGTCAAACGGTGTAGATTTTTATAAGGAACAAACAAACAAAAATATAAATAAACAAATAAAGAGACAGATAGAAAGATTAATTAATACTGATTTGCATTACTTTTAACAGCCTGACTACGAATTTAAAAAAATCCATTAATAATAAAGTCAGTTTGAAGGACGAGAAGCAAGGAGAATGCGAACTGGTAGTGAAGGCTATAGTTTGAGAGAAGAAGGATAAAGATGAAGAAGGATAAATATTACTATATACACAGACTCACTATCATCACTGATAGCTATGAAGAATCCATTTACCAAGCATCCACTGATAATAGAGATCATGGAATCACTTGAGCAGCTAAACCGCCAAAATAAAAATGTGACATTTGTCTGGATTCCCAGTCATTGCGGCATACCAGGCAATGAAGCAGTTGATGAGATGGCTAAAAAGGCAATTATAGAAGGAACTGAATACTATAGGATTCCTCAAGGTGACGTTCTGAGCTATGTTAAGCATAGAATTACAGAAAAATGGCAACAAACCTGGGACACTGTAACTGAGAATAAATTGAGAATGATAAAAAAGCCAGTAACACCTTGGCAAACATCAATTTGACCAACTAAGAAAGGAGAACGCATCCTGACTCGCCTAAGGATTGGCCATACAAGAATTACCCATTCATATCTGATGACCCGAGGCTCCCCTCCACTTTGTGAAAAATGTAATCAAATCACTGTTCACCACCTGCTAATAAATCCCAAAAACTATGATAAACAAAGAAGAGAAGCCCAGCTATCAGATAGAATTGACGAAATTTTAGCGGATCGTCCCAACCAGATTGATAAGCTGTTCCAATTCTTAACGTCAACTGAATTAATAAATAATATCTGAAAATTTATAAATAAATAAGATGTGTGTGTGTGTATAAATATAATAAACTCTAAGTAATGAAAGCCTTAGTAAATATTAAAAAAAAAAATAATAAAAAAAAAAATAAAAAAAAATAAAAAAAAAATTGAATCAAATCACCAAATATCATTTAAAAAAAAGAATAATAACAAAAAAAAATAATTAAATAAAATAAATAAAAACTTTTAAAATAAAATTATTAACTCCTATCCCCTCACATCTTCTCGTTAACTTCGCGTGACACCGATACAATTATTTTATATAAATATCCATCTATAATCCTGTGTTTCATGACCTCATAGTGGTTAACAACACATTAAACAGAAAAAAAAAAATAAGGGAGGAAGGATTAAGATAATGTAAATTTGTAATGATGGAGTTAGTATGAGGAAAGAAGGATGAAGATAATATCAATTGGTAATGAAGGAAGAGGATCAAAAAGAATGCCAATTGGCAGTGCAAGCTAAAGATTGGGGTACTAAGGATACAGATGACGTCAATTAGAAATGACAGATATAGATTTGTAGGTGAAGATCAAAGCCACCGCCAATTGGCAGTGTAATCTAAAGGTTGGGGAACTAAGGATACAGATGACGTCAATTAGAAATGACAGATATAGATTTGTAGGCGAAGATCAAATCCAACGCCAATTGGCAGTGTCGGCTAAAGGTTGGGTAACTAAGGATAAAGATGACGTCAATCAGAAATGACGGATATAGATTTGTAGGCGAAGATCAAAGCCAACGCCAATTGGCAGTGTAAGCTAAAGGTTGGGGAACTAAAGATACAGATGACGTCAATTAGAAATGACAGATATAGGTTTGAAAGCGAAGATCAAAGCCAACGTCAATTGGCAGTTTAAGCTAAAGGTTGAGGAACTAAGGATACAGATGACGTCAATTAGAAATGACAGATATAGATTTGTAGGCGAAGATCAAAGCCAATGCCAATTGGCAGTGTATGCTAAAGGTTAGGAGACTAAGGAGGAAGACAAAGTCAATTAGAAATTATTAATATAGATTTGATAATCAAAGACAATGCCAATTGGCAATGATGGCTAAGGGTAGGGGGATAAGGGATAAAGATAAAATCAATTATTAATCAAGGATATAGTTTGAGGGACGAGGATAAAAGAAAACGCCAATTGTCAGCGATGTCTAAAGGTAAGGAGACTAAGGATAACGATAAAGTCCATTGGTAATAAATAAAGTGGATGTAGTGATAGTGCGAAGGAAGAGGGTCAAAAAGAATACTAATTGGACGTGATGGCTACAGTTTGGGACGAAGGATGAGAATTAAAGCGAATTGACTATGACTGCCAGGGGTGATTGCTAGTGTTTGATCTATAATTTCGATATTTGAGGATCGAAGTGGTTTTTTGAATGTTAGCAAGGAAAACCAAATGGCAGGAAAGGCTAAAGAGAAGTACCATTAACAGGCTGTATTTAGGTATAAGAGGGTTAAGTTCGGTGAATAAGGACCAAAGAGAAAGCCACCGTTTGGTATGGTTTGGTTGAGATAGGCTCGATGAGGCCAGAAGAAGCCTATCGATAAAGTAGTGCCTAGTCGGGTATATGAGGATAAAACAGACGGAAGTAAACAGAAATACCTCCGGTGTAGAAGTAGACAGAGATCAATAGAGAACGGTTGGAAACGGCATGACGGATGATTGCATTTCAAGTCCGAAGGCTGTTTTTTCTTTTCCTTTCTCAGGCCCCTTTAGGAGAAAGCCTTCTCTGCGGGGGGTATATCACTCCAAAATAGTTGATTGCTGACAAGGAATGCTTTCAAACTGGGAATAAAGATAATAATCAGAATTCTCAATAGGAAATACCTAAAGAAGAGGGGAGAACGAGGAAGACGAAAACTACTTCCATCAGCAAAATGAGGCATCCAATTAATTTTTTTCTTACCTATTTATTCGTTCTTATTCATATTTCTTTAGGAGAAAATAAAAAATACATGAAATTGTTTAGTATATTGTTCAGTTTCACTACTGTGAAATAGGGTCACATTAGTACAGAGTGGTGAAATAGGCACAAAGCATAGTGCTAGGCTATTTTCATTTAACTGATTGTTAACCAACTAAAACGCCCTAATAAATTTTAAAAAAAGTCTGGAGGGCCCCTTTTTTTCGCCCATGATTGGTACAAACCTATAATAATAATAAAGCCTTTATTTCTTCCAATAATACAAAAATATAAGAATAAAAACGAAAAACAAAATATAACCTATAATCATACCAAAAGGTGGAACATTGACCAAAGAGAGCGAACAGACCAATGTATACCTATATATTTGTCTGTTCGCTCTCATCGGCAAAGTTCGACCCTTTGATATCAGTATAGAATTGTTTCAATCATGGGCGTAGATAAAGAGGAGCGCTGCAACTCCCCCCACCTCAAACTTTGATTTAACCCTCCGTCGACCAGGTGGGGTCTAGGCGGACCCCACGCACACTATTTCCCCCCTCCCTTAAGCCACCTTATCTCGACCTTCCTGCTCTTTGAGTAGCTTCCTAATCAGTAGTGCTCGGAAGATTGGCAGTGTCAAATCGCTCATGAAGAATAGTCTACCCCTCAATTTGATTATTTTTGTTATTGAAAAACGGGGTTGGGGTCTGAGCGGAACCCACGTGGGCTTCCGTGATTTTTTTAGGATATTTACATGCATTTTATTTTTCCAATTTAATTTGTTTGAACCGTGGTAGTATCTGGTATCAAGATAAAACTTAATTCGTCGAATTTTACAATCTGACGAAAGGATTCCATTTTCCTGTGTTATTGTCTTTCTGTAATGCTATTTCAAAACCTATAACCACAATTTTGGATCCTGGGACTCCTTATTTGGAGGGTATCTTCACTGACACCTACAATTTGATTGAATATTTTTTGAAGGTAGTCTTATGAAGTATTAGCACGTTACCACCATAAATGTAAGCGGGGTGCTGGTGTACCCCACTCGGGCGACGGTGTAACTCTCTCCCTCGTGGTCGACGGTAAAAATGTGTCATAAAAACCCTAAAATTAAATAAAATATGATCACTTAGTTGTGAAAAAATATATTTTTTGGTGTAGTATCGTTTTGATTGGCTAACTATTCCAATTATAGATTGTTAATATCCCATACCCCTCAAATGCTTCACCCCCCCCCCCCCAATTATCAATGTACCAATTTTACCACACTGCTAATGTGACCCCATTTTATGGTGTTTTACAAAGTCATTAATTAAATTTGAATTTCATTTATGTATAATTATATCATGGTTTCCTTTGATTTAAATATCCTTTGTTCGAGACGTTTGATAAGGGTGTATTTGAAAAGGGATTATTTTATTTCGTTTAAATAAATATCAACTGCCAATTTTTCTTCCATTTCTTTTTGTTTAATATTTTAATTAACTTTCAAAAGTATAGTAGATTAGTTTATTTGGTAGAGATCAGATTCCACGTATTTTCTGATAAACCTGTTCTTTGTTTTGATATACGTATTTGTTTTTAATAAAGGAATCTTTCGTTCATATTATCGCTCCATGTCGAATAAATTCTATTTGGATGCCATCCAGTAGATGGATCTTTTTTATTACCATTTTTATTTATGAGCTTAAATGATAAAATGATTTCCATGAGCACTTATATGGCGGAAATATTTTTAATTGTGCCTTTACACTCACTGCCACCAGTCCTCCATCAATACATTTCAAAATTAAAAATCTTTTTTTTTTTTAATATATTTACTACAAGAAAATATGAAAAAAAAAAAATAAATAAAAAGAAAAAAATGAACATTTCAGGACTACCTTTGTTTAGTTGAGTTTATTTTCACAATACATTTTCCTCTTTAGATAGCTGTCATTATTCTTATCTGTGAATTGATAATTATTATGAATAAGAGGGACAAGCTTTCTTTTATTACCTCCTGAAGGAGTCCGTCGAAATTCTGAAGTAGATGGGTAGATATGTCGGAAGTTGGAAGTGAGCGCGCTACTTTCGGTCGCATTTTCCTTCAAATTTCGGTGACGTTTTCGAGGAGTTAGTTTACGACCAAAGCATGATCCGTGCTAAAATTGATAATTTAGCATCCTACGAATTCGATTTTTAAGAACAAAAGTATGTATATTTATGCTGTACTAGCTGAATACCCGTGATCCGTCACGGCAGATAAGTTGTTACTTTATTGAGTATTCAATAAAGTAACTACTTATCTGCCGTAGTTACTTAACCATCAAAATTAACGGTACTATATAATTTTGTGCAGTTTATAATGGCAAGGTTCCCGTCATACTATGTATTATTCATCAATTGATAAGTAATCAAAGTATAATGTTTCTGGACACTGGGGCACTCCGGACCAGTGTCAACAAACAGATAACCTACAGAAAACCCGTCATCTATAGGTTTCCAGTAACAGGAGTTCAAAAATTACAGGTTAAAATCGGTTGTCAATAATAAATGTACGTTAAAATTTAAAAGTTTATGTTTCCAAGATCTCATTAGGAAACACCTGAAGGGTTCGGGACATTATTACCTTGGATCAGGTAATAACCAAACCAGGTACCCTCACCAGGTGTAGCGTAAACTCTATGAGGGACGAAATCCCTCATGAAATAATCCCTTTTTGTAATGAAATAATTACAATAGGGTAACATCTGACCAGTTATCGTCCTAGCAACGCATCCTGCTTACACGTGCTGCTCTCTTTATAACCAACTAAAAATTCAAACCCCTCTAAAAATTATTAAAAATTTTAGTATAAAAAAAACTTTTCTTAGCGAGTTCTTACATCCTACATGCGAAATTTCAACATTTTTTGTCAAGTGGTTTGAGCTGGACAATGATAGGTCAGTGAGTGAGTAAGTGAGTGAGTGAGTGAGTCAGTGAGTGAGTGAGTGAGTGAGTGAGTGAGTCAGTGAGTAAGTGAGTGAGTGAGTGAGTCAGTGAGTGAGTGAGTGAGTAAGTGAGTGAGTGAGTGAGTGAGTGAGTGAGTGAGTGGTATTTGACAAATATTGTTTTCAGCATTTTTTTTTTTTTTTTTTTTTTTTTTTAGGATTCTTGCTTACACTACCCGTTTTATTCAAGGTGCTTATCTGTATTTAGGAATGTGCAGCTTTGAAAAGGTTGAGTTTTTATGTGCCATAATTTACTGAATGCTCTGATATTTTGGCTCATCTCAGACACTCCATCTATAGTGTATCTGCCTTCCTTCGTCATTACTTCAGCTGATTTGTCTTCTTATCTTTTACTTGTTTTAGCTTAATGAAATATCGGGTACAACGAACCCGCCAACTCTTAGAAACAACACCTACTAAATAAATTACTTTTGAAGACAGGGATATTCGTGTAGAGAAGGATTTCCAGGGAGGATAAAGATCCCAAGAGTAAGGTAGAGCTTTTCTAGGGAAGGGGTTGTTTATTCCAAGATATTTTAGGATATAACAGGAGCAGAAGAGGGAAAATAAGGATAAGGAATTAGAAACAGAGAGAAGGCTGCCGAGGTGATGGTAAGTTTTGACAAGGCCTAATCTTGCACCATTGTCTCTTTGCATTATCTTCAGTTTTAATTAAGCCTGTCTAGAGAACAGTCTGCCTTATGGTGTTACATTTAATTTTGACGAAATTGTCAGGGGACTCGTACAATTTACATTCTAATATTCTACATTAAAGAGAAACACCATAGGCAGAATTTTAATAGAATTATTACATACTACATACTTCTAAAAAAAAAAAAATATTTGTCACAAGGTAGGGATTGTCGGGGTTCGGTCACTGCTACTTAATAAAACTACATTTTATCATAAAAATGGTTTTATTGTGCCGACGTTTCGGCTTGAACTTCAAGCCTTCATCAGGGCTGTAAAAAACAAGTAGGACGGATGTAATACTGAAATATACATATATATATATATATATATATTTCAGTATTACATCCGTCCTACTTGTTTTTTACAGCCCTGATGAAGGCTTGAATTTCAAGCCGAAACGTTGGCACAATAAAACCATTTTTATGATAAAATGTAGTTTTATTAAGTAGCAGTGACCGAACCCCGACAATCCCTACCTTGCATCATCTACGGTCAACGATCTCCTCTCAAAAAATATTTGTCGTAATACCAATCAAGGTGAGGAATAACCCTTCAAAGCTCCACATGGTTATTGACAGGACATGGTGAGTTTAAAATTAAGGAAATAAAATTTAATAATTGGTATTAGATGATGTAATATCTTGGTTAATAGTAATTATAAAGCGTGTTTTCTGCAGTATCTAGTAATTAATATACTATTGTAGATCTCCTGAATATGGACGAATAGTCCGAAACGTTGTTATGGTAAAATAAAAGAAAGTTTTGGAGCTTTGAAGGGTTATTCCTCACCTTGGTCGCTATTATTAATTAATACCCTTCATCTAGTCATCAAAATATTTGTCGTGTTTTTGCACACAAAACAATAATAATAAATATTATTAAAATTATAAAAATTTAAAGTTAAAAAAATTGTATTGTAAAAAAATATAAGCAAATAAAACAAGATTTACAATCAAAGTAATGCTTTTATAACAAATCTAAATTGCCTATATCTATTTAATTTTTATAACTAAAATATCTTAAGGGAAAAATACTCACAAAAAAAAGTAATATGCTTAAGCCTCTTACATTTGTAACTCTTATAATTTAGGCTGTCATAATTGGACTATGTTAATCAGATAGGAACCAAGTGACAGTATGAACATTCTGAGAAAATTGCTCTTTAAGTTGCAATACCTTAGAGATTCACTTAATAATTCTCTTACAAGTATTTTTTCCTCAAACTATACAATATTTTACCAACTATTTTCATGCTGTTTCTATTTAGAATAACATTTCTCACAACTAAATAACTGAATGTAAATAACACTTATTTTTTCCAAAATAAGGCGCTTGGTTTCTTTCTGATTTCTTAATTATTCTTTATAAACGTCTTAATAAATGTATCTGATTTGTTGTCTTTCAAATTAAAATTATAATCGAATACTTATTTTTTTAGAAATTTTAACGGGATTAAACTTAATTAATCATTTTGTAATAAAAAAAAATGTATTTGTTTTTATAAAAGCTTAAATATTAATTCAAAGTTATCATAGAAATGATTAACGGACTATGGCAGGAATAAAGGATTAACAAAATTTTTCATGATTACAACGCAAAATAGATAAATAAACAAAATAAAAAAAAAATCGTTCTTATTCCTATCACATTCCATGCAAATTACTGAATCTTTGTGATGCTTTTGGCAAATGTTTCCCTGAAAAGTTTCACAAATGATTGTTGATTTTTTTTTTTTTTTTTTTTCAAAAATAAACTGCCACAAATGAAGGAGCTCTTGGAGCCCTCCTTTAAACAGACTCCGTACCTTCCCTTGGGAGGCTCTGGAAACCTCTGAGCCAAAAAAAAAAATGTTTTATTGGGAAACGAAACGCAATTTCTGAAAAAAAAAAAAAAAAAAAAAAAAAAAAAAAAAAAAAAAAAAATCCTTAAGTTTTCTAACTCTTATGGACAGAGATTTTACTAAAAGAAGAGTATTGGGGGATGGGGTTCTTTAAAAGCCCATCCTTTGGTATCCTAGGGTTAAACTTGTAAGATCCACGAATATTCTTCAAAGCCACATACTCTATGCTTTGAGACGGTACTAGTCATTAGTGCGCAAACTTAACTCCTGATTAGAGCTTGTTAAAGTACTAAGCTTTCAGCCGTAACAGGTTTATCTCTCATAAAGCCATATAGTGAGAGTTGAGGAACAAATTTACGATCACTCAGCCCCAAGTTGCGCCGAGGCCCCTGCTGGTGTATGGCAATATCACTTTAACATAAACAGCCTCTTCCAGAGCATCGCTAATTTCCTACCAAAATGGGCTCTATGTCAATAAACCCATCCGTTAATGTCATTTTAAATTTGAAACTTTTCCAATTCTGTCTCGGTAAAGCCCTGAATTGATGGAGGAAGGCCACTAAATAAATCATGACATCTATTCGTCACTATCTCTTAGGCGCCTGTCAGTTATACTCTGTCAGTTTCAGTATTGTAAAGCTGACACCTTTATTGAAACCAGCCGCCTTCCTACAAAATCATCATCATCTTATTTTCGTTTTGCCTCACGCTTTAAAATAAACTTTTTATAGAAATAATTGCCACCCGACAGATAAAAACATTTTCCTATATTTAATGTTTTTCTTTTAAAATAGAGTAAATATTGAGAACTTAAAATATAAGTATCCATATTTTAAAATTTCAGAAAAGTTCATAAACAATCTACGAAAACAACAATCACTTTAGGGGACTGCCGAAGTTAACTTTAGGAATAAACGTCCTGTTACATCGAGGTCTCCGTGATCCATTAAGAAACAGTGCCAATATATGGAGGGTTCAGACCACAAGTAGACCAAGTCCATTTTTGGCATTTTATGTTGTAATGGCATTGAAGAGTATTTCTAAAATGGTTCTTTTTAGACGGGAGACTAAGTCCTAACTTCATTATTTTGCCACTGGCTGCATTTCGTGCTACAAATCTGGAAGTCATTCTTATTTGTTTTCAGAGCCAAGTCCAAGTTATGTAATGCCAGTGTTTAAGTTCAAATATTTTTAAGACTTATACTGGTCACTAGGATTTATACAACGTCTCTGCAATTAAAACGAATAATACTCATTTTCTCAGAACTGTATAACACAGACTTGGTCTAGTTGTGCTCTATTCTGGTATATAGGTCTATTCTGCTTAGTCATATCGTCGATACAAATGCAAAGTATCGAATGTGAAAATCACCACTTTCCAGATTGAAAAAACTTTTATGGTTTACATTGCTTTTGGACAGTCTAATAGTAGGCAGATTCGAACTTTTTACAGTAGTTATACTTCCTTTTCACTGAGTGAACTTAGATTCAAGAGCTTGCCGTACATCAGTCCAACAGCAATCAAAAAAGTCCGTCACGCAGGAGCTGCATAACTAAGCACTTTCCTCAGAATCTGGGTAGTTTAGACTGCTTTCCAGAACAATTTGCTTAAAATATCCTACATAAATAAAATAAAAACATGAATAGTTCTCTTTTAATTTTGTAATGAGTAACTGATAAATTATTAATTTGCTTCCAGAGTTATGTTTACACAAGGTACCTACTACACTACGTAATAAATACAAAAAACCTCATATTATCGTATTTTGATCTAACGCAGGAACCGGATACAGTCCCTCTAGTGGTAGAAAGCGCTCCTTGCGGCGCCTTTGTGAACCTATGTCTGGCTGGCTTTTCTATTGAAATATATTACAAAGTAAACCCCCCTTTCCAATTGACCGATTAAGCTCATTTTTACAACACTTCTTTCTCATGAGTTACCCACGACGTATACCGCGTTTCGTTACAATACAGCAGAAATTACGACCAGCATGAGTATATTAGGAATTTGGGTAGATTACCACTACGAATACTGAGTTTCGTCGAAATATACCAAAAATCACGTTTGGTAGTGGCGAATTTGTATTGTGGGTCTGGAGTAAACCCCCCTCCTAATGAACCGATTTAGTTTATTTTTACAACACATATTTACCTGTAGATTACCACTATGGATACCGAGTTTCGTCGAAATATACCTAAAATCACGGCTGGTAGTGGCGAATTGGTATTGTCGGTCCGGAGTAAACCCCCCCTCCTATCAACCGATTTAGTTCATTTTTATATCTCACTTTTCTCTATATATTACCACTACGAATACCAAGTTTCGTTGAAATATAACAAATATTACGGCTGAAATGGTCAAATTAGTGTTTTGAGTTCGGGGTAAACCCCCCCTTCCGGTGGACCGATTTTGGTGGTTAACGAACTCGTTCAATCGTTTGCCAATTGAATGCTATATACCAAGTTTCGTGACGAAAAAACTAAAACTCTGGCCGCTATCGTGTTAACAGACACATATATATATATATATATATATATATATATATATATATATATATAATATATATATATATAAATTTTAACGGGGGTCATTTTCGGTGTCTACTAGGTAGGATCGATAAAGATTTGAAGAAATTTTTCAAAAATTCCGTCATGAGTCCAACCTCAATAGCTACTTTCCTTCGGAGGAAAGTGCTAAAAGATTTAAAATGAAAACAGTGATTTTTCACACTCGATGCTTTGTATTTGTTTCGACGATATGGTGTCCGTGAGTATGTCCAGGCTTGCTTGATGGCCATTCCGCTACTGTTTGTTTGGTAGGTTTCAGTTGGTTTTCGCAAGTCTCAGTCCAAGGGTCTTGCCACTGGATGAGTATTAGGGTGGAGTTTTGTTTGATCAAACCATGGTAAGTAAAGTCGTCTTCAGTAATGTCTCACAGTTTAGTGGCAGTTCTTGCAAGATCGTCTACGTCAGTACTTAGTCCAATGCCCTTATATCCTGGTCATATTAAGGTTACGTGTTCAATTAAAATTTGGAGCCGACTACGTTGTTGATAAATTTAAGATACCAAAGAATATGTGTTTTATATGTACATGAACTGTATTGTTAAAGAGTCTGAGTAGAAAACAATTTTATCTTGAGCCGGGTTTTGGGGGTAAGATGGTCCATAGTTCTGCTGTATGGAGGAGCTAGCTATGGGCGTTAATTGTAATTGAAACTTGTTATTACCAGATATTGAAGCTACACAGGTACCAGAACTGGTCTTCGAGCGATCTGCATAAATATATATATATATATATATATATATATATATATATATATATAGATGAAATGAAAGGATACATAGACGAAGATGAATGATACATATAGTAAAAGTGTCTATAGCTTAAACTAAAGTTGGATTGATGGAGATTTAAAACTTAAAATACGGGTGACATAAAAATAAAGATTAAATTGATAAATACAGGATGAGTAGCTTATCAATGAGAAGAATATTAGGAAGGGATTGTTGGCTTAGATAGTATAGAGAGAGAGACCATTCTGAACGGTAGCTGATCACTATGGGCCACAGCATTCTCCTAAAACCAATAATAGGCAATGATTTAAAATAATAATAAACATTTTTTATTTATTATTATTAATTCTTGATTATCTTTATTATTGGTCGAGGAAGAAAGGAAATTCTTTAAGCCCTTCATTCTTATGCCTTAGTCGTTACCGCCTCAGTAGTTTATTTTAACTACATTTTAAAATCATTTTCTGTTTTTAACGTCCTTCTTCTCAGCCGTAAAGGTGGTAATTCACCATCTGAATTTAGTCCTTCAGGACAGTTCTGCTGATTCGCAGTAGGACCTCTTGCTTGATTTGGAATTTTGTGGCAAATCTTTGGATAAATTCCGTGCTGGTGCCGCGAGCTCCAAACATAAGACCTATCACCTCCCACTTGTTAACCTTATATTTTTCTTGAAAATATGGGATGCAATCTTCATAGATGTTCTTCTTCTCCATATCGACTGCTGTAGGTTGGTCCTCGTCTAATTCGAACCGAATTGTCGGGTCTAGTATGGTGCCTGAAGATGTTTTCTGGTTAGTTATGACTATGTCGGCCCTTCGATTAGATCCTTGATCGGCAACACAGTGTACCTCTTCAAACACTTCTAACCCCTCTTTTGATCTAAACACTTCGGCTATAATGGTACGAATTTTATGGTGCCTGTTTATCCTCATCAACTCAGTCTTCCGGCAGGCACCCAGGATGTGCGGAAGGGTTTCGGGCTCGTTGCAGGCTCAACGGAATCCTGAGCTCCTACCAGGAAGAGTTCGTACGGGGATCGAATTGAAATTTAGTTTGATAGCCATGGACCACTCACTACTTGAAAATCCTGATTTGGAGGACATCCAGGAGTTTCCTTTTTTGAACTGCGAGAAGAGGATTACGCCTTTCCCTTTGGAAGGAAGTGAAGCCCACTTGTGCGTCTCTCAGGGTGTGTCTCGTATTCCTAACATTCCTGAGATCATCGACGCCTAGCTTTTCACCACATTCCCTGATCTCTGCTTCGAGTTTTCGAGTCCTTAAGATAATTTCGTTGTTGTTCTCAAGTAACTTATGGGCTATGTTCGCATGCTGGAGAAATGCTTCCCACTTTGCTCTTATTAGGCCTAACCCTCTTTTATTTCGGGGAGCATAGAGAATTTCGACGGGACAATCAGTTGGCAGTAATAGAATTTCCTTGATCGAACTTTTTGTCATTTTATTAACATCCTCCAGAAAGGCAGAATTAAGATCCTTAAGAGACGCGCATTGGAGAGGGTAGATGAGAGTTGGCCAAATATACTGATTGATTATGGTCAGTTTCTGGTCAGGCTTGAGTAAATAGCTACTTGTTAGTTTGTCTATTTTATTCTTTAGTCTGACAATGACATCTTGTGAGTTCAGCTTTATCTCATCCTGAAAGTTAACCCCAAGATAATTCACATTTTCAGTTTTGGAGATACATTTTAATTCAGTCCCATCTAGCAATTTTACCAAAGCATCTACCATTTCTCCATTTATGATATTAATTCCTACGCATTTCTCCATGTTTAACTTCATTCCAATCATGCTAAGGAAATTTCTCGTCATCTTTAAAAGATGTTTCCCGGCTCGAAATTATTTGCTAATAGAACCAAATCATTTGCAAAAGCCAATGAACTAATAGGTCTAAGGTCTTCGTTTATATTATACCCGTACTCGTCTGCTACTCCTTTTTCCTCTAATTCTCTTAGTAAGTCATTAATAGCTAAATTGAAGATTAGAGGCGAAAGAGGGCAACCTTGAGGAACGCCGCGATTTATTTCGATGTCCTTCGTACGAATACCTTTTTCCAGATCTATGTTGGTTTTATTGTTTTTTAAAAGCATTTGAATTAGCTTTTGTAGATTATTAGGGATGGGATAAGAGTTCAAGGACTTCTCTATGTGTGCGTGACCAACGTTGTCGAAAGCCTAAAAATAAAACGAAGCAATTCTTTTTGTTTGGTTTTGCATCTTGTAAACAGCCGTTGAGAATAGAGGAGTTGATGAAAGTTCCTGGTCCTGGAACAAATCCTCTTTGATTTTTTTATAGAGACACGTAATTCTCTAGTTTGGATTTTAAAGCCCTTTCTATAATCCTCCTAACTATTGGGAATAGTTACAATAGGATTGTACAATAGGATTGTTTGTACAATAGGATTGTTCTTGCTACTGAGAGGAGATGAGGAACAACACACCATCTTAGCATATAGGTACCTATTGAACAAAGGATTTTCGAGCATTTTAACACCTTTATAATCTTCAGTGGAATCCCATCTGGTCCTGGTGAAGTATCAGGGATTTTAAAATAAATTTTAGTTTACTGTTTGTAGAAAATCCTAGCTATAGGTTGGTTAAAGATTTTTTTTTTTTGTTTTTTTTTTCCCCCAATGTAGGTGCTATTGCAGTTGCTGTGATACATGATTGGGTGTTTTAAAGTGTTGTTTAATTTTTTTAGTTTACTGTTTGTAGAACGTCCTATGTTTAGGTTGGGGGGGGGGGGTATTATCTATCGAATGGTGTGTTTCCCTGAATCACACTGAGCAGGAATAGCACCTACAATGGACTGAAAAAAAATAATAAAAACGTTCATACGTTTTTACGTTAAAATTTTAGCGTTCATTTATTATTAACTTCGAATAAAAATATTGTAGTGCTAGCTGTTACACCACATATTTCTTATGGTCTGTCTTCATACTGATAAGAATATTAAATTTTTTAAGTCCTTCATTCTTCATACATTTAATAGCATTAGTATTTTGGCAAGTCGGGTTTTTAGTCAATGAAATATTTGTGTTAACAGCACAGCCTCCGTTAAAATCACTGTACACCATTTTTTTAATGTTTTAATATGATGTCTATAGATGCAATAAATCCAAACGAACGTCAGCAAATAATATTTAAAAAGATACTTAATAATACACTAATTTCGCAATACTATATTATCAATTACAGTAGAGTGCGAAAATAATGAATCCACACATTGAGTGTTTATTATTAAAATGTCGACTGCTTTATGACAAAAAAAATCCTTTAAAATTGTATCAGTTTATTAAATCAACAAAGTACTTGTCAAAAAACGATTAACTTTCAAGTTTGCTTGTAAAAAAGTCAATTAACCTTGCGCCGAAAGGGTGGAAAAGATTTCGAAGCGGATTGGACCTGAAACTGACAGGCCCCTCTCAACCAATCAAACTCGCTGAATTCATCTTTAATGTTTTCTTTAGCATAAAAGCCTATTTTTTCCCCCTTTCTTGCCTATTATAATTTTCGTTCCCTACCTATTATAAGAAAGTCCGTCACGCAGGAGCTGCATAACTAAGCACTTTCCTCAGAATTTGGGTAGTGTAGACTGCTTTCCAGAACAATTTGCTTAAAATATCCTACATAAATAAAATAAAAACGTGAATAGTTCTCATTTTGTAATGAGTAACTGATCAATTATTAATTTGCATCCAGAGTTATGTTTACACATGGTACCTACTACACTACGTAATAAATACAAAAATCCTCATATTATCGTATTTTGATCTAACGCAGGAACAGGATACAGTCACACTAGTGGTAGAAAGCGCTCCTTGCGGCGGCTTTGTGAACCTACGTCTGCCGGCTTTTCTATTCAAATATATTACAAATTAAACCCCTGCTTTCCGATTGACCGATTCAGCTCATTTTTACAACACTTCTTTCTCATGAGTTACCCACGACGTATACAGCGTTTCGTTACAATACAGCAGAAATTACGACCGGTATGAGTATATTAGGAATTTGGGTCCGGAGTAAACCCCCCCTTCTAATGAACCGATTTAGTTTCTTTTTACAACACATATTTACCTGTAGATTACCACTACGAATACCGAGTTTCGTCGAAATATACCAAAAATCACGGCTGGTAGTGGCGAATTGGTATTGTGGGTCCGGAGTAAACCCCCCCCCCCTCCTAATGAACCGATTTCGTTTATTTTTACAACACATATTTACCTGTGGATTAGCACTACGAATACCGAGTTTCGTCGAAATATACCAAAAATCACGGCTGGTAGTGGCGAATTGGTATGGTGGGTCCGGAGTAAACCCCCCCTTCTAATGAACCGATTTAGTTCATTTTTATATCTCACTTTTCTCTCTATATTAACACTACGAATACCTAGTTTCGTTGAAATATAACAAATATTACGGCTGACATAGTCAAATAAGTGTTTTGGGTTCGGGGTAAACCCCCCCTTCCGGTGGACCGACTTTGGTGGTTAACGAACTCGTTCAATCGTTTGCTAATTGAATGCTATATACCAAGTTTCGTGACGAAAAAACAAAAACTCTGGCCGCTATCGTGTTAACAGACACATATATATATATATATGCATATATATATATATATAGATATATATAAATTTTAACGGGGGTCATTTTCGGTGTCTACTAGGTAGGATCGATAAAGATTTGAAGAAATTTTTCAAAAATTCCGTCATGAGTCCAACCTCAATAGCTACTTTCCTTCGGAGGAAAGTGCTAAAAGGAAAATCTTCTTCTCAAGTCGTCATTTGTTGTAACTAATTATAAAAATCTATCTTTTGATGCCTTGTTGTAAAATTTACAATGGGCCTATTCTTCATTACGTATTAGCTTCAACGCAGGTTAAAGATGTGAGTCTCGCTCAGAGATATGGATCATAGATAAGGCATTTCTATTGGTCTATTCCTATGAGCAATTCTAGTGGCCATTGTGTTTATATTAACCGTATTGTTCCCTTTCTATTTAGAAGGCAATTAATTTCTACATTGGTGTTTCTTTGTTTGTTGTTACGAGAATTCCTAGTTTGTTGTTTGTTTTCCTAGTTTGTTGTTTATTTTACCGAAACAAAGGAAGCACTGTTGAATTGCATTCGGTCCCATTATCTACAAAACAACTATCCTTGATCTATATTATCAAAGAGTTGGATTGACTAGAGTTTCGATATAACCTTAAGCGAGCGTAAATGCATAGAAATTCTGCCATTAACATAAGTCCTACGCGTTATCGCTCACTCAAGGTTATATTGAAACTCTAGTCAACCCAAATCGTTGATAATCCCGTCGCCATCTTTCAAATTGCCAAAAATAACCAGACATTTTCCAGACCGATCTGCTATATCGTAAAAAAAATCACTGCTCACCATTCGTTCCCCATGTACTTTAAAACT